>CM063723.1:15907978-16507978 GCA_032441825.1 Chaetogeoica ovagalla | reverse complement strand
TATATATTTTGTTTTCATTTGGGGGTTTGGATAATACGACAAAAACCATTGAAACACTCTAATGTAACGTTATTGTTATTATTATTTTGTTTTTTAGACTATTATTTATGGCATTAAATTCAACAGTAGTTCTATGCATTTTGATTGCCCTAAGTCATAAAACAACTAAAAAAAAATACCAAATTAAATCCCATATTCGATATTTAATCCTTTGTAAAACATAATTTCGCTACAATTATAAATTTTAACTATTTTGGAAAAAAATCACATATAGATTAATGCGTATAAATGTCACACTATTTTATTTTAATTTATACCTTTTTATCATATTATATAATATATAAATATCGAAACAACATAGATTAGAACAAACTGAATGTACTCGTATATATATATATATATATATATATATAACTCGTGTGTAATGTTTCTTGCAATAATTATTTTGGCATTTAAGAGATTTCCAATCGTAACATAAATTTGAAGAGGATGATTGTTGCAAAGTTTTCTATTCGATGTGAATAGTTCATCTCAAGATAAGACCACGATTCTCGTGCAGTATTATTGTTATATATGATAAATAACATAAATAATGCATTTCAGTTATGAACATTTATACATAAATACGAATAAATATTATCTATATAAATAATATTTTATACAATATGCACACTAATGCACATAACTAAAATAATTATATGTACTCGTACAATCTCAGAAATATTATTCGTAAAAATATTTATACCATATCACGTTCAAACAGAATTATACGTTTAAATGTACAATACATGAAATACATTTTACAATAAATACATAAAACAAATATTGAACTTAAAACGATATTAATATTTTCGTTTTAAGAAAATAATAATGCTTATTATTCTATATAACATAAAGAATGTTATATGTTTTAATTATAATAATTGTATTATTCTTTACGTATATTTTGATACACAAACACGAGTATTATACAAACGAAATACCTTAGAAGCTATTGTAGTATAATTATTTAGAATTTCAATTATTATTATTATTATTATGATTCTCTAACGCTTTGACATTATTTATTCTTCTGATGAATCATTAATGTTTCATAATTATCGTTAGAAAATACAGTTACTCCGAATATTTCAGTAAAAATGTTTTTCAAAACTAATAACACATTTATATACCGTGTAAACATCGTGTATACAATATAATTAATTTTATTATTATTTAATTTTTTTTTATAGCCAATATTATTAGCCACCGATTACACTATGTGCCACGCCAAAATTTGTATATTACGTGTTAAATTAATATTTAACAATAAAGAATTTTTTACATAATACAATAGCCGAACGAAGCTAATAATTTTGAACGGTTTTTTTTTACATCTCTCCTCAGTCATAATATTGAGTTGCCAAATTACACTTAGGAATTTAATTAATTAATGCCTTTCAGGATTAAGAATCAAATAACATTGTATATTATATATTTTTTTTATATTTATCCGCGTATATATTTTTATAACGCAAAGGTTTAAAATAAATTTCTTGTAAAAATACATATTTTTGCTCGAATAACCACGTCATTTGTTATTACGTTCTGGTAGCAAATAGTTTAAGTTTATTTTGAGTTGTTCAATGTTTCATAGTATGAATTTGTTAACTAAATACAAAAAGGTAAGACAATGATAAATTTGTGTACATAAATAAAGATATATATTCCTTACTTATACATTTAGGACTCGCCACAAAATTTTTCGCTCAGAGGAGTTTGTTCTATGTTTTGGATAAAAAGTAATTTTTCGCCCCTAATCCATGGTAAAATGAGTTTGCATAAATGTAATTTATGATCGATTAGCCTAAATGCGTTCGGTGTCTATTACGAAAATATTCAAAACACACGTTATGCGTATACAATTATTCGTAGAATAAGAATACAAAAATAAATTGTATTGACGCTTTATTGATTATAACTATTGGTAATTTAATTGCAAAATTTGTAAAATTATAATGTATATTATGTACTATAATATATACTATTATATAATACAATATATATATATATATATTATAATATATAATATATACTATAATGTAGTAAGTACCTATAATATAGTTAATAATTCACCGATATAATAAAATGTACCTATAATAATTTACATCTATTCTATATCGTATATATTACCTATTTTTAATCATATAAATAGTTAACTAATTCAATTTATTTTTAAACCTATTTAGTATTTAGTTGTTTTAAGCATTTTAAAATTTGATATCAAATTTTAATCATTTAACTTTTTTATGAATTTTGTTTTGGGTTCGATGACCAAAAATTGTAAGTTCAATTTGGTTCGGGTACGTTATGTATTGAATAAGTTCGTTTCGGATTGGGTTCGATCTCAAAAATCCGGGTTCATAACATAACTAATAAATATAAAAACTAATTGGAAAAATTTAGCACATTATTTTACAGGTCTCCATACCTCCATTTATAAATATTAATTTACTTTGTTTCTGTTAGTAAATTATGCATAATAATTTCGACTTTGGATTTATATAAATACGGAACGTACTCGCAGTTTAATATAAATAATGCATTAAAAAACAAATGTCAAAAATATAAACCTAAAACATAACAATAATTTACTATAGAAACGAATTAAATTATCAGCACGGTTGGATAGAATAGGTTCAGTTCGAATGAAAAACACAGGGCACGTGAATATACGAGTGTTCAATCACAATACAGGAATCTCAAAACCAAATACACGAATTGAAGACATTAATATCACTTATTTAACAGTGATAATAAATAAAAAAATAAAAAAAATTGTCTTTGTATTCCGTGTAAATGTCGAATATTAATTAAAGTGAATGTTGCCGAATTGAGCAAGTTTTTTGAAAATGCACGAGTGAATACGACGCATACGTAAATGTAATATTCGTAATATTTATGAACATAAAAAAAAAATACGAGTACACTTAGTCACTGCAACGTAAACTTAATGAATTTCATTGGTTTACATTTTAACCTGTTGACTATCATGTGTACGTTTTTTTCGTGTTACGGAAAAATAATTTTATACAATAATAATTAAAAACAGGACATTTCCCAAAACGTTATGTAAGTTTAAATGTTTACATTGACAAATTTTTATAAAGATTAAGTACATCTAAAAGGTTTTTGAAAGAATTTAATAGTTTTTTGCTTAAGGAAAAAGAATTGTCGCTGGGAGGCACATAATCGATACTTCTGTACAATGTAACACATGAATGTATATACGCATTTTTGTACAAGCAGCGAAAAATGAGAATACTGTACTGGAATACGTGTACGAATTTCTTGCTTTAAGACCAAATGACAATTTCAATTGTGTACCGAAAATATTAATACTCGTAGCGTTGCATTAAATACTTTTAAGAAATCCCAGGGAAGTCAAATAGGTTTAATAAGTCAAAAATGTTCTGTTCCACGACTTCAATAACATTGTGTAACATTTATTAATTTTATTAAAAAGAATTATATATATATATTATATATGTATAGAGTTGTAATTTTTTTTTGTTTTTAAAAACTAAAAATAATTCGACCTGGCGTAAAAGTACTTGAAAAATATAAATGTGAAATGTGTTTCATTATTTTGCAATACAAGTTCTAAACCTACTATAAACGTCAGAAAATGAAAATTTGAGTTCAGTTAGACTTCAGAACTCGATGGTCTAATATTCGCAGATGATTTTAGAAAATATGGGAAACTATATTAAATAATAAATATATACACCATAATGTAACCAATTTTATATTGAAATTATTTCATGCAATAATAAGGGTTATGAATTCCTGAGAAATTGTGTTTTTTTTTATTTTTGAAAGAAGGATATTCATAAGGGTATTTCAAAAAAGATTCAAAACATGCGATACGTGTAGTTTTTAAATAATCAAAATATTTTAGTAACGAGATTTTAGATACGTATATTATAGAATAATGCAATAAGACGAATATAATTTTCAATTTTTAAAACGTTATTTTATAATATTAAATCTCTGTTGTAAGACATTTTTCCAATTTCTTCTCTTGCATTATAAGAACAAAAAAATCAATACGTCAATTCTGTAATTCGATAAAACCTATTATTGACAACTTTCAGTTCGTTGAGCTATCAAAACGATGGCTATCGAATAATTATCAATAAAGTGATTCTATAACGAATATTATCGTTAAGGTATCGAAACATTGTCGAAAATATTCGATATCGTATCGGACAGTGAGGATTGGCCGTTAAGCGTTATCGAATCATAAAATATATTATGATTTATCATTATCACTCATTTGATTATATAATTATTATAATCAACGAATTATTCTTAATGTATTTTCGTTGCATGTTATTAATCTTTGTATTTTTAAATGTCTTAAGTGTCATATATATAATATTAAATATTAATATGGATTATATTATCTGAATTAGGAATTGTTTGCATTGGAGGAAACTGGAAAGTTAGAATGTTAGAAAGAACAGTACTCAGAGACACTCAAAATCCTTATGATTTACCAATACATGAATTCTTGAACAAATTTCGAGTTATGAGTAACTTGATATGAATATAACCAACGAAATTCGTAACTCACTTCTACGAGAACGTAGTTCATGACTTCCAGTTGAAATTCAAGTAAATACCTATATTTTTTGATTAGTATGTTACATTTTACATTGGTATTATATTTTTAAAGGTTTTTGAATGTTACACAAGTTGATGATTAAGTAGTATGTACTGAATTATGTACAAAATGAATTTAAGTGTATTTCCAAAATTTGATAAAATATGAATATATAAAATTTATATAAATATATAAAATTAAAGTTGATTTTCATTTTTTCTCCCCTGCCTGGATTTTTTTATTGAATTTATCAATATTCTGCCCTTGTTTACTGCGTAATAAAAAATTAATTAATTTTTATAAACAATTTAAATTAATATATTAAATAAATGACTATGACTTGATTTGAATATTAATATAATCCATTAAAATTAAAAAAGTTATTATTGTAACGTATTACAATAATTATTAGTTTACAAGTTAGGTAAACATAAACTTAACTTAAGGTTACATAAGTTTATAACACAAAATCAGTTACAAAAGTCAAAAGTCAAAACGCTTTCGAAATATGCTGATTCAGCGGAAATGAAATGGAGATAATAAGAACAGATGTTTGAAAATGCGCGGTTTTCATTGGCTACGATTTAATAATCTCTTGTTGTCTCGATTGTAGATAATTACTTCATATCGAATATTCGATAATCCAATATGTATACATGTTTTGTCGATAAAGCGTTTGATAGAATCGCAATTTTGTTATCGATTTTCGATTCATGATGGGATACTTGTTGACGAATCCTTGACGAAATTATTCGATACATTGTTATCGAGTTACAGAATCGTGCCGCAGACGACAATTGTATACTATTTTAGACAATTCAATTTTCTCAAAAATGCCTAAAAAAAAAAATTGTAAAAATACGTAAAAACGCTGAAAACGCGATTTCGTTGAGATCAATTATCGTTGTTTCTTTATAATTTTCGAACTAATAGTCGTTTAAAAGCTCTGATAAACTACCATATACTACACTATATTAAGGTAAACATTTTTTTTTTCTTTAAATTAAATGCTATTTATAACGAATTTTGAGATATTTAATTTTCTAAAACAGATAATTGTTGGTTTTAAGACTTGAGACTTCAACAAATTGTCAGAAGTACGTTACTTCAACTACTTTGAATAATATCCGGAAAATCGTTTATCCTAATTTTCCTTAATGAACGTTTTAATTTTTTCGACAAAATGTATCTAATTTTTTTGTGAAAAATTGCATTTGTACATAAATAAGGGTCCAAGGATGTTGAATATTTTACCAAATATGTCGCTTTGTAACATCTCAACGGGAAAAAATTTGAAATTTTTAACTACATAGGTTTATCGTAACAAATTACATTAAAATGAGGTGTTGTAAGTATTATCCTTAATTATGTATTCCGTACAAACCATATTATGATATATGTATTAATATGAAAGAATATAACACCGAAGCTCCGCACAGAATCGTTTTATCGAATGCAATGATTTATAATAATTGCTTTCGATGTTATTATAGTATTGACAAAACTCTAAAATCATTTAATCCAAAGAATTCACTCGAGCGACATCCACAACACGCCGCGGGCTCACTATATATCATAAAAAATAAATAATTCGTGCTTTGATCGAATTTTATTTATTATTAGTTTTTTAATGTTATTTTACAATATCGAATCTTGGTCGAATGATATTTTTTCAATCCACCCTCCCTTCCCCAACACAACAAAAAAAAAATAAAATATTTCCAATTTAATTTTACCAATTTCACTTGTTTCCCGAAATAAATATAAAAGAAAAGAAACTTTTTGCCGAAATAACCAAATGTATACTTTAAAAAAAAATGTTTTTTTTTTTTTTTAAACTACGTCGCTTGATTAGCAACACCACGAAAGTATATTAATATTAACACAATTCGTCAAATATCCATGCGACTGTGGTGCATTCAATTTTGAATGAATGTGAATTCGGCCGGAACAAAAGATACAAACCTTATAACAATATTGTTTTCGTGTATGACGAATTTGTTGATAAAAATTACGAGACTTACGAGCATTATTTACAATTACCGTATATAATTTTTTTTTTTTTTTTACGTATATGTATATTCGAATTTTTATAAAAATATTAATAACAAATGTTTCGTTTTACAGTTAATACAATTTTTTTTTTTCAAAAAAACAAAAAAAAAACGAAATGAAAACACGAGTTCGTCGATAAGAATATAAACAATGCGTCCGTATTGTTTTAAAATGGAATTCGGAAGAAATAATTATTGCTAAAACAGTGATCCCGCAACCCGTTAATTATTATTCTGTTGTGAAAAAAAAGTTTTAAGAAACAAAAAAAAAAAAAAAATCCCTTCATTTTATATATATATATCATTGTAAATCGCGTCCAGCAAAGTATACGCGCGCGTTTCATTGTTGTTGTTTCGAAAAACTCACCGCAGTTTTTTACGATAAACAATATCCCGGATACGGGTGACACTGTCGTTGCGAACGCGGTGTTATTAGTTTTCGCCGGGGTTGACGGAATGAGAAAAACGGAATAATAAAATAAAAAAAAAAAACCGCGATTTTTTTTTTTTTAAATTCTTCCGGCGGTCCGCGATCTCGTCCCGACGACGGTTGTCCGCGAAAACGATTTTGCCGCCGTCCCCGTCGCGTCCCGCTGCTAATCCGAATACCGTCTCGACAACAGCGCCGCGCTCGCGCTCCGATCGAAATTATTACACGCGCGCACACGCACACAGAACGCGGACGAGAGCTACACGACGACTGACAAACGCGATCGCGGCAGACCGTCGCGGCGTACACTGAGCGCGCGTTTCCGCGACTTCGCGCGCTAATACAGAAGCTCACACACACGCGTGAACAAAAATACTTAAATAGACACACGCGCGCACACTTTGAAGGAAGAGGAGCGCAATACTTTTCCTACGCACGACAGGACACTAGTTTCCCGTCCGGCCGCCCCCCTCGCCGCCCGACAGCGTTCCGTCGTGTCTCCGACTGTTTTAAACGGACAATGCGCCGCGCCGGATGTTCCTGTGCATTGTATTCCTCCGCCGTCGCCGTCGCGTTCGTAACGTAACGAACGCCGCGGACAAACGAAATTCGCCCGGGGAATCGACGCGATGCCGCCGCGGTGTGCGTTTTCACATTTCTGCCGTCCATAAAACTAATGTTTTCTCGGACTCCGTACCGTTTGGAATAAGAAAGATCTGGAGCAACTAATTAAAACAATGGATGAAATTTTCATTAGGGATTTTAATATAAAAATAAATGTGCAGAAAACAAAAGTACTTGTTTGCGGAAGAGAAAATAAAACCAGGGTACAGATAAAACTACGAGGAAACCAAATAATAGAACAAGTAGACGAATTTACATGCCTAGGAAGTGCAATTAGTAATGATGGAAGAAATTGAAGTGAAATAAAAAAAACGTGTGTGTCAAGCCAAAATAGTCTTTTACAACAAGAAAACTCTATTTACGTCAAAAAATATAAGTATAAAAACAAGAAAATATCTATTAAAAACATATGTATGGAGTATAGTCCTATATGGGTGTGAAACTTGGACAATAACAATAGAAGAACTGAAGAAGAGACTGGAGGCGTTTGAAATGTGGCGTTATAGGTGAACGCTAAGGATAAGTTGGAGGGAAAGAGTAACGAATGAAGAAGTACTGAAAAGAATATCAGAAAAAAAGTTACTATGCAGAAATATAATTTAGAAGGCGAAACGAATGGATAGGCCATATAATGCGACACGAAGGATTATTAAAACTGATTATAGAAGGAAGAGTAGAAGGAAAGAACCATAGGGGAAGACCAAGACAAGAATACATACAACAAATAATAAAGGACCAAGGATGTGACTCATATGTAGAAATGAAAAGGAAAGCAGATAATAGAGAAGAATGGAAGATTGCTACAAACCAATCCACGGATTGAAACCATAGAGAGAGACCGTTTGGTACGTAAAACGTTTAATCCTTTGGCCATGGCCACGTGTTCCAAACGATTTCACCGTGCCGATTATTCTCTCCTCGCTCGTTACACATCCGTTTTCCAGACACGATAATGACGTCGTTGTAGCGTAATCAGTCGTTTCAGACAACCGTGTCCGAGACAATCGCAGCATTTAATTACACAATAGAATTACAAACAATGTAGTTAAGGTAAATTTTCTCGGAACAGAGGTGATTTTTTTTATTTCTGTTTGAATTTTCCGTTCTAGGCCCAATCCGACCTGGTCTGACGTTAAATATATCGCCACTGCGCGCGATCGAAATATTTCTGACGCCCTATTACGAATCGCCCGATTCGCGTGCGTCACGTGATTCCGTCAATTGTTTTTATACGAGTTTCGAGGGGAAATAATGCGTTTGTCTATTGCACGTGTTCGGCCACTGCCTCCGGTGGCGTAATCTTTATTTTTGAATTTCTATTTTTTTTTTTTCAATAATTAATTAAATAAAACCGATCTTTTTCTTCTCTACTAAATGCTCTCGTTTGTCGTCGCGATTCGCGGTTCCCGTTCTTCTCTGCTAAAAGCCAGATCTTTTCGCGTCTAGGTTTCCGTTATATTATAACAATATGCTTGCCTCCTTGTCTTTCACACTTATTTCTGTTCATCAATACATTCTTCAAATATGTTCCTTTTAAACGGATTACGCCTCAGTAGGCGACCGACCATTTTTCCATTTCTTTCTTTCGCGATAATTAACGGAATCCTACTGCGCGTAATACACACTCATGATGCTTTTCATTTTCGTCCGCCTGACTTTCAATAATCTTCTCCGTGTCCATATTTCCATAGTTTCCGACGTCTTCCAATGTCTTATTCATTTATAGTCCATGTTTCACAAACATATAGCAGCAAGCTGCAAACAGAGAAATCGAAAAAAAAAAATTTCACATATTTATACTACGGTTTTTATTTGTCATCATCTGTCTTTTTTGCGCATATCCTCTTTTTGCCCATAGTTATTCCTTGTCTAATTTCTATTGAGCACCTATCGCTGATGATCAGCGTACTTACTACGTAAGAACATGAATTATTTGACTTGTTCAAATACAAATTAATTTATTCGTCGAATAACGGAACTCGGTTACTTCCGTATATTTGTTAAAAGGAAACTATAATAAAAACTTCAAATGTATCTATAGGAATGTTGAGCGTCAACTTTACTCAAGTTTTATCATATTCTTTCCGCGAAAGACCATGATATAATATTTTCCCAAAAATAATTTGTTTTTCGATGTATAAATAAATATATACATATATTTATATAATATTTTATTAGTAGAATTTTTAAGTCATAAAAAGACTGCTTTATAAAATAACTAATATTGAAGTGTAAAAAAGTTAAAAAAAATAATGTAATGTTAATTAAATACTATACATTTTTCTAAGGTAACAAAAATTTGGTAATTCATTTGATGATCATTTGTTGTGAATACATGTATTATGTATAGCCCAAAAGCTCATTGTAGAATAAAAGATTTGAATAAAATATTGAAATTGGATAAAACGTTTATAAGTTAGGTGCACTCCGAAAAAAATCGATTCATATTATTTTACATAAGACATTATGGACAATGATAATTTGATATTATTTATGAAGTTTTCTGGTAAAACACTTTTCGAATCAACAAAATGCCTATTAAAAAAATCGAATAAAAATGTTTTTACGTTACAAATGACGGTGTATTGTCAAAATAGGCGTGTGAGTGAATGGAGCAGTAGCAATGACCGGTAAAATGTCCAAGCACTAAAACAGAAGTAATGAAGAAATAAGTCCTAACTCGAAATTTACCCATCGCATTTCGCATAGAGAACAGTTAAATTTTTTTTTTTTTTTTTTTTTTTGAAAAATTAGCCGCTCAGAGGCTACCGCTACACCAAAAGTAAAACGTATTCAACGCTCCACAGATGGCGTTGCTCTCCGTAATTAATTGCCGGCGAGAATTCGTAACCACGCTCATTGTCACGTCATGAAATGGGGCCTCGCGACGACAATGTTTATTACACGGCAGCGCATTTTATTATATCACGAACGGTCGGGCTGCACACGCGTTTTAATGGAATTTACTTAATAAGTAATAACGTATTACGGTTGCCACTGCCCGCACGGATAAATTACTATACATTCTACTCACCTGAATTACCCGGCTTCGCCCGCCGTAGAAATAGATTTAACATTTTTGACACGAACGCAAAATAATCCGAAAATCCAAACTGATGTTTATATTTAAAAAAATAGTAATAATAATTCATTGTCATATGAATCATGAGTCGGCAAATCATGTTTTTCTTTCGTTTCGAAAAAAAAAAAAAAAATACCGGTACACGGATTATTTATCCCATGGTTTATATTATTTCATGAGAAAAAAAATCGACTTGTAAAATCCAATATATTAATGATTCCATTGGGTCTATTAGAATACATTAAATATTGTACACTATCGCTTACTGGCCTACAAAAAAAAAAAAAACGCGCAAAATATTTTTTTTTCTTCGAAAATTTACTCTTACCGTTCCACTAAAACCCATTTCTAGATCTACTGAATTCGCCCACACAGAATTTTTGAAACTCGACGCCTATATTGAATTATTATTACTGTATTATGATAAACCGATACGGCATATTCCGAATTTCAAATGTCTCGGATATTTATATTATCCGTTGCAATTTTCTTGTATCATCGATCCGCGAACGGCAAATACGTATATTACGTTTCGGTCGAATAAAATACCCAATGGCAATCCATTCGGTCAACACAAAAATATTATATTAAACGAAAATCGATTGTAACATTATAAATATTTCTATTGAATTACAAAAACGTACATTGCGAAAAATTTTCACGAGTGTACACGATTACACGAAAAGAAATATATAGTGGTATTTTAAAAGTTTTATTACTTTAAGTCATTAAAAGTCCTAATCAACACCTAATATTGCTTTCTTGTTAGTCATATGTTTTGGCGACTACACCACGAACAGTAACGAAAATTTAAAAATATTATTATTATGTTATTATAATTAACGCGTAGATCAATTAAAAGGTTTCGCGACAGTTATTTCGAAATAATATTCTTTTATGTGTATCAGTTTTTTTAATGCAATATTAATCCAATATATAATGAAGTCGCCAAAGAATTACGCTAACTACACAGTATCATAAAAAGCTAAAATAAATATCGTTTTTACTTAAATAAATTAATAATTTTAAACAATATATGTCATTAAAAATCGTATTATGGCGAAAAACGCATCTACGAAATCGATTTTTGACGATGTAATTTATAGATTCCTCGGATGGCATACGCGACATATGTTTACATCGAATTGTCTGCGTTTTCCCGAACTTCCATGATCCGACTGTCATTTTCTCGACCATAGCATAACACGCCTCTGTACAGCCTCCCATCCCTGCCACCGCGAAAACGTATATTAAACGAACACACGTATTATATCATATTAAGCATCTATATTGGTACACGCGAATAATATATAATTGTACGCGGCGTAGGTCTATAAGTGATTTTTTCGTAAAAATTGTCTATTGGGAATCCTTGTTATCATGGTAGTCATACATATATATATGTATATATATATATATATATATTGAATGATGAAATAATTGTTTAAGCTCGTTCCACCCGGGAGTTTGTGCATGCATATTTTTTAATGATATGTAACGTTTTTTTTGTATTTTAGTTTTGGACATGTAACATTGAAAACGAATAAATTCGCTCGACAAATTTGTCATTTATTTATCGAAACTTTAAATAAGTCGGGTTACATGTTGTAATTTGAGTTCTATTGTAATTGAGTGTTGTACTTAACTCATACGCGAGAACGTCAATGCTTTTATATTACCATACTTACCGCTTTCGCACTGAGAATTAAATTTAACTCTTATTGAATTCGTTTCATACGTCATGAGAGTTCATTTTAGTTCACATTTATCCATTGGTTTTTAATACATGAGGGTTTTTGTTTTTAAATCTAATTTTATCGATGTAATACGAGAAGTATGTACAGAAGAACATGCATGATTGGAGACACAAAATGCTATGTCGTTAAATTCGTAATACTGTTGCTAAATTAAATTTGAAACAAAAATAATGCGAAGAAAACCCATTGGAGAAGTTCTATAATATTACAATATGCTATGAGAATTAAATATAATATTCACCTTTCTTTTTTGTACCGAAACCCACTTAAATTATTCAATACTATCACAAAAATTGATGTAACACTAAAATCTATTTTTATTAACAATAACACCTAAGCCATAATATGGTGGTACACCAAAATGTTTTAATTCGTGCTGACACGGAAATAAATAAGTATTTAATTTAACCCTCAAAGCGTGTGGAACTATTTCACTGAAAATAGCTTACCAGTCAACTTGATAAAAAGGTATGTACATATAAATTTTATAATCTAATCTTTGAATTTAAAATATTTATAGTGTTTATAATTTAAATATTTAAATAATTAAAGTATATTAATAGTATTAAAGTATATCCAAGACTAAACTACATATTATGTGAATTTTATTTAATAAATAATGACAGTATAAATTCACTAGAAAAATTCTTCTTTTTTTTTTTGAAAATTTTTTCTTGCGAGACTTTGAAAACGAGCTTTTTTTATCGCAATCCTGTAAGATAATAATTTTTTATCATTCTATAAATTCGAGTTTTGTTTTGTAATTTAAGTAAGAAATTCTAAACGTACTTTTTGTTTCCATTTATAAAAAATTGTTTTATTTTACTTATAAAGTTATTCAAAGCAAAAATATTTATATTTTATTAGACATTAGAGTATAAGCTTATAATAAGATAAAATAATGTATTTTTAATGTTAATTAATACTTTAATTCAGGTTGAAGTGATCTTTGCTTTAATTAAATTTGTTATAATTTAATTACTTTACATGTATTGAGGAGTTATAAACAGAACATTATTATTATCATAGGCGGGGAGTCAGATTATATTTTGAGGGAATGCTTAAAATATGTCGGAATAGGAGTTGGTAAATCTTGGGTCATATTCTGGGTGAAGTAAAATTAATTAATATTGAAAAGTTAACATGAATATTTTAAATAATATCAGCCCACTCTCGGGACACACTATTGCTTCTTAAACGCTCTTTGATATCCACTACTGTACGGATAATTAAAAAAATAATAATTAAAAATGTAGTAATAGAAATAAAAAAAATGGCTAATTTTAAATATAAGACGGAAACTTGTATTCATCTACGTAATTTTAAGTAGTATTTATTGTATGTTATAAACATTTTCTTTTGTTTAGACATGCTGTTTATTTACTGCTTGTGTGTAGACTGACGATATATCAATATTATCATGTAATTACCTATATAATTAATATTAATAATAACTAGATCAAGGAATTATATGCACATTATTATATTAATATTATATAGAAATACGCCAAAAATGTATAAAAATTATGCAATAAAAGAAATAATAATAATATTATACGTGTTTTAAAAGAAATTATGTTGTGTTCCTTAATTCATATTTTCTCTATGTGAACGCCTTTTATCAAACACTTTTTTCTGTAATATAAATTAAAATCTAACATTAAAATAAAAATAAAATAATACAAATAATAAAAGTTTAAACACACAAATATAAAATAATAAATATTCAACATCATCAAACGGTTCAAATCATAGTATGATTTTAGAAACGGAAGATACTGTTTCGTTCTACTCCTCTTTTGTTTGAGATGACTGTTTCATCTTTACTATTATAAGTTGTTCAGGAAAGCCATAATTGTAGTCACCAAGAATTTTCTAGCTATAGTAATGATACAACTTTAAATCGTTAGCTTTCCAAGGTTAAAAACGAGTTGCTAACAGTAGGTTAATTTCGGAAATCCTTAAAATAATAATAATTATGATAATGTTTCGCGTTCTACTTTGTACGGATGTTAAAGTAAACGTAACACCGTTTCTTGGTTCTTATACAAAACAGTGCTATGCCTTTCTTACACCGATGCATAGCATTTCTGATCATATATATATATATAACATCGTCACGCATTTATCATAATAATATACGAAAATGTGTATCGTGTAATATATTTCGAATTTCGGGATCGCAAACATATTATACTTAACTGCATGAAGCAGACAGGTCTGCTGGGAACGACTACGCGTAGGAAGGAGACGGTTTTTTTTCCTATCCCCATCGACTCGTAATATATATATATATAAACGCGTTGAAATTTCAACACTGTTTTTTTCTTTTATTATTATTATTATTATTATTATTATTATTATTATTATTATTATTATTATTTATCTCGTCGCCCCATTCATGCAATAAGTACAAGTGCGTATATTTCGGTTGTTTTAAGAAAATCGTTTCACGCCCGTGAACCGACTGTGCACCGATTTTAAGTCGCGGTTCTGTTATATGTATATTTCGTTTTGTTTTTTTTCCTCTCTCTTTCTCTGCGAATCGTTCATGCCGGCATAATATCTCCACGGCCAGCCAAATATCCTTCCGGCTGCGTTTTCCGGCAGTATGCAAAAAATATCACGTCGCAAGATTGTGTACGTGGGAATAAAAATGGGAAGAGTAATATAGATAAAATCGAGAAAAAAAAATTATAAAACGAAAATGTGGAAATTTATTAGAAATTCGTTGCGAATACTCGGCTGCACACGCTTCCGACCGAGTAGTTACAGCGCAATTCAATGTATACGTATATCGCTGCATCGTTTCGACGCTTAAAAAATGTATTTTTTAAAAATAGTTAACGTCATGCCTACACAGTTGACAGGAATGACTTATTATAAAATATTAAATAAAAAAAAAAAATAATAATAATAATTCGACAAAATATTAATTAATTAATTGACTAAAGAAGTGCGATTGATGTGTACAACGTTTAAAAAAATATATAAAATCATCAATTAAAAATAAAAATATTAAAAACGTATTAAACGAAGTATAATTTTCGATTGTGAGCAGTATTGTGCAAAGCTTCAAAGATAATTGAAATTGGTCCCGTGTTTCGACCCATTTATGTCCGAAGCATAAAATACACGTTGACTCGTTTTAATGTTTGCACTGTACATGCTTGTTCTGGACAGATTTTATTCCAGACGTAATCCATGATTTGTTAATTTTTTTAAACTGTTTCTCCCTCGCACGCAAACTAATGTATTGTAAACAAGAAGGACCTGAGCTATTTGACGTTCCGAAGGTATTTCATTTTGATTAATTCTGTAACGGTTGTGGTGCTCTTGTGGAATATTCAACATTTTGTATCGTATTATTTTGTAAAAGCGACTGCATATTGTAAAGATTTATATCTGCCACACAGTCACATATATACGGGAAACGGGTATGTGGAAATGTGTACGAAATACGTTGGTCGTGTTTAAAATTTGTTCGGAATTACTATTTAATTATTGTAAATATTTTTTAGTAATTAATTTTCCACAGGCCTGCCATGTACTAACGGTAAATGTGCTAAATACGTTTCCGGTTACGTCTTAATACGCACTGAAATTTAGCTTTTACTTTCACAATCAACGAGAACACACTTTTTCTTTTTTTTTTTGCGATGTTTAAGAGTTGTGCCGGTGGTGGAAACCATTTGCACACTTCCCGTGTCCACGGCACCGTTAACGCGTGTTTTACGCACTGTGTAAGGCCATTCGCTCGTCATCGACCGGACCGTGTTTTTACCATCCATATAGTTACCGCGTTTTTCGTCTGAAAATACTCCGTGGAATACTCCACAGAGGTCTAATCGAGCTCTGAAAGGCATCTCCGTGCCTTGTTAAATGGTCAACGTTTCTGGTACACACGTGCGGACAATTTAAGCGTACATGCGTTATTTAGTCTCGATTCAGTTTAGAGTTTAGACACGGCGTCGTAGTGCGGTTTTCGGACCGATATTATTTTTCCATTGCGACAATAAACGTGCTGATCGCGGTTATATCGCGGCGCGCGGCACGTGCCGCGAAATATCAAACGAATAAAATATAGTATCTCTAAAAATTCTTTCAGTTTTTTGTTTTTCCACTTTTGAACCGAAATAACGTTATTTTACGTATACACGATTGTGCAGGCCTGAAGTGCTCTCACACATCGTGCACTATGCGTATTGAGTTATAGCCGTGTAGGAAAATTATAGTAGTGATTTGGCCACACGTACACGGGTGTAAAAATAATCGTTCAATATATCTTCTGAAAAAAATCCCTACGACAACACGTTACCGGTCGAAATATCCTCTTAAAGAAATTTTTTTCTTATTTTTTTTTACCGTTGATTCGATTTGAATAGTAGATTTCAGAGAAGCGTGTTATTGTCGCTATTATTCATAAACGAATTTCCGCAGTCTGAAATAAAATGTTTTTTTATTTTTTTTTTTTTCTGTTGAATAGAGACAAAAATATTTTATTGTGAAGTCGGCAAATATTCTTTACACGTACGACATTAAGCGCCTTAGCATTTGTTTCAAAGTATGGTGCGCTGCTATACGTTACACATTGAAAAATTATTATTTTACAAGTCACGTTATTTTATTGAAAACGACCGAATTTTATCACTATTTGTGAATTATTTCGAAGACACGTAGATAGAATGATTAAATCGAAAATCTACTAAAATTTGATTTAATAACTAATGATACACAAATAACTAATTAAAGCAGTTGAAATTGTTACACTGTGAAATTCCAGAAATTACATTGCGTAAACAACACAGTTGAATTCGATTCAGCTTTATGATACGAAAATCTTGAGACGATATGGAAATTTGTCGATTATATGAACAGTGAACAGAAATTATAAGTAAGAAATATTGTTACAAATTTTTTTTGTATATACATATTTATATACGAATTCGTATATTGTTCGTTAATAATTGATAACGCTGAAAATCACAAAATCTATTGAAGCCGTCATTTGCACATCATAGGTTCGTTTTGTGCTCCAAATAGCTTTTATTTTGGTTAGGTACCACTAGGTGAGGCCAGTGCAATGTTAGGTCAAAAATTTGTGTATTTCATCATGCAAATACTACTAAGGCATTGTTTTTTTTTTTTATTTGTAAAGTAATTTGAGTAGATCGTGTTAGGTACGTATTGAAAAATATTCGTGCGGTTAACAAACTCTTAAAAATATTCCACACCAATAGATACGTAGTACAAAATGTATCTCAAAAAAAATTAAAATAGTACAGATACGAGGAGAAAATTGTTGTCACTTGATGTTCGGCTATATTTTATGCACATAATAAATAGTTTGATCGTTAAACTTTATACTAATGCTACTCGGAAACTCAAAGACTGTCAAGTGTTGTATTTAAATATTTTATACATCTGCTCCTAAAAATATTAATGAACGGAGGAAGTATATTTGTAGCTTTGAGGAAAAGTTAAAAGATTTTCACGATTAGATTTTCTTCTTTAATTATATATATATATATATATATATATATATATATATATATATATATTTTAAATAATTATAAAGAGCGCATAATTTTTGATTCAGTTAAATAATAATTATTTTTGTTTAATTGACGTTTAGATTTTTGTTTACAAATTATAATAGGTTATTATAAATTTATAAATATATATTTTTTTTATTTTAATCGAAACTTCTAAAAATCCGACATGGGCATTGCTTCTATTCTAGCAAACCCTACATAGGCATGTGGACATTGATATAGGTAATAATTAATTATTAATAATACAATATCATTAGTACTCGAGAGAGAAAAATACACACATATAATATGATGAAATATAAGAATATTATATTGTTTTACCAGGTCGTTTAAATTGTATAATAATAATATTCGTAATGTATTTGTCGTTCTTAACCTAGTTTCGGAGATCTGTATGTCAAATGTAAAATAAATCGTTTATTGTATCCCTGTTGTACGATCAAAACGATTTATCGTTATATTATAACGTCCGAAATCGCCGATAAAAGTTGATATATTATGTGTATTTTCAGACAAAACGTCGTTAAAATGTTTTTTATTTTTTTTTATAGCGAGCAGTCGTTTAAAAAAAACTTGAACGGTTTTATCTGTATAAACGCAAAATAATACTTAATATATGTATACGAATGGCGAATGACAATAAAAAAAGTTTAATTGTATATGAATGTAAATACATATTTGCAGAAAAAAGAATTATACTAAAATTGTTAATCATTAAATTCGGGGTTTTTAAGTGAAAATATGAAATGAATTAGCGAAATAAAATATTTATTACTTATTGCACGATGGTTCTGTAATATTGTGAAGCGATTAACGAAAAGAATATTTTTAAAAATCGAGGGTAATATTTTCGCGAAAGTCGCACGTTAATACACGTTAATATTTTGTGAATAACGTACGAATATATTTCAATAAATGTTGATATCCGCGACGTATTTTTCAATTCAAATTTATTTATTTTTATTTTTTTTTTGAAACAAAATGAGATATTTCTTTAACAACTAAAAGTAGACGGAACATTTGGATGCATGAATACAGGTATAAATAATAATCAGCATTATCATTATTATTATTATTATTATGATTTTTTGTAGCTACATTATTAATATTTTTAAGTATCGAATAAAAATATAACATATTTTTTCTGTCTAAATCATTTAATTTGAAAAATAGAATAATATTTAGCACAAATAATTTGAACGCTCTTAATAGATATTAGATATCTTTTAGATATTTCTAGGCGGTTGAAAAAGTACACTTTTATTATTTTATTGTATTATATATGGAATAGTAGGTAAAACTACGTATGCCTTCTAGTTACGCTAATATTAGGTACAGTATCATCGAGATAAATTTGGAAATCATTTGTTATCATAATACTATTTCACAATTAAAATATTGAATAACTGTACACCATGTCGGAAGTGTAAAAAAGTAATTCATGAAAAGTAACTAAGCTGAACATTTTTCATACTACATTTTCATATATAAACAAGCTATTTTCTACGATATTTTCAACGCCGCAATTCGATCCCTCGGGAGAGGTCAGAACTTTGGAAAACGTAAATAATATTAAGTAAAAAAAAAATAAAAATATGGTTTAGTTTTTAATAAATCTTCATATTCAATTATATATTTTAGAATAGATTGTATTTATCTTTAAAGGCTAAAGATTGGGTTATGAATTGATACGTTGAATTCAAATCCAAAAAATGTATCGAATACAATTTCGTTATTTTCATCGATATGGTAACTAACAGAATAAATAATATATTGGCTATTCGAAATCCCATTCTGAAGATAAATATTATTAATCAAAATCTTTTATTTTTAATGATTTTTTTTTTTTTAGTTTTGATTAGAATGAAATATTCTATATTTTAATGAAAAGAAAATCGAAATTGGACAATACTTCAACACGTTACAACTATAGATATTTAATAAAATAATTACTTATTAGTAAGAATATAACAATTCACATTGTCCTAAATATTATATATATATATATATATATATATATATATATATATTATATATATATACTTAATCCTATATTAAATAACTAATTAAGTAAATAAACACATCCATTATGACGTATGTATAAGCATTTACATATATGACTAAGCAGTTATGAGTATACTTATGTAATTCAATTTTAAACTAGAATCGATATTACGAACGGGAATTACATACATACCTACACTTTACACACAATGCAAATCATAACGTTATAATCCCGTCAATGGTTAAAACTACATTAGTCTATGTAGGATTTACTAATAACATTCAATTGAAATTGATTATACGGAATATATTATTTGTGTTATTATTAAAAAGCTTAATATACGATTTTTTTTTGTAGTGAATTAGATGATATTATGTTACCAGTAAATAAATTTCAATTAGAATTTCAAATGGGTGTGTTTCATTTTATAAATGATATAAAATTATTTTTTTATTCGTTCATTCAATAAATCTGTTTCATACGAAATGTATTTATATTATACATTAGTATTATAATATATTACTCATTACACATTAGTACGCATATGGCTGCAAATGATTCAACCTTGTCACTCGTACATCATATTATAAATTCCTATTATAAGATTAACTGTAAATTTACCATACTTTATTGAAAATTATCAACCTCTATTTTCGACGAATTCAAGAAGAAAAAAACCTATCTGAACAATAATACGTATGGGCAGCGTTCGGGCATTATAAATTATTATTAAAAATAATTAATTAATAAGTCAAAACGAAAAACGTAATGTTTTTTTTTTTTAATATATCTCTTTATTTTTAATTACTTTACACGAGAATGAATATCTGATGTTTGGTAAGAACACGGATGGATAAAAATATTTTTTCCAAAGTTTAGTAAAATACATGTCAATTAATTATATTAAAATCACAGTAAAAATATTATTAAATAAAATACACTGTGGAACCTCGATAACTCGAATCGGTAGGGGGCGAAAAAAAAATTCGAGTAATCGAAAATTCGACTTACGGAAAACCTCGATAACTCGAATCGGCAAAAAAAATTCGAGTCATCGAAAATAGTTTTTTCATTTGAAAACACAAATACATCATTTCATAATTTTATTTGTTCATGTAAATATTTCCTAATAAATGTATAATGCATGTAGGTATGTATATTGTATTAAAATTTAAAAAAAAAAGTATTCTATAAAAAAGTATAAAGTATATAGACGTTATATCGTTGAATTTATAACTATAAGCATTAGGTAAAGATTAGATTGATAATATTAATCGGTTTTCCATTACGATTATCGTTATTTATAATAATACGCTTGGTTATTTGACCTTCGAGTTATCAAGGTATGTACGTCTTATATATTAATATATACATATATTATTATATAAATTCGAGTTATAAGCCAAAATTCGACTAAAAATATTTCGACTTGTAGAGAAATTCGAGTTAGCGAAATTCGAATTATCGAGAAAATTTATCACACATATCATAATATATTGTAAGGCCGGGGCCAAGGCATTCCTTCGAATTATCGAAAATTCGACTTATAGAGGTTGGAGTTATCGTGGTTCCACTGTATTTGTATGTAATACGTACGATACTGCAGTCTACTATAACTGTTTTACCATTATTTATTACTTTTAATAATTTTAATCGCCTTCGTTAATTTCAATTTAATTTATTTCAAATGGAAATATCGCGGTTTTTATCATAATACCATCATGTAGTTATTGGTGTTTTTTAAAATTAATATTGTAATCTAACTTTTTAAGATTTGCATATACGTAGATGGAAAAAAAACGACTGTTTTCAATGTTTCCTTACCAGAATAATATATGTATTACCGTATAAAAAAAAAAAAACATATTTCGTACACATATCCAGAGATGTGCAAATATTTCTTGAGTTTTCTAAAAACAATTTACTATATCATGTCATACAATAGGTGTACACACTCGGTCGCGTTTCGTATCCGTTCAACAATAATGGTTGTCATGACGTCTGTGATTAATGTTTCTGAAAAATATACGATGAACGGTCAACAAAAGGACTGTGCAAAGTGTTGTCCACGAGATTGACAAACACACATACTTACAGGTATAATAAATCGATAGAGTCGCGGCATTCGGCGTTTGATTTCCGCATATCCATGAACATAATATAGAAAAATGTTATTTTTTGACGTTATCGTACCGTGCCTTAACGTACGTAGTAATGTATCAAAAACATTCAATGATATGTTATACAAAATAAAGTACAGTGTTCAATTTTATATATTTTGGCAAAATTGAATAGGTAATTTTTAAGATAACCCACTGTAATATATTCAGATTATTATTTGGACTTGAGTTTCAAGGAATGAACATTAAAATTCAATGAATGATTCGAATTATGACACGTTCGGCTTCAAGAACATTGTACTATTCTAATAAAAATCCTGTTGAAAGGCTTTTCTCGTGTTTTATATCATTTCCTATCTATTTCCATAGGAAAATCGGCAAAAAAAATATCTCTGAATTTCAATGTCAATGCGAATTTATTTTCAAATCTTCATTATAATATAACGTAATCTGTGTTAATAATAATAATAATAAAACAAATCTTGGTTTTGTCATATCGACCGCTTATCTTTACGTCACCTGGCCCTATAATTTATACTTTATATCAATATTTTTAAAGATTATTTTACTGAAGTAAATAAAATGTATAAATTATATTATTATATTTATTATGTCTTATACATATTTTATAATATTCTGATATTGTACTATAAATTCTATTATCATGTTCGAATATTTTTTAAATACAAAGTTATAAGTTATTAATGGCTAATACGTATTTTGGTACCCATTAGACGCGCTTTAACGTATGTTACATTTTTAAGTAGCTTACACACGTTCACCGTTTAACTATCGTCGACGTACGTTGTTTTTTATACAGTTTGTCAAGCTATAAACACGCAATGGTGTATATATATATATATATATATATTTATATATTTCTGTCCGGTGGTGTAGCGAACTATGTTTTAAGAACAAGTTGCTTCTGAATTTTAGCTGGCTGACTGTGGGATCTTTGAACTTGTCCATAAAGTTTTGACACAATTGTTGTTTCGGTCGGCTCAAAGTAGTATTTGTGTAATATTTGCTAAAGAAAAATGAGTATTTCCTTTTTGCAACTTTTACAGTACATCTAGCATTTTAGCTGCCTTTTCTAACATTCTCCATCTATTTCTGTCTAAATTTACATAATATGTATACCTCGTATAGTGTCAGAAAACCGATAATATTAAACTCGTTGTATATATATATATATATATATATATATATATATAAAACACAGACTCGTTGTACGTCAATATTAATTTGACAGTGTCGCAAATATCAATAGATCACTATGAACGGTGTTTGCAATTATGCAATTATATCAAAATACCTGTAGTAATAATTTATTGACATATTTTATATTATATCATTATTAAATGTTTTACATTCTTTCCTTTATATTAATTGTTAACTTTAAATTGTCTACACTATACAGCCCAGATTATAACAAAAACATAAAAACAAATGTTTTTTTAAATTGTATTACTTCGTTTCAATGTGTCCTATTTATCACTACATTAAAAGTGATATTTAATATTTATGCTAAAAATATCTGGTTCCGCTTATTTTCAATTAAAGGTATTTTCAACATAAAATATATATTTAATAGTAACGAGATCCATTTTTCACATCATTCTTTGTTAAAAATTAATAGAATTTTTAAACCGTTTCGTTAATTAATTTTTTTTTACGAGAGTTTTTTATTTTTGATAATAAATATTTTGAACTTACAAAAAAATTAAGTTATTACTGAACTACTACATAAACCACGTAATACTCATAAAAGTTTATTTATCATGTAAACTCTAAACAATATATTATTTGATTAAAAAAAATTGAATAAATTGGCAAATTTAAATAAATGTATACTAATGAATCTAGCCACACACATATCATGCAAATATTTATTAGGTAACATTTTTATGTACTAGTTATTACTTTCCTGAAAACGGCGGATCTAATTTACCCATAAATTGTTATCACGAAGGAGTTTAACTACAGCTTTATATGAAGTATCCTCATATTCTTAAAAAATATAATTTAATTAAAATCCGAAATGGTGTGAGACAAGGTTGTTCACATTTCCCATTATTATTAAATTCTTATGTAGAAAAAAATATAAAAGAATTAAAAAGAAATAGATTTGGTATTGAAATTAAAGTTGGTGGTATGTTCAATGATTTGATTTGCGGAAGATATCATAAATTAACAGAGCAATAATAAAGATATTTATTTAAACATTTTGTGTGGAATATTGTTGTCTATTATATCTTAATGATTTGAAAAAACGAATTTCTCAAAGCGCTCGAAATGTGGTAATGGAGAAAAATGAAAAAATAAGCTGTATGGAAAGGGAAACGGATGAATATTGACGAAAGAAGAGCCACATTGAAGATCATAAAACAGTAACGATGTAATATGATAAGACACATTTTACGTCTGAAGAAGAATTGGACCATATTACGAATAAAAGTTGCAATTATAGGACAACATACTACTAGAAAGAACAAAAAATTCAAACATAATTCAACTGTAAAAGAGATACAGGTTGGCGACTTATTTTGGATTAATAAGACCTAACAAAGATCACCAAAAATGGAGAATGAAGACAAATTTGTGAATCAACCTAATGACGGTTGAAAAAAAATTATATGACTGCTGAGGGAGAGACATTCAAGTTAAGGATATTACTTTTAAGGTTTGACTTTGCTCATCTTTTGCAGTTCAACTCTGCTGCCACTGTTATCGTTGTCGCGGCCGTTAAAAATAATAACGTTTGAGCTGTGATTATTATTAACCATGGTCGATATAAAGGAGGACACTGTGCAACCGTGGCCGCAATTAGCTAGCGTTTTAGATGTATTTGGAAATTTCATTGTTCAATGTATAACGTCGTATATGGTTATAAAAAATGTAATAATAATAAATTGTTGACTACAGAAAATTTAGGATATAAAAATATAACACAATATCATTTTTATAGAAGCGATTAAAATGTCCTAGATGAAATATGAAAAAACATTTTTCAAATTAATTTACATTGAAAAATTATACGACGCATTAAATTCATTAAAGTTAAGCTAATTAAATTTTACGTAGCAAAACACATTTTATACAACTCAATAATTTAATCCCTTAACCTTAACGCTCGAAAATAACATCAAATTTAATGTAAATTTTTGCAAAATATTAATATTAATATGTTATCTGAAAATTTTGTAAAACTCGCAGAAACGTGTGCATTTATAAAAATAAATTGAACATAATAATAATAATTATATACATGACTTACGGAAAAAATAAAAGAAATTTGATTCTATTGGTTTCAGTTTGTTTACCACGAAGAAACCAGTGGTTTAATAATTATTGTGTGTTGAATTCGAAAGTAAAATTGTGCAAACGAAGAGAAATGGATACCAACGTCTTCGGGCAAATCTCTTATTTAAAAAAAATTATTCGTAATTTTTCACATTTTTTATGTTTTAAAATATTATGAGAAACGTTCACTTTTATTTATTTACCCATTGTCCATTGTATCAACAGCAGTAGCACTATTTGTGTGACATATTACAGGCTTATCTATACGAAAACTGTTCGAATTATTCTGGTTCCACAGTGAAGTCACATCTATGTCGGAAAATTAAGTTGGGAAGGATCGGCACGGGCTATGAATATATTATGTAACAATTGGTATTTAACATTCAAGTTGATAATATTCAATAGAATAAACACAAACGCAGACGAAAACTCTTTTTCATTGTGATTACTAGGTAACTACTTAGCGTTTTAACAAAACGTTCACTCCGTGTAAAAAAAAACAACGCCAAGTGAAAAAAAAAATTTAAAGATAACTGCTTTAAAATGTATGATATAAGTTAGAATCCATGTAAATAGTCTAATGTGTAAAATATAAATACTAGTAATTAATCAGAACTTAATAGAAATGAATTATTTATAATACGAATTATTTTAACTGAAATAAATCCGAATATAGTTTACTTAACCGGAAGATTTAGTATAAAAGTGTAACGACCGGAAACAAATTATTCATTCTATAGGATCTACACTATTTATTATGTTATACATGGTACTTGACTGTTGACTATACACTTTTAGACTAAATTTAGAACTGAATTTTCCGGCTGAGCAAATTAAATTTGAATTTATTTCAGTGAAAATAATTCGTATTATAATAATTCAGTTTTATTAAATTCCGATTAATTATTATTATTTAAATTTTGTACATTAGACTATTTACTTAGATTCTACCTTACGTCACATATTTTAAAGCAGTTATCTCTAAGCTATTTTTTTGACTTGGCGGTGTTTTTTCTACACGGAGTGTTTTTGTTGGGATATCATTGGTTTTTTTTTTTTTATAAATTATATTTAAATAATCGAAACTTTTGCTGGATAAAACACGGCAAAACAATTAAACACTAATATTAATTGCCACGGGATACGTGACGGAACGTATCTACATACATGCCAAATGAGCTAATGAACTATGACGGCGAGAACGCGAGTACGCCGTCTGCCGTCGATCGTTTGATGAGTGTGTGTGTGTGTGTATTTAGCGGCGGGAGGATTTTCGTAACGCACGCCGCCGCACTGCGCGACCGGGAGCTAAAATAATATAAATTGTTCACTAAAATATTCAAAATATTTCGCTCATAACTCGAACGTTATTCAACTAATCCCATTGAAAGTCACAAAATACCCTATGTTTTTCTCGATCGATTAATACCTCATCCTAACGATTCGTTCTATGTAATAGTCCTGGTAGGCATGACAAAAGACAGCTTAAATATTTTCACGGTTTAAACACGTTAATGCTTGGTTTTGTGTAACTGTACACGGTCGTGATGATACGCTCTTTATTTTTAATTTTTTTTTTTTTTTTTTTTTACTTAGCTTCGCGACACTATCGTGTTGCTGAATTCGAATTCGCAATTTAATTATAAAAATATTGTACAATTTTCATTTCATCTTTTGAACATTTAATTAAATTATATTTTAGTAAATTTTACGTTAATGGCTTACAGATTCAAGCCTAAATTATGATAATTAAAATTTACCTATGAATGACTGACTAAGCTGGTTAGTAATACTTGTATTTTCGTAAAATAAAATTTACATTTGTTTATAAATATTAATTTTACGAAAACGGTGTAATGATTTGTGTGCGTGTCCGCATTTTACAATCGTGCGCCGTATCAAAAATTCCAGAACGATTTTAATGCCTCAAAAATGTTGATCGAATAAGTCACATAATTTAAGAATACTTTCTCAGGTTCTAAAATACGTTTGGGCTAATAAATATTTATTCGTAACATTTTCAAAATACTGAAATTACGTTATAATACATTTGTAACAATAAAATTCATGCAAATGCCCAGAAGGTTACATAAAAAACCAATTTTTTTAAACATTTTCCTTATAAATGTTGTATTTTTATATAATTTTCACATAAAATACATTTTTTAATTTTAACAAAATTTCAATATTCGATTATGTAAATGATTCCACAATATTGCCAATAAATGTGCAAACTCTAGAGAAAATAGTAAAGTAATGCTATTTGTAGAAAAATCGTTCCCAATTCATGCGGACTAATAACGACTGTTTAAAAATAATGCATTTTAACACATTTATGTTTTATTCGTATTATATTCTACGATATTTACCTTAAGCGGTAAATTTCATGACCATATTTTCTTTCGTCAATTTTTTTTTCTGCACAATAGCTCATCGATTTTAAATTTGAACTTTAAGAAATTGATTATTCATTGAATTTTTTATAATCATTAAAAAATAATAAAACACACTACAGTAATACATCTATTTCAGAGGTACTCTTATAAATTACATTTCGTGCATAAATATTCAAACAAGTTGTTTACTTTTCAGTTATTCAATGGACAGTTATTGTTGAAAAAATAAAACTATAGTGCTTTATTCTCCGTAGTTATCGATTATCTATGAAAAACTTTTGAAATAATTCTGAACAACATTTTTGAGAGCTATTAAGAAAATTGCATAATGTAAACATTTAAAAAAAAAATATTACATACATTTGCAAATAACCTTCTGTTTAGTTTAATTCTGTAAAATTTATCGCAAGATAAATAATTCCTATATACTAAATGAGGTAATTTATTTATTATTAATTTCGGTGTAAAACCATTACAAGTCAAATTCTGGTTTTCTTTAGTAAATATGCAACATTTTTAATATTTTTTTATTATTGAAACAGTTATCAAACATAATGAAACATTTAAAAATACAAATATATATATATTATATACATATCTTATTAAATGTAATCTTATTTCTACATTAATTATTTTAAAAATAAATTATTCGTTAAATAATACAAGCAATGATTATAATAAATGTACGGGGGTTTTTTTTTTATAACAAATCGACTTTTCTTGCATACAAAAATACTACAAATTATTATATTACATATACTCAGAATATATGTAATATATACTATGAGTATATATTACATGTACTCAGAAAATATTACATTCACTTTAAATTCATTTTAAAATGGAACCCTTATGAACAGGACAATTCTCTGTTATTAACTAATGCTTATTTGCGCAAAATGTGCTGAATCGCGATCGAAGAATATTACTTATTAAATTGCACACAGTACGTCAATAACATTAGATGTTTTTTTTTTTTAGAAGAGTCATCACTTTAGTATTTATTTTGATCAAAGAAAATGAAAAATTATTTTACATATTTTCGATGAAAAATTAGTTTTATCTCAA
The DNA here is from genome assembly GCA_032441825.1 of Chaetogeoica ovagalla. Lineage (NCBI taxonomy): Eukaryota > Metazoa > Arthropoda > Insecta > Hemiptera > Aphididae > Chaetogeoica > Chaetogeoica ovagalla. The sequence continues at coordinate 16,478,936 of CM063723.1, read as the reverse complement.
AATGAAGTCGAAGTGATACATGTATATAATCAATTATTATTATATAAATATCACTTATTTAACATCAATTAAGTTCAATACATTATTTGTTTATATAAAATAGTAATAATAATGGTGATAATAATAACTATTAAATATTGATATAATGTAGAAAAGTAGTACAGGAAATCTTTAGCATAATATTTTTTTATTTGACTACCAAAATATTCACTAGAAATGATTTATATGGTAATACAACGTTTGCCGGGTCATCTAGTACATATATATATATATATATATATATATATATATATATATATATATATATATATATATACATTATACATATAAGATAAAATAATAATATTAAAAAAAACAAACTATAAATTAACACTCGTAGTTAAAAACAAGTATTATATATATATATATATAATTCAAACCTTACTATGGTTTAGTGTGTAAACCAAAAAAATTTAGTAAAAAATTGTTTCTTTTGGTACTAATATATGACATGTTGTTAATTGCAGGTCTAACAGTTTTGTGCAATAAAACACACTTTGTGAAGTACGAAAATTTAAATGTGTTTCTACGTAATTTGGATGTATATAATTATGTACCTAAAGTAAGCTACAAACATATTTTATCATGATATTTGAACTAAATTCAAGGAGAAGGAATATTGAGGTATTTCATAGTTTATTGTGAAAACCTGTACATTATAAGATATAACATGACTACACGAAATTTTATTAGGTAATTTTATATTTACTGTTTTTCTTTTGAATATGAGTTATATACTGACAATTTATAAAAAGTTAATGATTATTTAAATAAGTATTACATAAATTTTCAGGTGTAATAAATTGCGCGTATTTAACATTAAATATTTATTGTATGCGAGACAAACAGAAAATACGATGTATCGAAATCAATTAGTTCAATTACGTAACCACATACGCGTAATTACACGGAATAATTAAATCCGGGCGTAATCGAAATCGGATTAAGGCGCAGGCAATGCGAGTCTATGGCAGCATTAACGACACACTTCGGTACAGAAACGATATTTATTTTCTAATAAACAAGAAAAAAGAGTATTTAGATTCGATGTTGTGGGTGTCGCTTAAGTGAATAATTATTTGGACAGCGTTTTAGAGTTTTGTGTTAATACTATGAATTTGATATCAATGATGGTTAAATGCGTTAGATAAAACGATTCTAAACGGTGTAAAATGACATTTTGTCCGAGAATTTAAAGTGTGGTAAAAAAAAAAAAAAAACGTTGCGACTTTGGCCTGTCAAAATGTTTAAACGTAGTTTAAGTAACGTCTAGGTCCTGTGTCGTATAAAATTTGATGGATCAAAAAAAACAAAGGAATTACATATCCCAGGTGGTACGTCGGACAACTCGGTAAATCCACTCGTTGTGAGTGCTGGTCCCGCGGATTATGGTGCGGGGAGGAACCATCTAGCGCGTTTGATGTGCCAAAACAGGCTTCATGCGATACTGTTAACGGGGAAAATTATCAGACTCTGGAAACTGGGGACATGGTATATGATCGTGATTTGGGTGTGAATCTGTTGAAGGACGTATTGGTCCGTCACCTAATGCAAAGCACGTCCCAACCGGTATGTGTTTGATGACAATTCGTTATGTTTAAAAATGTATGAGGGACATTGGAATATGCAGGACCTGAATCATTTTACGTCGTCAGTATTCGTTCAAAAAATATTGGCAACAACATTTTCTAATTTTCTTGTTAACCGGTGATATATCATTCGTTTTATTCGGGAGAATTCGACGAGTCCTGTGAACAGGTGACCGTGTACGGAAACGCGTGCGACATATGGCGAATTTAATCCGTTTGACTTTTAACAGTATAATAAAATTAAGTTTCCAAACTGTAGGTCGCGAAAAAATATCCACACGACTAATATTAATAAGCTGGAGTAGAATTATTATTGAGCTATTTGAAGACAATTCATTAGAAAAGAGTTTTCACCGTAAATAATTAACGATGTTCTGCAGGTTGTCTGTTCGAGACAACTATAACACCAACACATTCTGCTAAATCTATAAATAAAACTCTATATTTTCTATTCACTTATTCAAATTATAATAATTATAAAGTTGAACTCTCGTTCACCGTTGCGATAAAAAAAAAAAAACTACATTTTTTAATAAATTTTAAACTCTCCTTCAGACTCAACCAATATCAATGTGGACATTGACGGAGTCATCAAGAATAATCAAAAATAATTTTACCATTTTCATATTTAACTAAGAAAATATAGTAATTAAAAATAAATCTTTCGTTTTTTTTTTTTTTAACACACTTTGATAATATTTTATTTATTCGTTCCAAAAAAATATAAATTGATTTATACAGTTCACCTAAAATTGAACATTTCCATAGACGGGTCATATAGATACAATTTTTGGAAACTTCTGGACCGGAATACAATAATTATATATTACCGGCTGCATGGGGTGCAGGAAATTATTTTTTCTTTTATAACAAATTAAAAGAAAAGAAAATTTTTCATTGTACATAAGTTTCGCACGTACTGAGCTAATTTTCTTTTAAAAACAGTCGCTTTAATATTTCTACTGAAATGTTTAATTTTCGGCATAAATATTCGATGCACGACATATATTTTTACCAGTGTAAACGTGGCTTTATATACTTTTCTTAAACCACGGTAGTAAATACGAGAAATTATGCTCTTATTCACACATTGTCACGTTTAAACTCAACATTTTCAAACTTTATTAAAAAATACATTTTCCATTCGTTTTTTGTTCTTATTACTTATTATTGATAATATTATGAGAATTTAATAAGACGTTTTAAACATTTATAACTTGTGCTTACATTTTTAAAATAGAAAATGTATCGTCATTTTTATTGTATTTATATAGTAATATTAAATACAAAAATTTAAATTATATTGATGACAATAAATAGAAAATTAAAAAAAAAATGTAAACAAAAATTTTGAGTTTGAGTCGTAAATTTATTTTCAAAATACGAGTAAATATTACGAGGACGCAATACCTGCACAAGTTATCTCAGTTCACCTTACACCCGTAATATAACAAAATCACACTTTGCAGGAATATCCACTATTCCTTAAATATATTTATATTAAAATTTCCAAATTTGTGCAGGGGACCAAATAAAATAGAATATTATCTGCGTTACTTTTGTTGTTTATACATACGTTTTTATAAGTAGTTTTAAAAAAAAATTAATCTATTTCTTTAATTACATATAACTAATGAGATGCACTATCAAAAAATATCAAAAACGATATTTGGCTGATAATATTCTTCTCTATTGACTCCAAAAATCTAGACATTATTATATAAATCTATACTGAAAAGAGCATGTTCGAGCAAAGTGATATTGTTATATTGCTCGTAAGACAAACGGAGACAAAAAATGCGGATATTGGCGTCTTCCTAATAAAAAAAAACTATACAAAAGTTAATCAAAAAAAAAAAAAAAAAAAAAACAAGAATATTAAGTATAGTTTATTTAATAAATTGTTGTCGAATAATTACCGTATTAATTATGGATTTAAACCAGTTATAGTACTAATTCTCTGTTTTCTAAATCCTAATAAATATATTAAAGTGACCAAGTTGTATTGCATAATAAGTGCAAATTTATTACTAATTTGCTTTACTATATGATTTTATCTTTATTGTATAAAAAAATTATTACTTGGAATTTTCACTAATTGATTCTAATAATTTACTAGCTATTTGTAAGTTAAGTACGCGTTTAATTTAATTTATTATTAAAAAAATATGTCAATTCAAAATTGTGTATAAAATCGTTAATAAAAAGTAGGTTCTATGTTTTATTTTAAACCAAAGTCACCAGGGCATTTTTTAAGAGGATTTCTATGTCATCATAAGAACGCGTTTCTACTATAAATCACATTTAGTTTTTACTATACAGTACTAAACGGTATAAATAACTGAATTATTTGTTATTACATAAGTATAATTTTTATTAAATTATTGGTAAAAATTAGTTTTTACACGTCACGATTTAACAGTAAATAATGGTTTAATTTTTTTTTACAGACAGTATTAAAAACTATTAAGTGAATAAAAGTTTTACAATAAATAAGTTGTTAAAAGTGTTTAAGTATTATTTTATGTTTAATATAATAATAAATAAAATTGAACATATTTTTTTATTTGTAATATATTTTATATTATATTTTTGCACAACTTATATTTATACAAATCGTTTTTATTTTCAAATTTATTTAAATAAAACAAATTATTTTTCCCATATTTATGTCATAGAATATTTGGTATTTTATCTACAGATACAATGAAAACTTTTTTATAATACTGCGACGGTAAACGTAAAACTATAGAGATAAGATGATTTGTAAAAATTAGTTTTTATAAAAAAATGTATAAGATTTTAAACATGAAATAAAAAATTTTGGTTTTATACCGCATTCAGTCATTAATAAAAATGAGATGTGTCCAGTAAAAAGGTGTTCTTACCAAAACCATATTACGAGTGTATGTGTACTTATACTATTTCTACTAGTAAATTTTAGTTTCAACTGATTTCGGTTTTTTTGTTTTTTGCAACATATTATATTATAAATTCATATATAATATATATGTCAATCATTTTTCAATAGGAAAGCCAGGATTTCTTTACACTATATATTCAAAGAGTGAAAAGATGAATAAAAAAGCAAAAATTCTAAATGTCACATTTTTTTGTCCTATTTAATTTTACAAACAACATACGAATGTCAAATGAAACTCAGACGGCTTAATTTGGTAGGAAACCGAAATAAATTATACAATCGCGGATGATGAATTGTTATTAACTGAAAAACTGTTATTGCGTTGTTTAGGCGCGACCAAAGGAGACTGTACTAAACATTTGAAAAATAAAAATTATCATTATTTTTTTTTAATAATAAATACGATACAACAGAAATGCGTGTCATATAAACATACTCTCGTGTACGCAATATTCAATAAAAAAAAAAAACACTCACTCCGAAAAATACGCGTATAGTCATTGTATTATTTACGAAAAATACAATTTATCTCTTTCCCCTGTTGTCAAAACAATAATATAGTATCAGACGTTATTAATAATTTCCCGTCTCGGTTCATTTGTTTCGTTGACGTTTAATAACTATGTACTTAAATATTATAATATGTACTTATGTAACAATATTTTTGAATATTCACTAGTACATTTGATGATTATATTATTACATTTCTCAATATCAATAATTGTACTTTTGTAGGTTTTTATAATTACATACGAATGAACTCAATACCAATCGTTTCACTCCTACTTATCGTATCAAATATAATGAAGTAATAACTATATAACATGTAGTATACATTAAATTCGACATTTCATAATATATGTATATAACAATGTTGTATATACCTCACGGTCAATGTTAACATTTGGATAATAGTGGCATTAGCCGGATTCACACTCATATAACACGACACAACAAAACATTCGAGCAAAACATGTAGTCCTGTCAATGCTTGTCGGAATCAATTTATGATTTATATAATTTATATACACATATATTTAAATTTATTTATAAGTTACATTTGTAAACGAATATTTTTCCACTGATTACAACATATCTAATTATTATATTATATTATTTATAAAATAATATAAAAACATAATTTATTATAGTACATAGATAGAGCCTTTTATATATTATATTATATTGGATCATAAAATATATTATTACCATCATGACCAAATCTTAAAATTTCTCTGTTGACTCTCGATAATTTAAATGTACTGAAAATTCTGTATAATCTACAAGAAAAATTCCATTCGAAATGCTTTAAATTTTGATGAATATATTATACAATATACTCGTAGTTATTTACCCATCTATGTAAAACTTACATTATTATATATATATATATATATATATATATATATATATATATATATGTAGCTATTATAGTATAAATCGTACAAACACAATTGTATACGTGAATACGTGATCAAGTTCATATTATAATTTATGTAGGTAAATACGCTATATAAGACTATACGATTATTGTGTTCATTTCCGTTTTATTTATTCGCAATCTCGTGAAGAACCATTGCGTATGAAAACAAAAAATGTAAAACAAAAGAAGGGAATAATTTATAGATTGTAATTATTATATTACTATGGATTTATTTTATTTTATTGTTGTAAAACCGTATTTATAATATTTTATAAGTATTTTCACCAGGTCGTAATTTTTTTTTAATGGATCGAGTATATTGAACAATTTCAAAGTTCGTGACATGAAAGAATTCACGAACGATTTTAAATAAATTTATGAACAATTTCAAGCGATTCATATAAGTTACCTATAAAAATATTATTTTTCATTAAACACCTTATGGAGCATTAACAATTAAATTATGTTATAATTTATAATATATATGAAACGAACGAATTGAAAGCAAACTGTGTTTTTAATGAATTTTATTTTATGACGGGTTTCGGAAAATATATCCATTATAAATTTGTAAATATATATATATATATACAATTACATTCTTGTAATTCTTATGAAAGTATGTAGTAACTAATAGGACAATGCTCGTAAAACAATAATGTCTATACTTAACGTATTGCACATGAATTTTATTTCATTTCTTGTCTAAAATATAATAATTTTATTTCTTTAAATGCCCATAAAAATATACTCCATCTCACACTTTTATAAATCGTTACAAATATGGTTTTTTTGTTTTTCCGATTAAACAATATAGTGACAAACGTGTATATATATATATATATATATATATATATATATATATATATATTGACACACATATATATTGATCAAACATTTTACAAGCCACAAGTCACAACTGATCAAATAAGATAAAACGTTTTGTTGTTCTTCGAAAAATCAACAACAAACTACTCGTAACAGAATGTGCCACAGGAAAAATCTGAGTTAACACGTGAAAATGCATTGTTAGAAAATCGTTTTATTATTTATATAATTTCTCTCGATTTCCAAATTAAAAATGCTAAAATAAAATGCATTAAAATTTATAACTATTTCATCCATATATATATATTCATCCTCTCGCACAGGGCCGGATTTAAAGAATATCGGGCCCCATGGGGAATGTAGTGAAAATGGGCCCCATCAAACATATTATATAAATGTCCATAAAAAGTTCTAAAATACTGGAAACTTATCGAAATGTCAGTCTTTAATCTTTATAAAAGTAACAAAATTAATATTTATATTAGAGCGGTATGTATTTCATTTAATTGTTTAACAATCGAAATTATCCGCTTTAAAATTGTAAAACTATTGTACGTAATGTATATGAGTAATTTTATTTAAAATATTACGCAATTTTATGAAGTAATATTTATCAAGTATGTAATTGTTATAATTAGAAACGAGAATAAAATATGCACGCAAAAAACGAAAATATGCAAAAACAAAACGAAAATATAACAAAAAATATGTAGCAATTTTTTTATATTATAACATTTAATATTTTTACATAACTCCTATTATTAAATAATTTTACAACCGAAAAGATTAATATATCTATGTAAACAAATTAAATTCGTTGCCACCAAAGCTTTTTTAAGATTTTCAACATCTAACCGACGATAAATCGCGTTATACTCAAATTAGATAAAAACATCAGTTTTTTAATAAATACTTATGTTCTATTACATTAAAATTTAAGTACTAATAAACGAATAATACGATACGTTAATAATATAAATAATTATTATGCGTTTTACATTTTAAGTTTGAACGCCGTATTATATTTAAACTACAGGTTTTGTGTTGAATTATTGTTGTATGGGATAAATTGTATCGAAAATAAATACAAATTAATTAAAAATGCGTATATACGTTAATACGCTATTCTTGAAAAAAAAATACCAAAATACGGAAAAAATTAACTACAAATATGGACTCGTTGGGTTACAGAACTAGGTTTTAAACTCGCCCGGCAATAAATAAATAAATAAAAAAACATGCGATTTCCATAACTATTCAACCCTAGTTATAACTTGTTCTCGTATTACATTATTATACACACACATAATAATCATACACGATCTTATTTAAAACGTTTATTCCTCGTTTTATATCTCCGGCAAAAACCAATTGGGTTTTCACAGTAACGTTTTTGCAGGAGACTAATTGCGATGAAATTCTCAATTTTTTCCCTAGGGGGCCACTCGGTTATAACTTTATGGGCGCCGAGAACTTCCCCGCGGGTAACACAATGACCGCGCCAATAATGTTTCGGTAACGTTGGTAACAATGCCGCCGTCTCCGAGGTGCCCTTCTGTTATCAATGACGATAAGCGGTTTATTATCAAAGTAAAATCAGCTGCCGTTTTCGCGAAAAACGTATAGGTAAATCGTCTTCTTTTTTTTTGTTTTGTTTTCCGACAATCACCAGCGTGTATCGCCGCGGCGTTAAATATTCGTGTTTAAACAGTGAAAACACCCGAGCCATGTCATCATTATTCAAGTACTCGTATTACGATTCGCCGGAAGGGCAGGACCTGATGAAAAAGTTGTTTTTCACGAACAAATGTGTGTCCTTAGTGGGATTCGGTTTGGCGTCTTCGGAAATCATTTTGGTCAGCAAACCGGTCGGATACTTGAACACGTTGTACAGGTAACGTCCCAGACGATTGGCGATTGCGTAACGAAACTGTACACGATCACGACTGTCCTATACTACTTAACAACCATTTGCAGATTAGGTCAGCTGATGACGCCAATGATTGCCGCCACCTCGACGTTCTGTATCGCCTCGCACGTCTCCTATAAAATCCGCGAAAAGGACGACGAAATGAATTATGCGATCGGCGGATTTTCGGCCGGCACGTTGTACGGCATACTGATGAACAATAAATCAATAGGCTTGTGGCTGGGCATTGGGTGCGCGATCATCGGTGTGGCGAAAAAGCATTCGATGCTGAACGGTTATGAAATATTTCCCGCTTTTCCCAAACACCGAATACCCGTATACGGCAATTTCAGAACGCCGTACAGAAATTGGACTTTGTATGACATGAGACCGAAAGGATGGGTAGCTGCTGAAGAACGAAAGGAATAAATACACAATTTTGTCAACAGCAGTTTACTATAACGAAATATGTGAGTTTGATGTTTAAAAGTAGTAATTAAATATGCTCTGGTACTGTTTGTTTGTCACATAGTGTTTTGATTTAATTTACGCATTGTATCTGTTGATAAATTCATTTTTATTTCTTCTGCAAATAGTCTTGTCAATAAAGTGTACAAAATTGAAAAAAATTTGTTTTTAAATTCTATTTGTAAACAGTTCAGTGACATTTATTAAACTGATCCATGAATACATTTGCTAATTTATTATTTATTTCAAATGCTTTTTTTTCTTTCACGAAATGTGTCTTTATTATTCGTGAAACCATAAGTAGTTTTTTTTGAAAAAGATTTTAAATTTTATCATTAATATTATTCTCTGACAATTTCGTTATTTTACTTAATAAAAATCTAGATTTTCAATTGATTTAACACAAAATTAAATTTTAAATTACAAATGAATAAATCCAGTTAGACATGTCAAACATACAAATATCTTAATATATAAGATAATAAACAATAATGTCTATGTACAAGATAACAAACAATTCAAACCTTGCATCAAGAAAGATATAATGTCTTATTATAAAATATATTTTAATAAGGTAAGATATATAAAAATATAAAAATTATTAAACACCTATTTGCAAAATATTCTATAGATTTTTGACTATTTATTCATAAACCACAGTAATTTATATGATTAAAGATTAATTCAAGAATATATTTGATTAATTTCTGGTTTGTACTTTATTAATCCGACCTATCGAGTTAACCTACAGTCATATTAATAGCAAACAAATTTAAATAATATAATGCTGTTAAAATAATGTGTATAAAAAAAAAAAATAAAAACAAAAAAATTGTCGGATAAAGGCAACAAACGGTTTGAATATACGAGTTGCATATACGTAAATGCATCTCGGATTCTGGTAACCTATTTATTTATAAACCATAGTAAATTACTATGTATACGAATGACAATTTTGGTATATATGCCACTTACGGATATAAGGTTCAGTCATTTATAAGACTCAAAATCGTCTGGAACGATCCGGACGTATCCAAATACATTATAAAAAATTAGGTTATAAGACTCAAATTTCGTAAAATAAAAAAAAATGATAGGAAATAAACAATTTTGGTTAAAATTTAACAATAAATTGATTTTGAAAAGTTACATATTTTTGTTGGCTATTACTAATTTCAATTCACGTTTTATAATGTATGTATATACAACAAATTTCATCGTATTTCACATTTATATTTATTTATATATGAAAATGAATGACGTATATTTTAGTTAAATTTTAAACGTCTCAAGAATTTCTTTAAATTTTCTTTATTAAAAAAAATCACATAGTTATTATCTATTTATTGTTAATAGTTTTGTAAATCATTTATTTTTATGTAGTATTGGTCATAGGTATGGTATACCTTTCAAAACAGACTATACGTATGTAATTATTTACGTTTTTAATATTTTGTGAAAAAAGAAAATCAAAAAAAAATATATTTTAATCTGCTTAAATGTAAAGTCTATGTTTAAGATTACCTAAACATTATTTTTTTTAAATATTTCTCATAATACAAATCATAACAAAAAAAAAAACAATTAATTCATGATGTCTGTCAAATTATACGTAATGGTTGTGTGTGTTCAATTGTTGCATGAGATTTTTTCTAATTAGTATATTCCTAAAAAAACATGCCCGGGTAGTTAACATGGTATAATTTATGTCGTAAATTATGAGAAATGTTCACATTATTATACTGAAAGGTGAGATTTCATAACTAAAATAAATAATAATAATAAAAAGTGAATACACGTTCTAAATCAATTCAATGTATTTTATAATAATTAATTGTAATTTATGATTACATAGCAGGTTTATTTAGATTAATATAATCGAATTATCACACGTTCAGAGCCGTATTCAGGAATTTTTAAAGAGGGAGATGACATAGTTTTTTAATTATAACTTTTTAAAATCATACAGGAAGTATATAAATATTATTAACATAAGTATGTTTCATAAATTTATTACGAAATTCATAAAAAAAAAATTCATATACATAATATTATATTAATAAATCTAGTTTCCTATGATTTAAAGACAATCGTCAATTATTGTATTGTTATAATAAACGGTATATCTCTATGTAATTTATATGACAAAAATTAGCCGTCTTTTTTTTAGTTAGGTCGTGGGATGGTTCAAACTTCCTCCCTCTCCCCTTGCCTTTTATTGCTATGTATCGATTGAAACTTACTGATATCTTTATAAATGTTTGGATGTTACAGGGAAATTTTTTTTGTAGTATTATTATTATTAATTTTTAAATTAAAATAATATTTTATTCGATTTCAAAATAAATTTTCAATTTGTACAATACATATTTATTACAAACAGGAAATTATAAAAATATTATATTTAAATAATTAAACCTATGAAGCTGGAAGAGCGAACATAAAATTATACCGTGGTTGCAAGTCAAACTCGATGGAACCAAAAGCTAATTGGATCTTTTATTTGAAATAATATAAGTCTTTAGGAGCTGAAACTTATGAAACGAATAGTTATGGTATCGATTAGTATAGAGCCAAAAATGAGAAAAAACCAAATTTTTATAAATTTTCAAAAATAATCTGAGCATCACAATCAGGATTTCTCGAGAAAAAAATATGTATTCATAGTACATTCACACATTATAATGCGTTTTGATTTAGTTTTCGCATAATACTTATATACGAAATCACTAATAATTATGTGCAGTACTTGAAAATTGAACGGGTCATTAGTTTTAATATCCCTGAAGATTTTACGAAAAGTGTATACCAGAGTCAGTAGGTATACGTGACACGTTTATCGATTTGCCCAGTAATTCCTCAAGTTCAAAATGTAACACAAGCTAATCTATAAAATTATAATATTTATCGTTGAGTTTACAAAATATAATTTTATAGTATAGGAATTATTTCTCGAACACGTTAATATATTCTAATTCATTACATTCAAATTCAGGTTAAAAACTAAAAATCTCTGAGTTACTCATTCGATTCACAATATCGCCGCGGCTCATCAACATTTTTTTGTCTTAATATTTCCAAAAATTGAGTTTCGACAGTTTTTAAATTTGTTGTTTATTCAATCAAAATTTGAAGGAGGAAGGAAAATTTTAAATCGAAGAAGTCGCAATTATCTCAAATAGACTTTACGACGGATTCCAATATGTTTTCAGAATCCTTATCTAACCGATAGACAGGTATTGGTACGTTGAAAACAGTAAAAGTCTGATTTCACGTGTATTAGTCAAAATCTCCGTTTTAACAAGGCAAAAAAAAAAATAAAAAATCTCTCAGAGTATTCAGAATTTCCCACGATAGCTATTAATCCATGTATACACTTTCATGAATTTATATGTACATTAGCGACAAGTAGGGCGCAAATGTAGTAGTACAATTATTACAAGTACAGTGGTGTAAATCGTAAATAAATTACATATTAGTTACGTACACGCTGTACAATATATAATTTAGCCTTGCGTGACGAGTAGAGGGACCAGCCACCAATCTGTGTAACTCTGTAATGTCCAAACTAACCAAATTCCCATTTTATTATTATATTAAAATACCGCAATTATATATATATACACACACACATGGTAATCCGTTGAAAACGACAAGGGTAAAAAACGACAGCGTTTAAAATTTTATAATTATTGTATAGTATTATATCTATGCTCAAATGTGTAAATAAAAATGTTTAAAAATTATGCATGGGAAAAAAAATGACAAAACGCATTAATGTATAAAATATAATTAAAGTAATTTTATTATGTAAATCAAAACGTTTAAAAATTATGCGGAAAATTAAAATATTTAAATCACTTAGTTATGAGAATTACAAATTTCAATTGTATTCTATTAGTTTATGCTATATATATATATATAAATATATTTTTTGCGTATCGTTATGAATGATTTACGTTAATAATGTCTCGTCAACTTGCCACCTCTTCAAATAGATTTTGTTCATCAGAATACCCCCCGTATATAGAGGAATGATGGCGTTGGCCTACTAACTTGGAGACTTGATGATTTTGTCCCTCAGTTTGTATTTTAATCGTCTGATCACCGACATTTAATTTAATATTATTATGTGTATTTGATTAGACATATGTATAATGAATATACAATATACATATGTTTATTCAATATACATATGTATAATATATATATATATATATGACGGAAATAATGGTGAATAATGTCTCGTAAGCGGCGTCTGGAATGGGATAGAATTAATTCTTTTAAACGTCCAAATCACGCATATATTTATGTATTTATGTATTCCATAACAGATGAATCAGGCACTATATTATTTAACAAGCCTATTCCATTCCTTCAGCTACATAACACGCGGGATAAAAATGCCAGTGCATCCAATTTTGCCGGCAAAATAGAGAAAACTCGTCATCTGATTCGATGATGTCGTATTATGATCACATTTCTTTGAACGTGTCGATGTGTTGCGAGCGCGTATGTAAAACGATAACCGTTTTTATAGCATTGATTATTACATTTTCAATGTCGACGTGACGTTTGAAATTATGGTATGTAAGAAAATATTTTTCCCCGCACATTTTTCCATCAAAACGTTTAACATTCGCTCGTAAGCCGTAAGCTGTCTGTGTTTTTTTTTCTAGTCAACAATAACCTAACCGTAACAAAAATACCATTTAGTTGTATTCTAATAAGGTTTACAATTTTTAAGTGACGAAACACCTAGTATAATATGTACAACACTTAATAATATGTTGACGTTCAAATTTTTTTTAGTGTATAAAATATAATATGGCGGGTTTTACAGTTATTTGTATCCATAATATTTTCAGTTATCATCAAAATCGCCAAAAATCGTAAATTAAACCGTTATCATACACCTATTATTATTCAATACCTACTCAATAGATATTATATTACGTATAGTTCCCCCCCTCATATATCTTACACGACATTATATTATTTTTCGCGACGAAAGTGCTCTGCATTTATCCGTCTGTACGCTATAGTAGTGGACTGTATTAATTTTTGAGATTATACGGCTTCCCCCTACACTTAATAGTAAATGATTAATAACCGAGAAAAGAATATTCCGTGTGAAGACTTACAATAGTACATAAGTGTTTACAATTAATATAAAATGAAAATACAGTGATTATTACCCGTTTAGCACTATACACTACAATGCATGATAATTTTAAATTTGCCCTTTGCGGCGCAAGCCTAATATTAAAAGTATACTCTTCCGCGTCGAACGAAAATCAACGAAAAGAACGACAAATACTGTTATAGGTACTTAACGCTAAGTAATTGAAGGCGGTGTAAAATTATGATGAACACGACTTAAAACTCATTTAAAAGTAAAATTTATCCTAACTGGATGGACTCGTGCGATAACGCCACGTGCAGTTTCGTCCGATGATCACTCCTGTCCACCATTAACAACATTCCCAAAATTTTTATTCTTAAAATGTATAACACAAGAATGACTTTTGAATTTATTTTTAGATACGCGCGTTTTTAATAGAAGAAAGGCAAACTTCAGAAGTGTATACACATCGCGTGTATTATTCTCACTTCCAGAAACGGACTGGAAAGGGTCTATTCTATTCTACTCATTCAATCTGCTAAAAATACATAGGTTCGCGATATTCACATTTTTCAGATAAAAACAAAAATATTCATTGACATTATTTACTAGGAAAAAATGTCGAAATCATAACATTTTCATGAAATGAGTAACAAATTAACAACCTTTATATTATTAAACTATAACAATAATAATAATGATACATGAATCCCTATGGGATTTAATATATCATCGGTTCCCCTTGTTCTGTAGCATACCTGGACCACTGATTCTTAGGAATATAAAAATAAAACTCGCGGCGGAGTGTCTTAAAAATAAGACGATGAGTTTTAACGGATTCGCTATTCATTTTATGCCGGCAACGATTTCGGTCTTATATATTATTATTTTTATTATTATTATTATTTTTATTATTATTATTATTATTATTATTATTATTATTATTATTATTATTATTATATTATCCGCGAGAAAAGGGACGGTGAAACCGTCCGCAGTCTTTATAATAATAATAATAATAATATTACGATTATTATTGTTACACTTTGCGTGTATAGGTACAGTTATGCACGAAATTCGGTTCGCGCGCGACGTGATTAATCTCGGAGAAATTCGCTCGCACTAACGCACTTCCAAATATATTATAATTCGTTGGACGTTATCCAGAAACTTAAATGGCTCTACGGAGGACTACGTCGTAGCGCTATAATTTTACAAAACGGTGGTTATTTCCAAGTGTTTGCGAAAACGACAGAGAAAAATACTAAATATTATTATTATTATTATTATCATCGTTTGTATATAGTATAATATCGTTTATATATAGTACTCAATGAATTATCATCAGTATTTACTGGTATTGCCTGCAATTCGTTTTAATATTATGCCAAGTTCTACGTCTATTTCCCCACCCCAACCCCCATAACAGTCTTTAAAATCGTGTTCATTTCTTATGTAATACGCATTTTTCCCCCTCGTACTTTTTCAAGAATAGATCGTGAGTAGATTTTAATAGGTTTTCTTTAGCCAAAATGACGATTTTAATAATACGATCGATAAAACAGTAATGGCGTTCATTAATATTAAACTAAAAACCTTCCTATCGATTATATACGATAAATAAAATATTCGTTGAATAATGATGATGATTGTTTTTGTTTTTTTGTTCAACAACGACGAAGAAAAAAATGGTCGAGTAGTGAGAAAAACATATGCTACACAATTTGAATTTAAACGAGTATAAAGTTATTAGAGACGCCGATAGAGATAGATAAGTCATTATATGAGTCGACCTGAGTGGACAAAACAAAGAAGTTTTTAATCTCCTCCTATTGCTGTTTGAGCACTTTTTCTTAACGATAAACGTTAATAAATGTAATTGATAGCAGTTAGGAGTAAATAATCGATTTCACACAAAGTCTTTAGAAAACTATTTGTCATTAGCGCGTTAAACTTAAAAATTCAAAAATCGGTAAGACAAAATATAAAGTATAGATAAATATATGTATTTGTTTTTTGTAACAATAAAATATTTTGTTATAATTATTTTTTTTTTTTTGAAATTACAAACAATTAGACATAGACGAGGAATGTTTACCGGAGAAAAACGAGGATTGTACGTTATAGCAATGTATATGAATCATTCTCGCCGTTTTGTGATTTCGAGTTGAAATAATAGTTGGCGATGAGCGTTAAGTGACAACACAGACCACTACGTTCGATTTGATATTAATGAAATGATTTCTTCATAAAACCGTAGTACATGTTTGTATGTAATATATAGTAAGCAGTTTGTAATATATTAACACACAATTGGTAAAATAATAATTCATTCAAAAAGTATGAATAATATTACATTGTATGCGGATGGAAGGCTTATTATGATTCCAAATGGATTGGAGATGATACATTTTTTTTATAATTTTATGATTATATAATATACTGCGGGGGTTCATTAACGACGGGGATTTATTAATTAGAGCGGTTTCGGTAGTGCGGAAATCCAATTACACTGCCGTTTTAAATTAGTCATTTTTTTGAGGGACGTCTCGTAGTATTAGAGGTAATACGCGTAACATATAAATTTACTCTTTACAATTATTATTATCGCCATAATAAACACAATGATCTCGTTTAATAAATTCTGAATGCAACGCCGGTTGTATTGAAGTACTGTTAAACGATGGTAAATCGAGAGAAACATTAATATTAAGATTCAATCGATTATTAATAATATAACACAAAATTATTTTCTTCGTAAACGTTATAGCTATTTATTTTTTTCAAAATAAAATCAAGCGGAAAACGTACAGGGTCAGTAGAAAATAAAACCATTTCTATATTAAGATTTTGATTTTAAAACAGTTTTAAATTTTTTATTTCAATATCAATTATTGTCTTAAAGTTAGAAAACAAAATCCGTCACTACGTTTTACAATACATTCATTTTATCAGTTTTAAACGTTTGTGATTTGAACAACAAACTAACACGAATTTTTACGTCAATAATACTCGAGTGAATAGTGTTATAATTACTTTTAATTTGTCAGACAGTATATTAATATATGTGCAATCATTCGTTTGGTCGTTTAGAAACACCATTAATAATATGATAATCTTATGATAAAAAAATCAGAAATAATTTAAGAAATTCGTCTTATTATATTTATCATTTAATTTATTTTATATACATTTTTTTTACCATCTGTAATAACACTTTTTTTAAAAACACAATTTACCCGTCACAGAATTACTCAAAAACAGCGTTTTTACTGTTAATTCGTCGCCTAAATCAATAGTTGTTGTCACGATAACGGTCAATTCTCAGGGTGAGTTGAAACATTTGTTCGCAAATATTTTTATTAATTTTCAGCACGATACAATACGAATAGTGCAATGAACTCTCTTCTGTCCTTCGACCCGGGCGGGTCTTTTTTTTTTCAATACATATTCAAATTTAATTTTAGTGTTTAAAATCGATATAACACGGTTTTTTTGTTACACACTTTTTTCTTTTTTTACAACAAACGTAATATATAATATTACTCGTTACATATTATTTAAGCAAAGGGAAACACGCGGCGGGAAAAATTTGCATACGCAATAAACAGGATTTTGTGTTCACGAGACAATATCCGACATGGCCAACTACGAAATATAATGTTACAGGGCGGACAACGGCAAGAACGTACTTGGAATCCAAATTTAGTGTATGCATGTTTGATTCACAGATAAAATATCAGGATCGATAATGATTGATTAGAAACGCATCAACTGAGTAAAAAGCAAAAAACAAAACCGTAGTTAAATATTTAAAAAAAAAAAAAATCCTTTTTTGATATTTAAGTCAATGAATGACTTATAACACATATTGACATTTATTTTCATTAGTGGTCATAACTCGTATACAGTGGAACTTCAATAACTCGAATTGGTAGAGGACGCGAAAAAAAAATACACTCAACGAATTTTAATTATTAAAATTTATATTATTTATATATTGTGAATATAATTACATAAGTCCAATACTATTACATATAAACTTTAAAAAAAATTGTTTTGTGGCGGTGTGTGGTAGTGAATGTCGGTGCGCGTTTATAACAGTCGATCGAAATTGTTCAACGTGATGGTGGAGGAGAGCTTCACTTTTCACAACGACGACAACGTTAAAGTCACGTGTATGTAATACAAACGCATATTTTATATAATAATAGGTACATACGAGCTAAAGTTCAGTGATGTAATCGGTAAGATCGTATTTCATTAAAACGCCGAATATACGAATCGTATGAAAATGCGTGTCAAAAGTTTTTGTAAACTTCCCGGCAAGAGCGTTTTAATAAATTTGAATACGTTAAATTCTCGTGACGCAAAGGCGTTTTAATTTTTTGTTACAAAAATGAGTATTTCAGTAATAAATTATTTTACAAAAATATAATAAATACTCGTGGAGCGATAAAACTCTTCTTTAATAAAACTCTTCTTTTATAATATCATGTACCAATATTTGATTATACCTATAAAATGTCATAATAATATGCCTACTAGACGTGAAGTATCAATTTAGTATTGTTTCGGTTTTTTACGGGTTGTTGTCTATTTTATAATATTACGTCTAATTCCAATTATAATTTATTTGAGCAACGAACGTTTGTTTCTAGGCTCTATCAATGTATTGACTCAATTAGATAATATACGAGGGCTATCTCAAAATCGACCTTTGATGTGTTACGATTCACTACGTACGGGCATTTCATTGACATGTTTCTGCATGACAAATCGATCATGAAGAGCACAGAACTTACGGTGATCCAGGTTTTCAAACACGATTCTGTGTAGAGTACTTCGAGAAATTTTGGAAGATCTTATTGAAAGACCCGAAATCGTAAAACGCCGGTTTTCTCGAACAAATTGATCGACTTAATGGACCACGTCTTCTGTGATGATCGATTCGCGCCCTTGGCATACGTCATTATGCACATTTAAAAAAAAAGTACGAATACGATACAGAACACCAAGTTAAATTATCGTATACATCTCCTGTGTTCAGTGTTCGTGTTGATTTTCGGTGCACGGTGAAAACGGCATTAATGCTCTAAAAGCAATTCACTTAAAAAAACACACACACACAGTTCTCGGTCTCGCTATATTTGCTCGAAATCATTCAAACCAACGTATATACAAAACATCTGCTTTTCTTCATCTCGTATGTACATATATTTCTGCTATAAATATAGTACGCTTTATAGTCTATTCGCGGATTTCGCTACAATTTTCGTCGAGTTTTAGTGCATACAAAACATTTGAATATAAAAAGAACACACACACACACTCTGCGTGTCGGCATATACGTATATATATATATATAAAAATCCAGAGATTTTCAACACTAAAAGCCCACTTCCCGAAAATTCTAATTCCGGCAATGATGTACACGTTCAAATTAGATTTTAAGATCTGCGAAGGCGGTGAATGAAATATAGAGGTACACGCGGTGTTTGCGAACATTTACATCAGACGAATAATTGTAATACATGCAAATATAAATTTTTTTTAATTATTCGTTTTTCGCAACGTCGTGTATTCCTTTAAACTGTATTTTTTTTCTCACACAAAACACGCATATAAGAATAAGTGTAAAAAAAAAAAAAAAAAATCGTATAATAAAATTTTATATAATGACGTAAACTAAAAGAATAATAATAATGAAAAAAAAACGATTTTTACATATTATAAAAAAAAAAAAAAAAAGAATACGCGCGGACAACGATTGCGGTGCCGAAGAGGAGACAACGACGATCAATCGACGCGAACGTTTTTCGCTCGCTGTCTCAGTAGGACGTCTGGCGGTGAGCGGACCGCTTGTACGGGTGATAATCCGTGGACCGCCGGCGGTCGTGGTAACCGTCCACTGAAGAGTAGTCGGTTTCGTGACGTCCGCTGGGCGCTTCGATCTTTCTGACCACGGCTTTGAAACCGTGCACGTCGTCGGCGGTGTACTCGACCACGCGGGTAGAACCGTCCGGTTCCACCAGACTGTACGAACCTTTCACGTTCCCGTGGCCGTCGCTTACCTCGTGCTGGCTCTTGATGTCGTGCGTGCGGAGGTCATTCACGCCGTACCCGAAGTGATACGGAGTGGGCTGGTGACTGTCGCCGTGGTCATATTGGCCGTGGTCGTCGTCGTCGTTTCCGTAATAGTATTGCGACGGCGGATAGGCTGCAACGACCAAGTGGCCGAACAACGCGAAAAACACGAACAGCTGAAACGAAAAACGGTTCTTCTCCATTTCACCGTCACGATGATTTTCCGTTATTCGAAATTATTATTAGGACTGCCAGCGTTGATGTTTTGAGTCACCGAACGCGTGTATCAATGATAACATGGCCCCCTACTCAAGATCGCAGGATTGCAATTGCAGGATTTCTCATACGAGAATTATTCAGAATGCGCGTCGTACCGGACTCGTATCGGAGTTCAGCGATTAGAGTCTGTTAATATTTTATGACACTCAATTCGTTATTATTTTTTAATTTTTTTTTACCGCGTAAATAATATATTGTAACAAATTTATTTCATAAAAAAAAGTGTTTCGATTTAAAACTGTTTCCGTAATATTCATTTTTCATTAGATTTTTATTTTATACACATAAATTATCGTTATATAATTCGTCGGAAACGCAGTATAACAGTATAAATATATTTATTTATTTTTTTCTTTTCTAAAAATTATAACAACGCAAATTTATTATCACAATATTCCACTTAATCAATTATCGTATTTTCGTTGTGCGTTTTTCGTTATAATCCGTTGTGTCGTTAAGCCCGTTGAACAGTATAAAAAAAAAAAAAGTACCTATTTTTATATTGAAATCTGCTGGCTCTACTCGACAGTGAAACTCGTATATAAATCCGAAAATTATATTAATTTATATAGCCGCCATTTACCAATTTAATTTTAAAAAACCAATAATTCGTAGAGCGGAACGGCCCGTTTTTGTATATTATTTTATTTTTTTTTTAACTCCATCGGTAAAGTTACAGAAGATTTTATTTCACTTGCCTATACACCGGATCGGTGAATTCTGAACGGCATGGGAAATGTTAATAAGTAACTACGTTATTATTACAATACTAAATTAATTCGTATAGTAGTGTTTTTTCCGCCGATGTCCGAGAAGTAATAATCACTTCAAATTCAGTTCGTTACCCGTAATTAAATGAGGTATACGAGAGTAAAGCGTGTTTGGTTTTTCTTTAATTGAAATTGTCAACGAGTGATAAAAAAAAAGAAGATATTTCACGGTTTTGATTATCGATTCTATAAAGTTTTGAGAGAGGTTATAAACATCTCATATATGCTGTTGTTAAAAACCGAATGCGGGTAATATTTTGAATTGTGAGAATAATTTTAATTTAATTACAGAATTAAACGATATAGATGAAACTTATAAATGATATAGATCATTATAAGGATATGTATCATGATAAAATTGACAAAAAATGTGAAATGCTTCTGAAAATGTAACAAATGAAATTCTGTGTTACATTTAGATTTCAAAAATAATGGCGTAGAAACTATCATCACAAGTAAACACAACGCATTGGACGCTACAGTTGCCAAATTGTTTTTATTTTAGTTTGATGTAAAATAAAGAAAAAAATTACTCAGATTTTATTTTATATATTTACTACGTTAATTTTCCCTAATGTCGTAGTTCACGATTAAATTTTTTTTTTTTTATTTCGTGCTTGTTTTATATAATATATAAAAAACAAAAATTACGGACTTTAAATATTATGCGCATTTACAAGAATAACAATAAACCTACGTTTGCTAATTCACTATTATCTTCTTACTTTATACCTCTTTACGGTACTAAACTAATGCGTTAAGCCGTCCAACGTGCGTATTGTATAAGAGAGTAGGTACTTTATAAAACGTTATTTCCAGGCCAAATGTTCGAATTCACGTCGCAGTCGTTTTATTCGCTTCGATATTGTGTAAAGGCATTTTACAAATCGAGAGTGTTTTGTGTTTATTTATTTTTTGAAATACTATTAAAAACATCGGAACATGATAGGACATTTGAATATCACAACACAAGCCGAATACCATAACTGCGGATTCGCGGTCACAGCATCGCAGGAGAGAAGGATCGTGTAAATTTCAGACCTTTGCACAATTCTTCTAAATTCGAAACGAATTTGCAACATAATAATGGACCAATTTATTTTAAATTCAACGCCCGATCGAAGTAATATATAATGAATTACACTTGTCGAATTCTGATAAATTAAAAGTTGGAATGACGTTTTCCAGTGATTTTATGACAAATATGATTGTGCTATCAAAAATGAAAAAAAAAATTAAAATAATATCAAAACGATTACATCTATGTTTTAATGATCGGATGTGAAAGTAAAAGGTATTAATAAAGTATACAAATTATAAATGTATATAGGGACCGAAATTTCTTAATTATTTTTTTTTTTTTTTTTGTTATCTTAAGATAAATCATCAAAGAATTGTTTCTGAACCAACGAATTAAAACATTATAATAACTGTTAAAACAGTTAAAAGTAATAACAATATTTCCTCAAGAATTATTAATGTACAAGAAGATAGCGTGTAAGTTGACTTTTATATTTACCAAAATTTATAATTTATGATATTAGTGACTATTATAATTTAAAAAACTCTGCGAGGGATTTTTATTTTTATTTTCTTTTGATTGTTGATTTTATTAGATAATAATTAATTATTACAGAATTAAAATAATAATACAACTGTTTTTAAATAAACATTTTAGTATAAATGTATAAAATTTTTCATTGGACGTACATAATGTCTTTTCAATTTGATTTCAAAAATCATTTATGCTTTTCAAAATATTCGAAATTAAATAACATAATAATGATTAATACGCCGCACATGTAATACGAGTAAATACAGACGACTAGACATTTTGTAAATTTCAGTGTCATTGTCTTACTCGAATGACATTTGTAACAAGGAAAACTGTTATTATTCTCCGAGTAAATTTTCTTTCAAGTGATATTTTGGCGTTATTAAATACGGTCGCACACGCATCAAATTATCCCACAAAGGGAATAATCAACAGAAGTAAACTATTTAATAATTCCCGTTATTACGAGAAAGAATATATTTTGTATTTGAAGGTGTTTAAATATATTATAATTATGCGTCTTTTATGAAAATATACGTTTAAAATTGAGATTTTAAAACGTCAACACCATAATATTATTTACCTTTTCAATAAACATGTACAGTCTCGATGTTTTATATTAATACGCTAACAAGTAACATGACTTTAAATAATGTCTCAAAACAGCAATAATGAAAAGTGAAAATAATTTCACACAAATTTCAATTTTTTTTTACGTCTTCAATCAAAAATATTGACGATTGTAATCGATAATTTAATTATTACTGTACACAAAATGCAAAAAAATCGAAATAACAATATTAAAAAAATATGCGTGAATATCGTTAAGAAATTGCAGTTTAATAAGATTTTGTATTATTATTGAAGGGGGAGGGTTTATAGAAATCTTTGTCTTCTTAAGAAAATCGGTTTAAAACATAAAAATAATTTAATAAAAGAATTAAAAATTCTTTAGAGCATTAAAAATATTATATATATATATATATATTTATGTTTATATACGAATTTTTCATTTAATTTCGGATCTTAATTATTTAACATAATAAACTATGTCTTACCGTTGTAGTCATTTTGAAGGTACGAATATTATATTTTATAAAACAAAATTTTATAAGAAAACAAGAAGAAGAAAAATTAAAGGAACCGCACTGTGATTCGATCAAAACGATGTTAAAAACGTGAAAATAAAACTCTTATGAATATCGAAACAAATTTTTGCAGTATTTATACTATGTGAATCCCTCCCATTACATTGTTCACCTAGTTTACTTGGACTATTATACGGACTTTAATTACATCATATCATAAAAGAAAAAAAAATACACGAAATCTTCCTATTTACAGTGTATACATTCAAACATACATTGCACAATTAGTTATGTATTATAATTATTTTATTGTGATTCTATTACAATATGATAATATTAGTTCGTAATTTATAACATACAACTTGGGTACCAATTGATGAGATTTAAATAA
This sequence comes from Chaetogeoica ovagalla, assembly GCA_032441825.1. NCBI lineage: Eukaryota > Metazoa > Arthropoda > Insecta > Hemiptera > Aphididae > Chaetogeoica > Chaetogeoica ovagalla. Next base: position 16,454,462 of record CM063723.1, on the reverse strand, counting down.
AATTAGTTTTTTATTAGGTCAACTTTAATTATTTTCTTATTTAATAGCTGTGTTATGAAATGCGTTTGTAATAATATGTAATGTAAATATTAAACATCTCTACACATATAGAACCAGATTAACCCTTAGGCATATATTATATAGACTATACTCGTACAGGCCATAGACTTAAGTCCTATTTTTCTATGTTAATTTTATTTTTCGATTCAAAAATAATAGTAATAAGAAGAGTACAACTTTCCATATAAATACGTTTGTTTTATGAGAATATTTTCTTTTAAAACGAATCAATATTAGACCAATGATAATTATTTAAAAAGTTCAGTGCAATGTTATCATTAATAGGTTTAAATATAAGACGTATTTATATAATATAATATATACGAATGAAGAAGAGTAACGAACACGCAATGACACTTGAAAGCCATTCAGTACAAAAAAAACATCATTTTTATCGTCAGTCGTATTTATAAATAACAATATTATTTATTACCAATATATTAAGAAAATTGGGTTTTCTTAGGGGAAACATTTTTAGGGATTGATTTTAAATGTGCCGTATCATTCGCGCATTTTTTACGAGTGTGTTTATGCATAATTCAATTAATTTTAATCAGATAAATAAAATATATTATTAAATAAATATCCGGGCCTACCTTTATATAAACACAATCAATTCTATATAATTTCTATAATTACATGTACGTTTTATAAACACACAATACACAAATATATTGTGTTTAATCAGTTTTTGGAAATTTCAGTTTTTAAACTGAGAGCTACACTGTTTAAGTAACGTGGTTTACCTTTCTTTTTTTATATTGAAAAAAATCGTTTATTTTGTTTTCCAAAAAACTTTTTGTACCGTTATTCATGCGACTCAAAAGTTCCATAATGTTGAACTCTTATTGATAGAAAAACTGGACACAGATGGTACGCACATCATTTTCCAAATACTCGGTTGTTTTCAAGAAATCGTGAAAAATAAGCATTTCACTTGTATTTTCTTTATTTAAGAACATTTCTCTTTTCACGAACGGTTCGACTAAAATTGTTTCTTCGAAGACTTTATTTTAGTTTTTTTTTTCAAGTCTAAAGTAATAATATGTGATGACGGATTAACGTAGGATGTTCTATGTTATGTACGATATTTCGAAATCATCAACACAATTTCATTTATGTAACGTTAACAAACGAAAATCACCTCGAAGATTGGACTAATGTATGCTACATATATAGTAATATTGATAAAAAATTGTTGTATAATACGCGTAAAATTAGGAAAATTATTACTTCGAACTCAACGAAAACACCAATCGGTCTAGTGTCTAATTCTAAATTTTCTATGCGGCCAATTAACAGTTTTTTATGTAATCAACTAAATGGTTTGAATTTCGATTTAGACTTTTATTTATAATTCAACAGTCAGCTCTGTGTTCATTTCGTATTTTCGTGTATTATTTTGTAATCGAATTCGTAATGTTATTAATTGCATACCTATCGATTCGCGAAGGCTAATTATAAATCTTATATCACGTATATTTTTACATAGCTACAATTTAGATTGTACATTCCTGCAGGATAATTTAATTCTCTTAAATTATTATTTGGACATTTTTTTTATAATTTATTTTATTAGTTATTAATACGAGTAGTATTGAACTCGTTTTTATTATTATTTAATATTTGAGTGAATATTTCTGATTATATATTTTGATATTTTATATCAATTAATAACATTAATAATTTCTTTTCTAGTTTTTCATAATATTTTCTTTAGTATTTTTTTATATTTTGTTGATGGCATAGTTACATTGTATTTATTTTAAGAGTGATATTAAGTTTATGTCAATAATTATATGCATATAAAGCACAACGAATAAAGTAATAACAAATATATAATATAAAAATATTATAAATAACATGCTATAATTATTTTTGAGTTTTATTGCACTATTGTTATATTATTTATTTGCTGTTTTCGTTATTTTATTTATACAAACTCCATTAAATATAGAGTTCGTGTTTTTTGAATTGTTCCTCTCCCCACCATTGTCGGAAGTAATAAATTTATCGCGAATTAGGGAAATGGGGTTAAGAGCTCAGTTTACTAAGTCCAGTCATAAAATTTCCTGACACAAATCTGTAGATGGCCATTTGCAAGGTCGAAATTTCACAGATTGAACAATTCATATATATATATATACAGCGTGTATTAATGTTAAGCAATCTTATAATGGATGCAATTATATCAAGGTTTAGACGTTAGGATAATATCATTGTGTATATATATATTCAATACTTAGACTGTAAAGTGGATTTAATATACGTTTATACACAAATGAGTTTCAACCCTAATGAAACGCATATAATATTACGAGTACAACACTATTAAATAGTGTTGTAAATATTTAATATTGACGACATTTAGTCTTAATTTGTCAATGTTCTTTCTGATCGATAAATGAAAATTCAAAAATAAAAAACGAAGAGGGTCAAAACTACTAATTTTCTGACGCTAGAAAAATGTGCATTGATAATTCCTAATTTTTCATCTCTACACCCGCATCCATGTTTTTACTGTAATTGTAGTCTATGAAATCGAAATTAAGATTATTAAATATATATATATCGTTAAACAGCTTTATATATATATATATATATATATATATATGACGAGTGTAATTCAATAAGAATACACATTTTGCGTGAACACCTCCACCAAATTGTATTCGGGCTTTAGACATTGACGACCGGCTCATGGGACTTATTATAGTGACATACGTTTTCGTAAGATCTCACTAGAAATAACAGAAACATTTTGAAAACAATAATTTTAATCTCACTTATTATAGTTTTTTCTTTCGCAGAATTTTTTTTTTTTTTAATACACAAATAACTTGAACGATAGAAAATACGTTGTAATCAATTTATTGAGATGTCCAGTTTGACTATAGATTTTTAAAACCCAATAATTGCATATTATTTTAGTCAAACATGTTTTGATACTTGTTTAATACATTTTTTCGCTCCTATATATTCGTTTTAATACTTTATAAAATCATTATTACGAATGAAACCAAATATCAAGCGTTATAAAATTATTTTTATTATATTATTATCGTATATGTGCTCACAATATATAAACATATTTGGTTATTGTCAAGCGAAAGGAATAGATAATGCGTTGCCAAATATTCATTCAACTTCTATCTGATGTGAATAAGGTCAATTATATAATAATATATATATATATATATATATATATATATATATATGTATATATATTAAGAGAAATCTCGGTAAACGATAAAAAATGTCAAATAAATTTAAAAATTATATGCGAATTAAACGTGTTATTAATTATTGTTGCGAGATAGTTATTCGATTTTAAAGAGAATTCTTTTAACTTTTTGTTTTTTTGATTAAAAAATTACTTTTATTTTACTGGACAATAAAGGAACACTATAAATTTTGATTTTTTTGTATGACCTTAATTTATAAATAATTACATTATTCTAATTATTATAGTTTTATGTATTACAATAATGTAACCCGAAAACAATTGTTACACAATGGAAAATGACAAAAAAAACATTCACGCATATAAAATGTACGCTTTGTTTGTAATTTATAAAGGGAAAAACATTTAACCGGAAAATATTATTATATCTCCATATACTATCAACGAACAAAGCAAATAGATATTACATGCCACTTGAATTCAACTGGCGCCGTGATATGGTCATCACCAGCTGGTCCTGGATTGAACACACACACACACACATATTTTTTATAATGGATAGAACCCCACACCCTGTGTTACGACGCACTGAATAACACTTTATATAATATTCCATACCACATGCGCACTATAAAAACGTACGGGATAAACAAATGCCCAAAAAAATCGAAACGCTCTTACGATCCCGTCTAAACATATTGGAAAAATTGTCTGCCACGAACATGCAGCACAACAATTGAGATATCATAATAAAATTTTATTTAAAATCGTATCGAAATATTTAAAAATAGAATATATTTTAAATTGTATTATTTTTTCAAAAATATTTATTCGTAATTTTTTTTTACTTTAACTAAACATCATTTTCGTAAACCCAAAACGGTTTCTGTTGCCTATCAACACGTTTACACGCCATAAATTCCATGCCGTTACACAATGAATTCGCATTATGTGTTCATTCAAATACTATCTTCGTGTAGTTCGTTTTATTTCAAATGACTCGTAGTTAACTGCGCGGAATTTAAGAAAAGATAAGTTGTTAAATTATAAGCATTCTTCGTTTCCGCGAAATAAACGCTGTCAAAATGTGTTTCCACGAAAACACCATGACAATTAGGCTAACATTTATCCAAAATAATGTAACGTCCCCTCTCCCTTGTCCTCAGATCCAGGAGTTTTGGTTATTTTTACGTGGTCTTGGAGACTCGACCACGGTGTGTGACACTTATATCATAGGCAAGGCTACCTTGTGTGAAATAACAAGTATTAATATTATATAAATATTATTTATTCATACCAATATATATATAAAGATATATGTAAGGCCTTCCAGAGAGGTGGTAATTGGTTCCTGGACGATGTTGGTAGCGTCTTCCTTCGCTGCTCCCAGACTACTACTGCCCCTAGACTACTATTGCTCCTAGACTACTACTGCTCCTACTCCCTTGATTTTATGCCACGCACCGAAAACCCTTATTCAGCATTTCGCAAGCACCGCCATAAAATAATGAACGATGTCGCATATGCGAAAATGCATAATGTAATCGTTACAATAATTTTATCTTAAAAAAAAGAACAGTAATAATAATATACGACTTATGTGAAATATATTTTATATTATGTAAAATAAATGTATATTTATGCCTAATTTAAAGAACGTAACTCATTACAAATGATATATATTATATAATTTTAACGAATATTTGGATTATGAAGATGCCACACACCAGCTTTTTAATGGGTTCTAATGAAGCAATTATTTTGAAAAGTTAAAAAAAAATATAAAATAAAAATCTAACAATTTTTAATAATTAAATTGTATAGTAAAATTCATTAAAAACAATGTCTTGTTCAGTATCATTTTTTTATTGTTATGCAATCGAAATATTTATTAAAAAACTGATTACGAAGGGACAAGATTTCTCGAATCATATTTATGAGAATACGAATTCAGATTTCAAATTCTTACAATATTACATATTAGAAGAGAATTTCATTTGTGTGGCAGCATAATTTTTGATTACACTAATACTTATTAATGTTTGATAAATAAATGACAAACTAAAAAAAAAATCGAACGTAAACAAAAAATAATTTTAATTGTGTTTAAGTTAGATAATCATTAAAAGCGCTAAGAGACATAAACAAAGTTCTCCTTATTATATATTAATGAAAAGATAAGATATTTTACTACAATTACACCGTTTGTCCTCAGCACAATGAGTTATACACATGAATTATGGATATTATGTCATCCTTTAAACAAACTCAAACAATTTAAAATATGTATAATTAACAGAGTATAAGAAATTAAAAATTCACTACAACACAGAAGAAAAATTGTTGTGACATTACGCACGCGTGATCATGCACCTACGTTGTCCGTGGTAAAGCAATCATTAATTAAACCAACGCTTGCTTTATTTAAGGTTTGGTCGTAAGATTTTATTAATTATTATCGTTTCGAAGCCAATATCGTTACTAGATAATTGCAAATTTCTAAACAGAAATGGATAATTGTATAGAATTACTATAGGCATCATACCGTTAATATAAATACCATTAAATCATTACCTCAATCATTTGTAATTATAATTGTGGCAATTTCATTATTTTATATAAATATATTGAAAATACTCTTGTGATTGAATTATTGCTTCTAAAATCTTGCATTATTCTGTTAACAGTTCAATCGACACTATTCGTCTCACACTATGATGATGCAATTTTATAATTACCTACGTTTCTATTATTATTATTATCAAGCATTTATAATGTATGAAACCTTATAATCACGGCTAAATTTAATATTTTGCTCCTAAATTCTCAATTGTTACGCAGAAAACATAAACGCTGATAACATATTTTCGGGTAAAAAGAACCTCGATTACTCCTTGCATAATTCTCTACCTATGCGTGAATATACCCTTTAAATTCGGTTCAGCCGTTTCAAAGATCATCCCGGATAAACAGACATACCCTTAAATTTGATTTATTTGGATAGTTTAAAACGCAGGGATCGAAGTGTGGGTAGTAATGAACATCTAGGCTAGTTGAAACTTAAAATCAAACGTTACATTTTTTTTTCGACAAAATATTTTTAACGTTTTCATTGAAAATGATTAAAAACAACCTAAATAATTAAGATTTCGAATATTTACAAATCGAACAACAATAATCGTACCTACTTTAAGTTTGCAATATATTTTGGATAACACTTTTGTGCAATAATTCACAACCAGATATGATTTATATATTATAAAACGTAAATAGACTTTACCATATATAAACCAAATATACGATGTTTTTAGTTTTGTAAATTGGACTTCTATAAAACCAGTAAAAACATTATTTAATCGAAAAATATGTCACATAAACATTTTGGAAAACTATCTGTTGCAGTTGCTTTGAAGGTTTCCAAACGTCAGAGTTGTAACATCGATAATTTCTTGTTGCTATTTCACTTGGAGTTCTTAAAAAAAAAGTTTCAAAACAAATTTAAATATCAATTCCATAATTACTTAAATAAGAATAAAAGTTATATGAAAATTATTTTTTTAGATCATTCAAGATTTAAATTTTAATTGAGGTATATATGTATAAAAATAATAATATTAACAGCGATTCCATTGGCGACGATTCGTTTCGTTCTTATCAGACTAAATTATTGTTATATAATTATTTATTATTATTATTTTAAAATAATGACAATACTGTAACGAAAACTGATTTTGTTCAAATCCAATGTGGCGCAAAGTTCTCCATTTATTCCGCAGTTTTTCAAAGTTTTTTTTTCTTACTTGAAATATAATATAGGAAACAGTAATGTGGCCTTTTTATAAAACAAATTTTCAGTGTGTCAAATTCCAACCTAGATAGATACATAACAGAAAACTTTTAAAATACTTCTTATTTTCTTTTACTCCTGAATATTTGCAGTCTCGCAGGAAAATGAATACATCATTGTTAAACGGAACAAACTTTATTTTTTCGCTCTGAGTCTATAACATCGGGTACCGTATTAGAACTTTTAATAGAGACAAAAATCAATGGGTATTTGAAATTTTCGATTGGCTACGATTTTTGTCTGATGATTTTAAAAGTTAAAAACAATATTTTCATTCCAATACACATTTCATAATGTTTAATTCAATATTTGTAACATAATAAATTATCGTGTCTTAGAAATTATTATAAGTAATAATACTATATAATTTTTACCTGCAATATATTGTTTAAAATTTATAAATTTATTTATTTTTTTATATTATTATATATTTTAATTATTTTAGTAATAAAAAATAATTTTCGTTAAAAAGAATATTTATTCACAAACAATCAAATACAATTTTATAAACGAAATTTTAGTGTTTTAACGAGATTACGCAAATTCATTATTTATAAAAATAAAAAATAATCGTATTTATAATGGTCAATTAGAAAATTTAAAAATTTAACAATGTATTTTTAATCAATTTGTATAATATACTATTTTATTTAAAAACAAAATTATAAAATTAGTAAATAAATTACTATATAAATATTGCACGATTATTTATTAATATTATATATTCATATAATATTAATATATTCAATATATTCATGTTGCCTGATAATTGAGAAAGTTTAAAAAAAAATGTTAGCCAAAAACATATTATTATTATTATTATTATGTGTAATACAACTTTTAGTTATTTCCTATAATGAATAAAATAATTTGATCAAAGTATTTATAAATTGTTTTAGTTAAATGTTTTAAATCGTTTTTATCTTCAAATGAAAATTTTAACAATATAAGTATAATTTCACATAATAAAATATGATTCAATTTTCGTTGTAAGAAAAATTATAAAAACGATGACTTATCAAATAAAAGAGCTCATTAAACGATGATTAATGTTTAATAAATTGGTTATAATGTGATCGTATTATAATGATTACTGATAGTACATCATATTACCAGAGGCAGTCTTAGAGGGAGCGTTAAGGTTCCGTAACACTCTCTTTATCCTATTTTGAACGTTTTTATTAAGGTTTTATAAACAATTCTATATAAGAAAATTCTAATTTAAAGACACAAATACCAAATAAAAACAAAGAAATTTTATGTTTATTGGATTCAACAAATAAATAATAATTTTTGAAAACAATAATTTTGAAATCAATAGTATTCCGATATTTAGTTTAAAAGAATAAATAATGTAATCGATTATAAATTTATGAAGTTTGGACGGGCATGATATTTTTTATTTTTACTATGTATTAACAATAATACAAATATTGAATTTGTCATAGTTGTTTACCCGTTGTATGTTAAAAATAATTAATTATTAATATTATGATAACAGCACCTAACCTACTGTATTTCAAATATTTAACTCATCTGAAATTCAATTTAATACTTCATAAACAGGTAGATATTTTTTTACGATTTGTTACGAAAAAATACGCATTAAAAGTGAATTTGAATTAGACCATCGTTTAATTTATTTATTTTTTCTAATTTAACGAAAATTGAAAATCTAACCGTGCTTTAATTCCAAATGACCAGAGTTTGGATTTTTATATGGTATTATTTTTTATGACTACAAATCAGTAAATTAATATGTATCAATTATTATTCGCGTATATTTTTATTTGTTTTTATAAAATTATCTTTTAATTGTGAGCAAATATATTATACGTTAGCTATTGGAAAAATTAAAAGAAAAGTAAAAAACGCGTTTAAAAATATTATGACGATTCGTTATTTAATATATATATATAAACTAAATATATTAAATAAGTATTAAATAATTGAAGAAATATTTATTTTTATATTTTTTTTTTTTTTTTTTTTGGAATCTTCACAAGAAAATCGTGGAAAATAGTAAAAAATATTACCTCTTTATTCCATAATAATACACAGTTACTGAATAAATTTGCAATTTGTTTTTTCCTGATAAAATACAAATTCTATAACAAGTAGACAACAATAAATTATTCGAGTCGTTTACAATGAATAAGAAAAAAAACATACGCATATTATTTAGATATTTTATTGTAATTTGTGAACTCGTGGACTCCGGCACGAATACGTTTAGTATCGACCATTAACCGCTATATTCTCAAAGAAATTAATAAATACAAATTACGTTTCATCTTAAGTCTTATGATTACCTAATTGATGTAAATATTGTACCGTAATTGTTAATGCTTCTCAGACGCATAAACATTAATTATTTATCGCTACAATTATTTCATCACCTAATGCAAATATATTCTGAAAAAAATATATAATAAAAATAATTATATTTGAATTTTGAAGAATTAAAAGTTGGTACTCCACGCGAAAGAATAAAACGCTTTAAGGGAAATAATCGCAACGATTTTGTTTTAAACGGCACGTACGTCACCTTAATGTACACTATTTGTACAATGGATGAATAAATAATGCATATTTACCTAGTTTAATATTATCTAGACACTTCTATAGAATAAAAGTAGGACAATATAAATTACATTACCGACGTTATTTTAACGTATATTTTATTGGAACACCTTGTATTCGTTGTTTTTTTTTTTTCTTACTAAGAAAAATAAGTTTTAGTACTTTGTAATAAAATGTAAAATACTGTAAAACGTGCGTAACGCCGATGGGATAACGAGAGCCGATCCTAACAGAACTACCGTTTTCTCCTCTGTTTCGTTCGAAGTACACCTGAATCTAAAATCGATAGAGAATACATAATGAGAAGACATAAAGGATGGTCGAGGAAAAATTACAAAAAAAAAAGTAAGGGTAGTGTTGTTTCGGTGTTATATAAATGTGTTGTGTGCGATTGAGTTTGAATTATATTCTATCTTAATGGATATAATCTCGATACGATTATTGCCATTTATTATAATAAAATATGATGAGTATTTTGAATCATTTTACTAGGTACTTGTTTGGTATGCGTTCGCTAGAGTAAAAAAAAAAAATATATATATATATATAAATAAAAATTCGTAATACAAAATGATAAAATTGCGGATTTATCATGGTCTATTAAATAAAGATTATCTAAATAAATTGTTAAAGAATTATCTTTATAATTCGCGTGAATTAATTTCAACAATACCGTTGTATTACGACGTGCTGTGACAAAAATAAAATATACGAGTTGCATAAAATTAGAAGATTTGTATACACTTATTTGTTTTGACGAACATTGCCTCTGATCGTATTATGTAGTAATTACAGATTATATTTCAAAAACCAATATGATAACTTGAGTGTAATATGCGCCCAGAATTACTCGAGTGGGGTTTGCTGCTCACCATGTCTATGCGGACAAGATATATTTTATTATACTCAGCAGTAGAAATCGAAGAAAAAAAAATAACTCCATATACGAGTAAAATTTTATTTCGTGTTAATTATCCATACAGTACAACATTATATAAATACATATTATTTTTTTATTCGGAAACAATAATAAAACGCGTTGCGTTCAAAAAAAAAAAAAACAATTCTTGAATATGTCGGTTTTGTCAGGAAGACATATTAGAATTTGCGTTCATAATGTTCAAATAAGAAGAAAAACGTTTGTTTCAACATAATTCTACAGTACGGGTTCGTTTGAATCAAAAGAGAATCGTCGAATAATTTAAATATTCTACACGACACTGTATAAAATCGAGACTTTTACGTATCCGATTCGCGTTTGAAAATCGCGTCGATATTAATAGTCGCCTTGTCGTCTCCGAGACGCACGATCGCACGTGCGTGTCACGGAACGTCCGGGTTTGTTACGAAACGACATTTTCTCCGTGGCGAAACGTCTATACGTGTTCGGACGGCCAGCAGAATGGACAGAACTTATAATTTGCATCGTAAACAGCCACTCGGGATCACTCTGAAGGGCGAATTTATTTCTTCGAAATTCGCACCAAACCGTTACTGAACAAATACACGTATTCTACGTTCGGATTGCGATGGGATAGAATGAAACGTGGGTAATTTGGATAGGGGCGACGGTTGTGGAGCCTTGATAGGAACGCGGTCTTCCGATATATTACGCTGTACACAGAGTCAATTCTTGCGCGTGTAGTTATGCTTCCTGTACCAGGAGCGCGGGTATAGATTTTTTATCGACATTCAATTATTTACTAATACGTCGAAATGGCGAAAAAAAAAAAATAAAAATTGTAATTGTAATTGAATTGGGAGTAGACAAAAAAAACGAGTTGAGAAAATAATATTTTGTGCAACTGTACAAATACGGTTTTGCGACACGGGTGAACCGGCAGTGCCGTTACCGTTTTCATCGATTGTGGTGATATTCCCCTCGTGTCGCGTTATCTCACGCGGTGTAAGCTCGTCGGCGGTAACGTCGCAAAAAAAAAAAAAAACACTCTCGCCGCGCACTCGGTCGTTGTCAAGACATTGACGGTATAATAGAACAGTTCGGATATAGTCAGCCATTTACGTACACGTTCTATTTTCTTCGCGCATCAAGTGTGATATCATATTGTAATTTTACTCTTTGTTCCTTGGTGCTCCGCGCATTCATATTGCGTTGTCGTCGTAAAACATCCAGTTTACGACTACAGACTTTTCCACAGACTTTTTTCCCCGGCTTTAACGTTAATCGCGTTTTGGCCGCCGGGCCGTAAATCGTAATCCCCCAATCATTCGGACCGGCATATTACTACTATTACGTTATAATATTCTAACACACATTTGCGTTTTTGAGTGAATCGCCGTATCAATTCCAGTAAACACTGTAATACAATTTTTTAATAGAGTCCGCTTTAATCACACACACACACATGTCTATTACATTTCATTTTAAGTTTTTAAATTATTCGACGTAACGTTATATCACGTCCGTTCAGATTTTCGTCATTTCAACCGGTCGTATTTATCCGCAGACGAATTGTGTAATCAACAACGCGTACAAGTATTTATTAATTAATTACTATTGTTATTATTACTAAATATTATAAAAGTACATTTGATATTTGTCTACATTGCGCTAAAGTTTCTTCACAATTTCTAACGGATCAAGAATAATGTCTGTACAAAAATAGAGAAGAGCTGGTTCAATTAGTCGCCCTTAACCAGTGGTATTTATTACATATTATGTCTTCAAACGTTTCAAAGTCGAAAAGGAATGTTTTGAACTCGTAGTAGACACAAGAAGAGCATGTAAAAAAAATTTTCATAAAGAATTATTGCAAAATTGTATCACACAAAATATTCATTATCAGCTTACAATTAGGAAAATTTTATTTTAAAAAATATTTAACTAAAAAGTCCTTTTTGTATTTTCGAGTACCTACCTACATCAAAAGTTTAAAAATTATTTTTATTATTTAATTTACTAATTTGTATTTTTGAAACGAATGGCTTGATGAAGGGTTCAAACTCCACTTAATTACACTCTTGCTTTCTACTATTATATATTTAAAAATATTAACTAACCTAATATCAACATATACGTGTATCGGACAATAGTCTTCTAAAAGTATATTTATAAAAAAATAATTAAAATTGCGTTTATTATTCACTCCACGTCCCGTTTTTCAATTTTATCGTCAACCTAATAAAATTTATTTTATATGTTATAAAGGTTTTCTTACGAGACACACCTTTAATTTCTTTCAATATTTTATATAAATAAATAAATATACATATATATACATATATATATATATATATATATATATATATATATATATATATATATATATATATGCACGAGTCTCTAGATAAACAGAATGTGGTTGATGATTTAATGTGTTTAATTCATTTCTCTTAATTATGTGTGAACACTCCATTTATCTGAATGAATAATTGCCATTTTTTTTTAATTCGTTTTATATAATTGCAAGTTGATCAATGTTATTCCATTACGTTTGGTAAAAAATAAAAAAAAATTTTTTTTATCACAATTCCAGCTGGATGAAACCAACATAATCATAAAATTGTACAATTTGTAATTGGTTTTTTCACTTCTTCGCCGATAATATTTGTTTAAATTCATCATCTGTCAGTTAATCTAAATGGATAAGGCATAGGCGGATCTAAGAGGTGTGCCGGGTGTGTCAAGGCACACCCTAATTTAAAAAAAAAATTAATTAATTTCTATTTAAAAATTAATAATATATACAGTGTTGTATACTTAAAATATTTTACTATAAGTGTATTTTACGGAAGAAAATTATGAGCAAAAAAAAAATGCATAAAGCGGGTAAATTCGTTTACAGCCACCCCTTTATATTATACAAAAATAACTACAAAAAAAGGCCTTATTTGAAGGTCTAATATTAAATTCGAAAATGTTTGCTTCCAAAATTATGAAAATTTTAGGCCATCCAAGAAAAATCCTAGATCAATTATTGCATTTTAATGATGTCAAATTGTTATGTTCCTTTTACGAAAATATCAAGAATTCGACATGCAAGAATATGAATTGACACTGCTATGCAGGTGTATACTGTGTGAATATTAGTGGTATAATTTATGGATTATAAAATAATATAATATACAAGAAATTTGAAAGACACTCTTTGAGGAATTCTACATCAGCAGAAGTATTTATACATTTTATATGTATTCGTAAAATTATTTATTTAATTTTATTAAATAAAACATTAATTTTATATTAGTTATTACTTATATTAATAAAGATATAACATATTTGGTATGAAACATTTTTCACCTAACTCTACAAAAACAATAGGTGTTTGTAATTTTATGTTTTCTAAATTTTAATACATATATATGAATAAAAAATAACCGAATTCTGTCGCTTGATGATTTATTTATTACAATTTGATTTATGTATCGGTTTAATATTGTATATACTGATGTAAAGGTATTAATTTGATTTATTATTAAAAAAAACAATAATTTTTTTTTTAAAAAATTATATAAACTGAGTATACGTATGTATTATGATAAAACGGTGTGTGACAACCGTCAGCCCATTATTACAGTGATTAATGTGTGTAAACGTTATTATAAACCAATCGCTTTCAAGATTTATCCGATTATCGTTCTAGTTTCACGAGATTCTCCAGCCCGACGTAATTCAGTCGTCGCTTTTACACCACTGTTGATGTTGTCAATTTTATTGCCATCATCGTTTCTGCCTATTCATAACGTATAATTTTTTTTTATACGACACATATTCGTGATATTTGCAGGAACGTTTTCAGAAGTGCATCATCGCGAAAAACGTTTGACATATCAAACATATTATAATATATTTGTATATGTATTACAATTTTTTTTTCAAATATATTTAAAGTGTATAATACTGTGCCATTTCGCATTATTCAATGCTCTAACTTAAAATATTAAATTTACATTGTTTTTAGAATTACATTTTGTTAAGTTCAAACGACATTTGTGATATATTTAATAAGAGAAATGACACGGTTTGTACTATTTTCGTCACATTGGATACGCGAAAAAATATAGCAAACAATATATTTTGTAGGTGTTATGGCTATACACATATTGTATACAGCGTTCGCAACGAAAGTATTTCCATTATTTTACAATGGAAAAAACGGTTTTTTAAATCACATTATTTAACCGTGTAATAGAAAAGAAAAAGGCCATTAAACAAACGTGCAGTGTTGTATCGTTATTAATAATAATTATAGTAAATAATATACCGTTGATTGTTTAATGTTCAAAAGCGATAATAAATTTTTGAATTCAAATAACGATTCTTTGATTATCAGAGCAAAAAAAAAAAAAAAAAAACGCTTGCTCGGGACTTCTTTTTAACGTTTCTCAAATCTATTGACAGAAGCATATCAGACATTTAGAAAACTGTCCCGAACAGTATTACACCAATAAAAAAAAACAATCGTTAGCAAATCAATAAATTGTCTAGCTTCGCTTATATTAAAAAATAAGTGTTAGGTTTACAGTTATTGTACGATTGGCATACAATAAATGCAGTTGACTATGGAAGAACGAAGAAAAATGTTCACAAATAATAAAGAGAGCGATGGTAGACCGTAAATACAATATTACTAGCCTGTCATGAGCAGCATCTGAATTGCTTGGAAAATGGGGGGACGATTATTAAATTATTTATTTCAGGAAAATATTTTTAACCACAACGAGGCAGCAATTTACGTATACACTGCGCATCATAACATTATTTCTTTTGACTAAATGTCACCGTAATTAATGTTGTACATTTAAATACAGGAATATTATTTTGCTTTTTTAAATTTTATATATTAAAAAACAATCTATTGGGAGAGCGGTTTTTAAGTTTAAAATAAAAATGGTTAAAAATATTAATAAACATATTATTGTAATAAAAAAAAAAAAATTCAATCAATGCGTGTAGAATAAGTTTTATAATTTTAATTTTAATAGACGCGGTGAAATATACAAAATGACATTTTATATACAAATTTTATTAAATGAGTTAAATTAATTTAAATTTTTTCTTATTTTTTTTCCTATTATTTCATTACTAAATATACATTATCATTTATAGATATTCCATAAATATTCATTATTAGAATTGCAATATAATTAATTATAGAATTTTATTTTAGCAATTATAATTATTGTATACTTATACAATATTGTTCTGTAATAAATAAAAAAAAAATTAGGGTTTTTGCTTAAGAGTATAATTCCATTTTGAGGTTCGCCATAAAACAAACTCTACTTTAAACAATTTTTTTTTTTAAATTTAGAATATAAGATTATATATTTTACATTATAAAATAATGAATACAGAAATATTAAAATCAGCTTCGAAATAAACTAGTATTCTTATATTGCATATGATATTATTGAATAATTATGGATAAGGAGTGAATGTCTATGCATTTTTCATATTTGTTTATGACGTTTTAATGATAGTATTAATGCCTTGTAAGACAATTTGATTCCATTAAATTATCAATTTTATTTTGCAAATGTTTGCATATTTTTTAAATTTTTACTTGATTATTCGTATTTTATATTAATATTTTTCTTAATGTTTATTTGGAGTTTTTTTTTATATTTTTAATTAATTATTTAAAATTTCAAAAATCAGAATTTGCTACCAATTGCAGCATTCGACCGAATAAGCAGACCGGTATTAAATGAAGTCGAGCAGACTTTTTTAATTAATGCTAAGTTCTCGTAAATTTCTTATTTCACATAACTTGTTATTTTTTAATTAGTAATACTATAATAATTTGTTTATATTTTTTCAAATTAATAAACTAAAGGTATATTCAAATTTTTTCCATTTTTAATTTAAAAATAAATACCGTTTAGAATTGAAATGTAAATACATTTAAAAAAATTCTTTTTTAAATTACCTAATACATAAGAATTAAAAGTGGTTTAATTTTATAATTTATCTACTGTTATAATAAATAAATAATGTTGGAATCGATAAACCATTGATTTTTCATTAAATTTTAATGACGTATATATATATATATATATATATTGTGAATAATTTGTAAGCATAATTGTATAGTTTTTAGTACATAAATATCCGCTTCATTTTGTTTAGTAACATTTATAAATATATATATAATATCTGGTTGGACTGACTCTTTTTAAAAAAAAATACCAATTGCATGTAACGTGGCCGAAACCTTGTAAGAAATGAAATGAAATTCGAATATTATTTTTCTTTTTTTCTTTGACATTAAATTCAGATACGCTGATGTTATTTTCCGGCTCTGCTTTAGGCACATGCTATAACTTTTAAGGAAGATAAATAAAACCCTATTCGAATGTTTAAACCATTATAAAATAAAATTACAATGTTATAATATCATACGTAATAATAACATTGTGTACATATAAACTTCGATATTTTATTATTCAATAATAATATGACATAAAATAATGATTTTTCTTCTGTACACAAAATGTAGACGAAAAAACCATCGCTCCAATCGCTATGTGACATACTTTTGTTCTAATGGTACTTAAATAAAAGATTATTTTTCAAAATATCCCAAAGTTATTATACCGCGTTATAGAAAAATTACATTAAAAACAGTGAAAGCGCGTTTGTGTCGAAATCGCATATATTTTCCTGATTTTGGAAATAATCGTCATAGAGATATAAAATTTCCAAAGAATGCGTATCGTTGTACGAAAAACATTTTCAAAAACCTCCTCGCAATATCGAGCTAATTATATCAATTATGGATAAAAGGATTATGACCACTAATAGCGATATTTTGTTAAATATTACATCAAATATCGGTTCGGAATCGTTTCTCGAATACAATGATTTATTTATTGGCTTTAATATAATAATGAAATTCTAAAATCTCTGTCTACGCAATTCACTTAGTGATATCCATAGCACCCGCAGTTTGCTACTTTTTTTTAACTGTAGTGAAGTATATTTATTCGAATGTAAACATAATATATATCTAATTGAAACTCAAAATCACTGAATCCAATCTTTCCTATAATTATCATAATGAATATATATATATATTTATATACTGCCCCTATTAACTTCGTTAATTCCTCCTGGCACTAATAAATGACAAAAAAAAGCAAATAAATAAAACAGAGTAAAATAAATCTGGACAAGTATTCACTTTATAATTGTTTATATTTAAAAAAACATAAATAAATAAATATTTTAATACGCCATCATGCTAGTGACTGTTATGAAAAATAAAGAAATATATGGGAGATGTAATACATTTGTTTTTTTATTATCGGTTTCGACAAAACTTTACCATTAGTTATTAAGCGAAAAAGAAAAATACAACATAAATATAAAAATGAATAAATAATATAATAATAATAATAATAATAATATTATTATTATTTTTATTATTCTGGTGCTATGTTATTTTTCTTTTTCACTCAATACCCAATATTGATTTATTATCCAAACTGTCTTCAATACATTTAATACAGCATCTCATATATACATATTTGTTTTTAAGAGTAATTATCTGTAGTTTTTATTTCTTTAACCAACCCGTTTATTTAGTTACTTTCTTTTTTGTTTTTGTTGTACTAATCTACATAGCGCACCTGGTTATGCAAGGGTATAAAATGGTTATTGGTTTTTCTTTTTCAATTATAGACAGCCCTACGCGTAATATTTTCTGTGTAAAATCAATCTAAACTCAAATCACTTTCTTCATATTTGTATGTTTGAACTTCAGATTTACTTTTATTTTTTCACGATTGTAAAAGACATTTTTCGATGAAATTGAAAACGTTTCAATTGAAATAATCTTTTTTTTTTAACTCACCCAGTCCTAAGGGACTATAGGAATTTGTGGTATGAGCGCATGTTTTGTTGTAAGCGTTGATAACTTCTAGAATCCCAATTTCCAGGATATGCAGAACACGCTGTTTTCACTACACGTTCGAAAAATCCGGGAAAAATGTCGAATTGTTTTCAATAATAAACGCTTTCTTTTTTTTTTAAATTGTGAACTTAATTTGTCACGTAAATTACAACACGTATTGCCGATGAAGACAATTATGTATACGTCATAAAATAGTGTAGCTCTTCTAGAGCTGGAGGTTTGTGTTATCTATTTATTAATTAATCGTATCGTGTTACTATATTTCGGGATTATATCGGTAAGATGAACTTAATTTAGGAGCTCAAGAATATCGTTATTTAGATGAAGCCAATGCAGGAGACATCTTCACATTTAAGCCTGGTGGTAATATTTGAATAAATGTTATAAATGCATAAACTTCTTGTGTATATTCCATTGTAATGTTTGTTTCATCTTACTCATTTTATATATATATATTTCGTTTCTAAAGCCATCGCTTAAAAACAGTAAAAATTTTTAAACAATTAATTTTGTGATTATTCGAACACATAATCAATACTAAAACCTGAGAAAATTAAAAAATGACGACATAATTTAATTATAAATAATCAGTTGCTTTTTTCTTGATTTTTCATTAAAATTTTTACTTGCCTTTTTCTTCATCTTTAACTTGTCATGATAATATTTGAACGCTTGATATTTTATACAAATCCTTAGACGATCCTTTAACGATCCGATACCAAAACGAATTAACAATCATTTTTTTTTTTTAATTTTTAATTTTTTTAATTTTACATCGTATATTTTTAAATATTAATTAATTTGTTAACCTAATTCGTTAAAGCACAGCCGTACATTTAATTGGTACGTTTTACAAAAAAAAAAAAAAAAAAAACCGTTATAATCAGGTAATATGTCTTATATTTAAAACATTATTTTACGTTTAATAAATAATAATATAAAAAGTAAATCAATTAAAAAAAAATCTGAATGAAATATATAGTACAAATCTTACATATTAAGTTTTAACTAAATTGTTCCCGGATGGAATTGAACTTTTTGTCGATCGGAGCGAAAACAACGATCAGCACCAAAACCGATGTTATCAAAACGATAAAAAGCACATGAATGAACAGCCAGAATTTTCTGAACCCGGCGTGCTAAAAATAAAAACGCGCATATTTATATAATATGGACTTAAATGCTAAGGGCGGCGTCAACGAATTATTTCGACGAAATTGAACTCGAAAAATATTTGTGAAAATTATGTTGGTGTTTTTTCTTTTGTCGACTTTGTGCGAATTTATTTAAAAAAAAAAAAAAACAAAATCCTATGCAGATACATCGGCACTTGGACGTGTTTACACGAATCATTCTCGGACGAGATTTCGAAATGGCGCCCAGCCACAAAACATCACGTCCCGCGTCGAAAAAATTTAAATAAACATCGCAACGTGACAAGAGGAAACGGACGGAAAAATGCGTTTCTCTCAAGTCCAATTTCGTCGGTACGTCGGAACGATCGAAACCATTCGGCGTAAAACCGGTAATGACTTACCGGTGCGTCTTTGTGCTGTTCGTAACCGGTCGAGCCCCTGCCCTGGTTGTGGAGATCTTTCATGGGGAACGTGTTTATGCGCATGCTTCCGGACTTCTCGCTCATGCAACCGGATATCTGCAGAGAAACGAACACAGTCAAACGCTCGTTATAAGGAAAAGAAAAAGAAAAAAGAGGCGCAAAAGTGTTTCGCGTACGTACCGACAATATCATGTGTATGACGACGTAAAAGCACACGTACGCGGCTATTATCCAGTCCATCCACCCCGGTAGCTCGGCCTTGCTCAGTGTGACGGCGAAAAATATCGTCATAACTTTAACAAACGCCATGCGATAAACCGACGAAATATTATTGGTGTAATGACGTATTATTATTATTATTATTGTAGACACTCACTGGAAAATATGTGAGCGGCGTTGCCGACGAGCCAGTGGATCCAATTGAATATCGGTCTTTTCGACGAGTCCGGGTGCGGTCGGAACGCGGCGAATATCGGCTGGAAAAACGCCAGTACGGTGGTGACCACACCCAAAAGCGCGTGCGTTTGACTGGGACCGGATACCCATTCGCCGAGTTCCACGAATATGCACGCGGATCCGGCCAACGACAAGATCCACGTGAACATCATCAACAGGCGATGCCACTGGACAAGTGGACGGAAAAAAACAAATTGATATGATTTTCGTTTTTTTTTGATATATTTTTTCAGTCAATCGCGATAATATATACAAATAACTATTTGTAATATTTATTTGGCGAATTGAATTCTTTTATAATTTTCGTTTTAACGAACAATGTCAAATAATCGTCGTGCACGATCTTCCAACGATTCCGAACTGAATTCCTCCCCCCCCCCCCATTCGATTGATAACATTTACGGTAAATCGTGATAACGCGTAGTAGTCGCAGATGTCGGTAAATACGTTTTGATTCTTCTAAACTTTGACGAAGTTCTTTCGGTTGATGGCAAATTTACTGATATAACCAACAACCGTGCAAATAATAATCAATTCGATTTCTTCAAACGACTTTGTCTCGTATCGCCACAGTTCTTTGGTGTGGACCGATAATATTTTTACGGATGCTGATGCTTCTGTACTATTTTACACGAGAAATACTCGTAATTATCACTTCGTAATTAGCAAAATTATCGTTTAAAAAAAAAAAAATTGATTGATGCCGGATTAATATCTGATAATGCGGTTTAAACATTAGAATTAATTGTTCTTAAACATTTTCGTTCGTTTCGCTCAGTGCATTATCAAACACCACTGTAAAATACATAAATCGCGATTTTCGAATCGTAGTATTATCGAAGAAATCAGTCGTCAATGATATAACATGATCGGTTAGTTGTACTGTTCATATTTTTATGTCCTTATTTTTATCGTTTAAAAAAAGAAATATTTAAATTTTAAGCCGTAATTTCGGATTTCGTATAAAAGTCCGCCAAAACGTTCGTCGGAACGTGAGCGTTCGAATTACGTCATATTATAGCGTATTATTAATTAATTATATTATAATTGTATAATATAAATAAATATATTTTTTTAAGCGCGCTTAACAACAAATCTCGATCGATTCGTTCGCGAATTATCATCACGTGAATACCGCGCAAAAAATATTAACTCTAAATCAAGATTTTTTTTTGCTTTTTCTACGCGAATAATTATTATTTATGTATATATATATATTTTTTTTTTTTTTGACGAGAAAAACACGACGCTTTCTCCGTTGCTTACCCCAAACCACACGTCCTTGGAACAACACGATCCTCCGACCCACGTCTGTCTGTAGTACCTGGCGATCACTATGCCGATGCTAGCCGCACCGATCCACGCAACGACCATAAACGAACCGTGTAACCTCAACAGCAACTTGGACGAGGTCTTGAGCGATTTGATTTCCGACAAAGCGCTTGCCTCCGCGGTCGAGGTGAAGGCCAAGTCGTGGTAGCCCACGCTACGTTCTGGCGCAACACAACGATTAATTATTAAAACACACGAGAGAGAGAGAGAGAGAGAGAGAAAAAGAGCGTCCTTTATCGTTTAGTCGGTAAAATATTGCGTTATCTCAATCGCTTTACCTTTTAACGACGTGCCCGCCGCGATCAGCAAAAAGTATTTGTTTCTTATTAAATCGTAATTGATCCCTTCCACTCTGATGACCGCGTCCCGTACGACGGTACAGTAAATCGTCCCGTCCACGTACGACGAATTCAACAGCGAGAGTCCGTTTTGATTCTAAACACGCGCGCGATATCGAAACGTTATCGAAACTCTGTTAATAAAATTCATTAAATGCATCCACACTCACCGTCAGCCGTTTGTTGTTCTTTTGATTCGGCACGTTCCACGACATGTAAGCTTTGATCACGTTCGTCCCTGCGTTTTCGTGCACGCATTCCATCACGCTGTCTCCTCCCTATAGTTGAAATCGGGAAAAAAAATCAAAACCTCGGACGAAAAGTCAACTCGTAATGGACTCGGGTGCTCTTTGACTTCCGTTCATCACGTTCATTATCGTTAGGATAGTCCGGAAAAAGGGACTGAATTCCCAATAAATAGATAAACAATCGTCTTTACGCTCGATTCGGTTATTTCAAAACGTATGGGATTGAAATTTTCAACACAAACTCGCAAAAAGATACTTCAATAAATAATTAAACGTGAATTTTTTTGTTTTTTTTACACGAAATTAAACGGTTTTAATATTTTACACTCGCATAATGTGATAATTGCGGTGCATTGAGTAAACGCAATCGCGTGCCGTTTGCTGTGTCAAACGACGCACACAAACAGCGAAAATATATGAAATAAACGACGATAAATCGTTCACACAACTTCGAATTAGTTGCGTTGCGAACTACATACAATTCGGTTTGGAACGATTCCAGTTTGGGTTCAAGGCGAATAATTATTATTATTATTTTAATTAAATGTAATTTTAAAATGTTAGAAGTGGAATTGGTTTTTTTTTCTGGTCGAAATTAGTTTTGAAGTTACAACCATTCGGAATTTGGCGTTTTCGAATATTTTATTAAATAGACGAAATCGTTACACGCTTGCGTTTTATGCAAGAACATTGCGGTATTTTCCATTCAAGAAGACGTGGTTTTAATACCAATAAGAGGTTACTTGAATAAAAAAATTCTTGACTCGCAAGAACGTTCATTTTCACCTGTTATACTCGTATACCCAACGTGATTTTTAAACGACAAAATTGAAGTTAATTTTAAATTTAATAGTATTGTATATATTTTTACGGATTCTTAAAAATATATATTAACTGGCTTCAAACGAAAGTCATCACTTGTTACGTCAGCTCAGAAAACTCCACTCGGTCTCTTCGCTAGCTCTTATTGGAAATCAAACCCAAAATATCCTTTTGTTTATGAAAAACAATCTAATGTAGGTCACAGCCCATAATTATGAATGACTTATGAAATAACAGCGAATGTCTATGAGTTAAAAATGCGCGAACAGTTTTAAAATAGGTTAGTACGTATCGCATCTTTCAAGCAAAGGACATGGCGATATTCAATTGAACAACACCGCACGAAACGTTGAAGTCGAATGATATTAGTTATATAGTAAACAAAACTGAAAAAACGCCAGACTTCAAATGGTTGCTTGATGGATTAGAATTAAAACTAGAAAAAAACTAATTTTAACTTTAAAAATAATAATAATAAAAAAAAAGACATAAATTAGAAAATTATGCCTTCGATTCTCATCAATTATATGTACAACTCTAAACCGACGGACTTGATAGATTCCGCTGCAACAGCTAAACTATACGATAAATTCCAATTGCGCCAAAAAAAAAAGGGTCATCCTGAAAATCTCTCGGATAAATTATCCGTACACAACGCTTACCTAATGTCGCACATTACGCTAAATATCAAAACAGCTCTTGGATGAAAACGATATAACCGTTAGAGCCTCACCATTTTTTTGTCGTCCGAAATTCCGACTGCCACGTACGCTGCGTTCCTGCCTTTCAACTCGAATACGTATCTGGTCCCTTCGACCCTCACGGCGGTCACCGCCACGCAGTCTTGCGTAGACAGACATCCGTCGGGCGACCCGAAACACGTTTTCGTCTGACCGCAATCGTCGTAAAACGGATCAACCACGCGTGCCGCTCTCAGCTGACCGAGTCTCTTTTTGTCCGTGCTGCTTATGAATGCCACGTCGTGATAACCGACGCTAAACGCTATGCGAAACGACGGGAACGAGAAATATTTTATTATTTTAAGTTTTTTTTTTTTTTTTGTGAACAATTATCCAATGTTATTGTATTTTTTTCGTCGTTGGTTCAACGTGTTGAAAAATAACGACGAGCGTGAAACTAAGTGCATCGAACGAAAAGAGAGAAAAACGCACAATTGTAGATTTTTCTCACGTCTGCAGCTATTATAGAATAGTGTAATTACAATGCACAAAATAATTTTTAACGTTAAAAAACTTTAAGTCAAATTAAAATTTGATTATTTGAAATGTCTTTATTATCATTAATTTTTTTTTTTTTTTTCGTAAAAATATCGTTATGAGTATACCAATACCCATTTTAAATTTTGTTAGCGCTCTCTCTACCCCCGCCCCCCCCCCCCATTACACATTTCTGAACGCGCCTCTGAAGTTTTAAAAAACAATCGATGCTCGTTTACGATGCCCAAATTACAATTATTAAGTAGAGGTACATAATATACACGTGTTACGCACTTTTCAACGAGCTCCCGGCGGCCAACAGAATGAAATATTCGTTTCTGTCCAAATCGTACGTGTTTTCTTCTATTTTCAAAACGGAATCCACCACCATCTTACAGTGAATGGCACCGTCAACGAACGCGGCTCTTTCCAAACTCACCCCCGTCGAGTCCTCGACCCGTCGGTTTTGTTTCCGGCCGGGAACGTTCCACGACTTGAATGCGCTTACGCTGTTGCTCCGACCGCTCTCTTGGTACACGCACTCGACAACGCCGTCGCCTCCCTGACAAAAGCCCAACGCGAAATTAAATTAGTTGACCGCCAAATTGATTTACCGGCCGTGGAATGGGGATGCCATTAGACGAGTTTGGACTCATTCCTAAAGTTTAATTTCCAAACAAATATTCGATAGCAGAATCCGTCTGGGATTTAATTCTCCCATCGGTTACAGAGAGCAAATCGTATAATTGTTCAAAAATACGAAATAACCGTCGTGTTGTTTACACACCGTCGTATGTGATGAATTCGAATCTAATTCTTTTACCGTCCTCTTTCGCATTCCTGTTCCAAAATCTGATTTTGTCGTACACTATTTTTATAGGTGTCTGACCGTTCTGTAATTTACGATAATGAGTTCAACGATTTAAAATAATATTAGCTACATCCGCCTTCTCGTCGTTACACTGTCCTCCTTTTTAATCTTTTATTTCTCGGACCGATTTTTGTTCCGCTCTCGAAAATCGTTCCTTCAAATAATGGTCTTCTTATCGTTTAAATTTAACGCCAATCATAGATAATTGGGACACAGAAGCCATTCTTTCATTCCCCAACTCAGTTTAACAACTTAAATGTAAATGAACAAAAATTCGTTTCCTTTTCCCGGCTCCGTATTGGTCACACCATCCTTCTTTCTCGTTTAGAAGCGTATTTAAAGGGGCTACGGGGCCTTTTTTTTTCTTTTTTTTGTAAATCGGCAATACACCCACTGCCCGGAAAGCCGTTCACTCGTTTCGTAAGGTTTGATAAATGAAATGTTTACTCTATTCAACTTTACCATTTTGTTGTCATCCGAAAGTCCGAACGCCACGTATTGGCTATCGTGGGCCAACATTTCAAACTGATAATTATCGTTGAACGGCATCAACGCGACGATTGCTCGACAATTCATCGATTGAATACAACCGAGTGGTGCTCCTACACAGTTTTTAATTTTTCCACATCCATTGTAAATGTTCGCCTCGATTTCCCTAACGCTCTATATAATTATAACACGATTTTAGTTCGATATGATATACGAGTGCGTGTATAATTGTTACGTTTTCTGGTCTGGCAGTTTCGATGGGTCCGCCGCCTTTCCGTTGTCCGTCATTCGATCGTTTGACGCGAACCGGAGTCGAAGTAATTCCAACCCAAAACGTCTTGAAATTAAGCACGACTGTGGCCCTGTATAATTGCGTTAAATTATGCAGACGTTATAATCGCAGTGCGCGTATATCCGTGAAACGCGCAAATAGCGTGTGAATGGTATCAAATGACTTACACAAAATTCACTTGTCCGTCAAAGTTACTCGGTGCTTCCCAATCGAACTCCACGGACTTTTTCTTCGTGTTGCTGCTGTGTGTCACGCCAGAGCTCTAAAATTTGAAATCGAGTTTATTAGATAAAACACAAATAAAAATGATTCACTATAAATTGAATAGTACTCTAAAGTAACAATTACCACCTAATGACGTGATAGGTTTACATTGTAATAAAAACAAAACGTATTACAATAGTATAAAAAATATATTTTATGGAATTCATTGAAATGACAATAAAAAAGTTGCCCCAATTTTTTTTTTTTTTTTTTTTGTTCATTATAATTATTTCGACAAGATAAAAAACTTATTTTTTTTTCTATTCTGGAACTAACTGTATTATTAACCTTGGTTTACACAATGTACACATGACTCACGAGAACGAATTATTGCGATAGGCCAATGTTATTGTACGAAACAGGTTGGTACATAATTTTCACTATTTTACAACAACTACATTCATAGTTAGTCTGCAGTACTTACAATTTATAAAGATATCTATAGGCTTCATTTGATATTTACTTAAACACAGGCGTGTCCAAGTCTAGCAAGAGAGGCCTGAGTGATCACTCGTGTACATATTTATTTTTAAAAAGCAACATAAATTAAATAATAATAATAATAAAACGAATATGCAAATTTTATAGAACATAATAAGCATATATATATATATTTATTTTTTTCAAAAATTAATAAAAATAATAACGAGAAGTTAAAATAGTGTATAATTTCGTATCAATTATATTTTATAATCATACTGAATTGATAATGAAAAAATAGATTGTCTCGTTTTCCGTAACAGGAAATACCGAATAGATTTAATGAAAATCATCGACTATTAGCATTGGTATATAATTAATATAATAAATCATGAAATATTGAAGTTATTGTATAATTTATTGGACAATTTATGCTTCATAATTATATTAAAAAAAAAATATATATATAGTTATGATTGCAAAATAATTTAGAAAAACTCATTAATTATTTCAGTATCCACGTATGTAAAATTTACGTTTGTCCTATCTCAGAAACCAAGATCAAATCTAGCTATGTTTTTAAACAAGAATCGCTTGTATTTGTTATTTATATGCGCACGGTGTAGCTCGTCAGAGTGTTATGGTAATTATAGTCATTACAGTAATATTGTATTAGTTATTTCGTTAGACGACAATATTCTTATTGCTAAAATTTTCTTTTCGAAAACAACAACTCGTCACCGCATTGAATCGTGAATATATTATTATCATTTGAATAGAAAACGTCGAGTTTCTAAAAAAACCTAATCTGAAAATACTAAAAAAAAAAAATAAGAAATCGAGTTTAGCCCGGGTAACGAACGGTGGCTAAAATTATCGAAATGAATCACAGAATAAAAAAAAAACGAACAAATAATTGAATATTTGAAATCATTTCTCATTATGAGGTAGATATTTTTTCCAATCGACGTCGTCGAACTCGTAGTTGATGTTCGATTTGTATGCGTGTATGTGAGTTTTTCTAGAATCATTTGCTCTGTTTCGTGAATGTGCTTAATCATTTATAGTTTATAAAATTATATTTTTCACGTTTATACGTCAACTATCATCGCTCAAAAATTAAATTTATTCAACGAAATAACTCATTACTCGTAGGTATTTGGTTTTTCTTACATTTAATAAATCGTGTATAAACAAGACGGTTTTACGAAATAAAATAGCAAAATCACAGTAAAAAAAAGAAGTAAAAATATTTCGGTGCAAAATTTCAAGATAATGTGATGCCGACACTATAACTAAACCTACAAAATCTATTTTTAAGCAACTCGTAAAGAAACCAATTGAAAGTGAAAAAGAAATTCTATTCTTCTGACAACCGAATTGTAAATATTATAAATATCATTAGGGACACATCTTCCCACGATTCCCCACGGACTATCGCATGCATTTTCTCTAGTTGAAATTTCCTACAATTGTACAACTATATAAACGCTATACGAAACCATTCAGCCAATGTTTATAAGAAAAAACAACACAAATAAATCGTATACACGTTGTGAAAGATAAAAAATAATTTTAATTTAAATCGATTTGATATACTTTGTTTTTTGTTATTATTATTATTTTTTTAATAAAATTTATAAAAATATAATCAAGCATTTTCAGAGACATTTCCGGGATATCATAAACTTTCCTTTATTTTTGAGATAATCATTATTCGAAGCGATTTCCCTCTGAATATTGGAGCGATTTTGACATTTTTATTTCTTGAATGTTATATTGCTTGTGTTACAACCCGATTGAGCAGATATACAATTTTTATAACCCGACTGAATACAGAGACAATCGTATAATGTAAATCCAAAAAACGCTATTGAGCACACAATTAAGTTACTTGTATAATCGTATAGATATATATAATTAGGTTACAAATTTAAATGTTTAAATGAATGCATACATATTGAAAGTTAAATAAACAATATAAAATGTATATACATGTGGTTTAAAAAAAAAATCACTAGTTTCGCATATTTAAATGATTTTTTTTTTGTTTTCGTCAATAACACTTGGAGCTTATCCATTGTATATACATTAATTAAATTTGTTTTCCTAAATACGTACGAGGATACTACAATACCTACTCATAATTCGGTCGTAATAATAATTATGCGAGTTATACGTTTTCTCGAATCTTATTTGTAATACGATTTCCAAACTTCTACATTATATAGAAGGAAAATCGTAACGTTTTTATGATTTATTTGATATTTTCGTTTAATGCCATTAATTTGCAAAGTTTCATTACATTGTTGTTTTTTCCAATTACCTATTCAATATCACTGTAAATACGATTCGAGTTATCTTAACTATTTCAAAATGTTTTTTATCTTACAAAAAAAAATGTAAAATAATTTTTTCTTGTTATTATTGAATTATCTTTTGGTCGCATATCATAACTACAACATTACAACCCTTTTTTCAATCCCATAGCGTTTGCAGTCAATTACTAACGATTCGTATTTTAAACGGTTACGTTTACCTGTGTATCGACCTCTAAATTCCATCTTTTAACGGATATTCAAGTGAATGATTAGCATTTTCTATTGAAATTAAATTTAATCCTCCTGATTTTTAAGTAATTTCGTTTTTAAATTACGCTTAACAATTTCATAAATATTCTTGTATGTATGGATCATTGTTTGAGTCTGAATTTGTAATATAACGTACCGTACTTAAATTGTAAATTACATAATAAATAATCGTACACACGGGTGTTGAGAGGAGCATAATAGTGTGTGACGTTATACCGTTCTGTGAAAACAAAAAGTGAATCGTTATTCATTCCACGACTTCAATAACACATAAAAATAGTCTGATGAGACAATAGTTTTGGTCTCTAAGCTAAATAAAACAAGCCCTAGAGGAAGACCACGTCAACGTTGGTTAGATCGGGTAAAGGTGGATGAAACGGGGCGGGGGGGAGAATTGAGGACACAGATAACAGAGGTCTGTGAGGGAAATCGGTGGAAACAGCAAAAGAACTTAATAGCCTGTTAAAAATCTAATGACAAATAAATTTTTGTGTTACATTTGCAAACGGACTGCTGGAACTTACCGGAGCTTCGTTGCAGTCGAGTGTCTGCGAATCCTGTGGCACTTGGACGAACGATCCGACGGCGTTCTCGTCGGATCCGGGGACGCGGGCTTCGATCAGGAACCCGACGAAATAATCGTTGACTTGCGGAGCGGTGAGCGTGACGCGGATTCTGGACGAGGTGACGTTATCGGATGGGATGATGCGATAAGGGGCCGCAGAAGTCTGGGGCGCGCTGCCGTGTCCCGGAATCATAGTGCGACACGTGAGTATCGGCGCTCCAGACTCGAATCCATCGGCCGACCTTAACAAACAGACGGACGCGAAGATCGCGACGATGGCGAACGAGATGCCGGCGCGACAGCGGCTGTTGGAGCAATTCATCTTCAGACGGTTTGTGCCGAACATTTAAACGACCACTGGCTGTATAATGTTAAACACACGAAATCAAAACATATTGGTTTTTTTTTTTTTTTTTATGTAACATTCTGATACATGTGGCAATGATCGTGCAAAATAGAAACGAGTGGGGGGACTACGCAGCTAAAGCAAAAGAAGACGAACAAGACGATAAGAGTTGAAGAATGCGTATTATTGAACGAGTCGAGTCCTTTTAACTAAATACCAGGGGAAACGAGTATCACTTGGGAAACGAATCCGGGTCGGAGATGATTGGAGAAGAGTGACGGTAGCGCGGCTAAGATTCTTATGGAATTATAAGCTAACGAAAAAGAATATTTTATTTGGTTGTGAACCGTGGGGGGAGGGGAAAATCGCTTTATTAACCGTTAATTTCAATTGATTATCAATCGTATTAACAGTTGAACAACTTTAAATGATCAACGCGTTCCAGATAATACAACAAATAACGTGAATCGAATAATACGCGTGAGGCGCAAACACGCGTGTAAATACATTTCCAAAACGGCCGATCGACATGCCGACGTTATATTTAGTAAAATTATTTCTAACACAAGTACACGTGTCCGAACTCCGACGGGTCACGCGTATGATCCGCTGCTCATTTAGGGAAAGAGTCATGTTTGTATAAATGTCTAAAAAGTCGCTTGTGTACGGAAAAGTAAATGATCTGCGAAAATTATTAATTTTTAACTAACAATTATTAATTTCATTTGTTGTTATTAATGATAATTATAGTTAAAGTTATTATCAACGCATAATTTTCAAGTAATACAATATAATTATTGGTAAAGAGATGACTGACTCTTTGATGGCAAAGACCATGACATTTTTTTCCCCTGCATTTTGGCGCGGACGAAATTCCTTCTTCCCATCCTTATTCTCCATACCCGAACATCAATTTTTAATGCTCGAAAGAACAAAACGAGTTTTTTCTACTGTATCTCCTAAACGGAATAAACCAAATCATTGCGGGCAATTCATGAATTCATTAGTGTACCGTCGTTCTAACATTTCAATCTTCTACACACGCCTTTTTTTAGTCATAATTTCGGCTATAACCATTTTCTCCACTCCGTTACCCCTCACCCCTCCACATTGTGCTCGTGTCGTCCTCCTTTGGAAATTGCGAAGTGTGATTTCATAAATATTTCACTCTTCATTGCCCTAGTCCACCAATCGTTAGAGCCACTTTTTTCCCCGCATTCTGATATAGTATTTATGTCGCCCCCCGTGGCATCCTAAATTTTGATCTTTTCTCTCTGTTATTGAAAATCTTTTATTAACTCGTTTACTTCTACGAGTTTTCCCAATTTCGTTTTTTCACCCCTCTTACTTATTTATTATTTTACATCACACGCATAATGTCCTTCCCTATAATTTTCTATCTTAGTCATTTAGTTATTTTAATTTTTAAACAATAATTAACATACAAAGCGTAAAAAAAAAAATTAAAAAATTGTCACGATATCACACATCAATAATAAATAAATGAAGTGCATTTACAATCCACGTAATAACGC
This sequence comes from Chaetogeoica ovagalla, assembly GCA_032441825.1. NCBI lineage: Eukaryota > Metazoa > Arthropoda > Insecta > Hemiptera > Aphididae > Chaetogeoica > Chaetogeoica ovagalla. The sequence goes on along the minus strand of CM063723.1, from coordinate 16,422,565 downwards.
TCTCACATTTTTACACTGGCACAGCGATTTTAAGTGACGTGTTTATTACCGCGAAAATGATTATACGATTAGTTATCCTATTACACAACGAGTCACCAGGAATATGTATTTTTTTCAATGCCAAATGATTAATTTATGCGGATTCGAAACGAGATTCGGGTACCGCCGTCACTATAATATACAATATTAATATAACAAAACGAGTGCCCGTGTGTGAACAGAATTCTTTGTTTCTCATCGTATTCCGTGTATAATGTATTTTAATATTATTTTTGTGAATTTCAATCATTTTCCCCCCTAATATTAATTGATTTCATTTTTACGGTCGTCATCAGCATGCCCGGATTAAGAACGAAAAAAATGTTCAATTACTACACTCGTATATCGTTGAGTGACTCTTATACCACAGTTCAGAGCATAACTCAAGGTGTTTCGGTTACATATTAATACGTTTACCGCAATTTTTTTTTTCTAAATTTCTAATTCTTTCTTTGTCGTACACGCGGACATAAAGCATATTTTTGCAACACTTTTAATATGAAAAAGTTTTTTTTATACTAATAGAAAACACAAATATATATATACTACTCGCTGTATTACAGTTTTCAGTTGAAAACCGGAGTTGATTCTGACATGCAAGGAACTCATGTCAACGCAAAAAAGAAAAAAAAAATTGGTGGTCGACGAAAATTATTTAAATCTAAAAACGCAAAATGGAAATTCTAAATTACCAGTATGGGAGATTTAAAGTTAAATCCGCTTAATAATTTCGCGTCAAATATTCAAAACTTATTGTATCAAAACATCAGAAGCTCATCCGTCCAATTAAAATAATAATACGTATTTTTTTTAAAAATTATATCTACGATTTTTTTTTTCATTTGCATTTTCTGTCGTTTTACAACGAATTTGGTAAAAATATTAATTAATAGAGAATTACAATTTAATTTATAAACGCATGAATAAAAACAGACGATACGAGTATTACTGTTATTTAAAAGCGTTCACTCTTCAGCAAATCTCATTCAAGTGGATAAGCTGTCAATAACGCATTGACGAATTTCTAGTAAAAATAAGTCAATGTTATGCGGTCTACTAAAAAAAAAAAAAAAAAAACAGAAAACTCTGGCACGTGATATATGCGGCACAATAAAACCTGAGAACCTGTGGCTTAAAACCGAATGTGTGACCCCGTTTCGTTTGGCTGTAATATGTTCTCCGTTCGGAACGAACGAGAAATCAAATTAAAATAATTTCATATACGTACGTATCCGCGCGCTGTAATGACATCGAGAACCGATTCGACACGGTGTAAAATAATACTACAAATTATAAAAAAAATTAATATTTACTAAAATATCGAAAGCATTTCCTCCCTTCTCGGATGTGCCATTTAAGCTTACGTTTATTTTGCCGGCTTACCGTATATTGCGAAATTGAGACGTATATCCAGGAAATCATTTGCGACCATACCACTCGCAGCATATAGCGTTTTGGCACCGATTTTCAAATACGCGTGTTTAAAACGATACGTCGTATCACTTATTAACGATTTGAATTTCACACCGAACGTTCCGTCGACCGCAATAAAATGCGAATAAATTATTCGCAGTGTGAAAACGTCACGTGCCAACGGCGTATTATTACTCGAGCAATATAGCGTGTCAACGTTTTGTGAACGTATTCCTGCATAGAATAATTCGAGAGCCGGTTTTCAGTCTTCCTTTCAAAACGATAGGATAGTCGGTGTAAGGAACGATTTTATAGGATTTAATAGTTTTTTGCCCGAGTTTCGGCGACACGCGGGCACAAAAATAAAATAATAATGTCACAAACCGTTTTATCAACACCGTGAAAACGCGTTGAAATTCGCGTGTTACCTACGGACAAATGTGGCGATTGCGTGTCGCTTGTATTGTTAGTGATTTTAGATTCTGAGCGAAGCAAGGAAAGTATTGGTATTGCAACGATATGTTTTTTTCTGTCTTTAATCGAAACTCTTACAAAATGTATAATTGTTTCCGATAGAAAATCGCATCTAGTTGGTGGTACTTTAGAGAATTCATTTTTCGATTTTTTCAATGCGTTTATTTTTTTGACATCAGAAAAAAACGACCGAAAATTTACATGTAAACGCGATTTTATCAAAATCGGTTATTGTCATTTTTTCGTTATTTTGAAACTTATTGTCATAAAAAAGGCGAAATTTTCACAAAAATTTTGAGCTATTTATAGCAATTATAGGTTTTGATATATTTAATTGAAAAATTAAAATCAAATTTATAGTAATAGCAAAACTCTGAAATCTTTATCCAAGTTATTCACTTAAATGACAGCCACAAATAACTCGCCATTAGCTATCGATCGAAATGGTAAATACACAAAATATGAGATGGCCAAAAATCGAATTATATATATTTTTTTTTACTGCGCGCAATTTTTGAGCTAAAAAAAAAATTCAAAAATTCTATAAGATCCTATAATTTAAAATCGGTATGCATATGACCACCATTCATCCGTTAAAAATGTTTAAAATCTCATTTTAGTGTCGCATTTACGGATAGAGATTAGGTAAATTTATTCACTCACTTGGCTTTTTTTTACATATGTACGAATATGTGTTTACAGTCGTATTTTTCATTTGTCACTTTATTACTTATATAAAAACAATAATATTTTTATTTGAAAACATTAAATGTCAGGACGTTAATAATCTTCAACTTATAGGTGCATATTTTCTTGTTTGAGAAGATTAAAACAATACTTAAGGAACTCTATGAAAGAGGTACTATTATTCACTATATACTTATTATGAAATTTTTTTTCTATATAATATATTTGATTTGAATTCTAAATATTGTTGAAATTTTAGAGCTGGTTGAATGAGCTCACAAAGCTATTTATCCACTATAACATTAAGTTGGATGTTTAGGAAATAATCGACGAATTAACGTTTGTTCTGTAATTTAATATCAATTTATTGTAAATGTATTAAAATTAAAGGTTTTTATATAATTGGAGTTAGTAAAAAAACGATTATATTAACTCTCCTCCCTCGAAAAAATTACGCTACCGCATATTTCTATACACTCATACGAGGAAAATAAATCGCGGAATCACGCGAGATCCTTGGGTAATAAGATCGTTTTTACAACATATAATCAAGGTTATGACGAAAAGTCAATGAAATATATATATATATATATATATATATTTATTTATATATATATATGAAAATTGAGTCTTTTTAATTGTCGTAATATTTGAAGTCGTTGGATGATTATTATTTTAATTATATGCATAAAAAAAATGTTTTAGGAAACAAGTAGTTAGATGTCTATTATTTTAATTATTATTATTATTATTATTATTATTGTTATTATTATATTCTGAGATAACACGTTTTAAAATGTATACTAATAAGGAATTTGCACGATTTCAGGCGTTAGTTCTAACCTATATACAATAATACGAAAATTAAACGACCATTATGCATGTCTGCAGCAGAAAATGTTAAAATATTAGTTTAACCCGTATTTCATATTATATTTTTTTTTCATTTTGACGAATAACGCGTATTGCGTACTTAAAATTTACAACGACGACACCTGGTAACTTGTATCCGACAAATCCAAAACCCCATAGCAACCGTGTGTTTAATTCAGTGACGTCATTTTGGCAGGAGATTTCCCCCCTCCCCCTTGTTACAGTGAGCCGACATGATTCATGCTGGAGTCATGAAATATACACGTGTCTGCAGTAATATATTGTTTTTACGTTTTATAAACCTACGCTTTTTGTTTATATAATTTATGAGCGGCGAGTGTGATAAAAATAAAAATTAATAGAGTTAAAATGACCATAGAAAGAGAGGGAAATAGTTGAGCAAACTGCTCATATCTGATCGCCAAAAAAAAAAAGAATGTCTGACATTTATATGGTGTGCATGAAGAGAGTAACATCAAAACTCGTATCTCGGGTAATATTTTATATATGTTACGGGCAAAGTAGAAAATTCGGTCGTTGTACAGAATGCCCGGGCATTGTATAAAACGGCCGAACGTTTTAGGCAATATAAAAAATATATTTTAAAACTACAATATTCCTTACATTGCCCGATTATTTCCAGGCAAAATGTACTACATTCAAACACTTGTGGACAATGTGTGTTTTATGAAATATAATTTCATGTAAGTACAAATTTTAATTTTGTAGTCTATAATAAGAAATATCCTTATTCCTCAATGACATGTTCGAATGATTACTTTTACTTATACATTAGTTAATAATATATTTATAGTTTGCAAAAGTGGCGATATGTTTATAATTCACTATTGATTAAATAATAAATGGATGAGGAATTACCCGCAGGCAATCGTGTATATTGCTTGTTTGTAAATCTACGTATATTTAGTTCATTAAGTATTTGACGATAAATAAAAGAAATGAAACATTAACTATATATAAAATACAGTACGCACAGTGTTCACAGTGAACTTATCAAGTACCACAGATAAACATTTTTGTGAGAGACGTAGCACGGAAATTTTAAAACTTGGAGGTCAAGGATACGATCGTTGTAAGTGTAAGACACAATGTAAAACTAAACTATGTAGTTGTAAATATGCAGGAAGACTTTGTACATCAAGGTGCCACAACATTAGTACATTTAAAAATAAGTAAAAAAGTTTTAAGTAATATAAAATGAAATACCTAATAATTATTTTAGTTTATTAATTAAATATATATATTTATTTCTACATCGAAAATTGGGAATTGTACACAATGCCCCATATCATACTTTGCCCGTATATATATATACTATATAATCGTTCATGATACATTTATTATAGCTGACAATGGAATGAATTTTCCTTCTCATTCTCCCAAGAAAAAAAAGAAAAAAGAAATATAGGCGATTTTTGCCTACGATAATATTGAAGTTATCAAAATTATATGTAAAATGGAATTATTGTGTTGAGTTAAATGTAAAGTGGGAAAATTGTCGGTTAATATTTTAGTCCTTTCATAAACTAAAACAACACAACTGCAGGTTTAATTATTTAACGGGGTGACCATACATCCCGTATTGTAAGGGATTGTCTCGTGTTTTGACTTTGTATCCCGTTTTCTTGACGAAAGTTATACGGGACGCATTTTTTCAAACCTGTCTCTCGGTTTTTTCCTTACTGTCAACATATAACTCTCGAAATTTATGCTCAATGTAATTAGAAAATCAGCACAAAAGTACGCAAAAACAGCAGAAGAAAAAATTCACCAACGATCGTCATCAATATAAAATTGTTTTTGCGTATAAATATTTTAATTCTATTTTAAAATTCTTCGGTAGGCTGCACGTTTATATCGTTTATTACATTTATAGTTGGAATTAGTTATTATTATATTTCTGCTTATTATATTCCATACATTAACACTTATATCACGTTTCTTAAATGCCCCGTATTTATGTTTTAAATGTTATTGTCACCGTAAATTTATTATTGAAATACAACCGATTCGTACGTAATGACAACATACGGGGCGAGGAAAAAATCGTATATTATTAAAATAAAAAAAACGCGAATTATGAAACGCCGTCCTTCGTAAAATCCTATTCGTTTACAGGAAATCACGGAGAAATGTCCGTGGGCTAACAACGACGACTACAGTGATGGCAAACAATTATAGAGACACGTTTTGTTGTGGGTGGAAAGGAGCGCATTTTATGTATTTTACGGGCCTCGCCATCGCCGGCCAGTCACTACTGCTGTATGATTTTCGTATAAAAATATATTACAATAAATTTAATAAAAAAAAAAAAATTCAGTTTTAAGTCCACAACGTGTTGAAATAATATTTTATTACAATTCCTAATGGTTTACAGTCGAATTAATTATTGTTTCGACGAATGTTTATACAGAATGATATAACTAATAAATATAATGCCCAGTAATATTATAAGTAAATCGTTCGTCCAATGCATAACGCTCAGAACGTTATTACACCGTGTGCTGTCAAAAAACAAATGATCTGTCAAGAAAAGATCTTTTAACGGCCTAGTAAAGAGTCGAAACATATTTATAATCTATACAACAACCAGATGGTACGTTTTAGTAACAACATCCTATACACGTTACAAATTTAAATGTAAATATATAATACAATATAACAACGAAAATATTCGAGGATTCGTTGAGCGCAAAGATCAAACCGTAGATTATAATAAATCATTGTAATAATATTATTAGTGGCGTTACCGAAGTATTCCATTTTCGAAAATCGAACCGAACTCATAATTGGAAATATTCGAACCGAACTTAACACAAAGTAGTTCGTTTTATGATATGAGACATTAATACTGTTGTAAATACATATATAATGAAATAAAGTAGGTTCTGATCACCTATTATCTAACCTATTATAATCAAACATACTTATTATTTACTTTGCGAATTAATAAGCAATTATATTAACTAAGTTAATTTACTTCCTAATCTGTCGAATATTTCTTGAGCGTTTTGAATATTTCAAAATTCGAATCCTTTAAACTGTTTTTAAGGTTCGATTTGATTTTGATATTGAAACCGAATAATTCGGTTTTGATTAAGGTCCGTTCTAATTCGAATACGGTTAGATTTAAAACGAAATCTGCGTTTATAACATCACCAATTCGTAATATACACTACATTACTAATATAATGTTTAAATCATTATTAATAAAACTAAAATGTCGTCGTTTTTTTCATATTGATTTTGTATTTTTTTTTTAATTTTTGTTAACATTCATATTGGAATGTATACAATCTGTAAAAACAGTTACAATGAGGTTGTAAGCTATTTCATGACACGAATTCTCGAGAAGAATAACAGATACTCAGCAACAAAGCTGGGCATGTTAATGATTTATATATACACACGTTAAGTCAAGTTAATTTGAAATTAAGGTATTAAGTTAAATTAAGTAATAAATTTTCTTGATAACTATATAAATTAAAAATTCACTTTAAAAAAAAGTAACTTCATTCAGTTAAAAGATACTATTTTGTGGTTATAAAAAAAATAATAATGAAAAAACTGCCATGATACTTACAGAGCCTAAAGTATCTAAAATATATAAAATTTGTATATAAAATAAAAACACAAATATAATTTATAATAATATAGCTTAAAGTTCGTATAGATAAAATTTAGCTTGATATTTCGAAAAAAGTTTTAAGTTTTTAAAACAAGTAACTCTATATATTAAAAGTGAATTTGAATAAAAAAAAAAACATTATTAAAATTAACTTGACTTCGGTTTTAAATTCGTTAATGAACGCCTAGTCTTGACCAGCAGGGATAAGAACAGAAAATATGACATTATAATCTTTACCTAGGCCGGAATGATCTTAAACGCGTGTTACTGCAGCTGCGAATGAACGTAGCGAGTATAAAATTTACGATGAATAAATATCGTCGTAATATAAACATTTCTGTACGAAAAGTTATGGGAAAATAACTGGATCTACAGGGTTTTGTGATCTTCGAATGCGGTTGAAACGACTTGAATCGTTACGGCGATATTATTATAATGGACTCTGCTTTCGTCCGTACATAATATATAATAATAATAATAATAATAATAATAATAATGATATAAATATATTAGAAATTGACGACGAGCGAACGAGTAATATTTTCAGCCGCGAACAATCCGAAAATAAAATAATAACCGATAATACTTTTCGAAGCGAATATATGGTGTATCGCGTGTATTATTATTATTATTATTATTATTATTATTATTATTATTATTATTATTATTATTGTACAACGCCGCCGACGCCTTTTGTGAGAGAAAACATTGTGTAGTAAGTACAATACGTAACACTATTATAGGCATGAAGGATACAATATACCACTGATAGCCGGCCATAAACTGAAATAACACTATAAATTCGCCCTCCCGGCGCAGACCTTGGTCCACGACCTCGGCGTGCGAAAGCCTATAAGCATACACGTTACATTAGGTATCTAAAACAAATGTCGATATCTGTACTTTAAGCGACGAACAACGGAAATTGATTTTGGTTTTTTCTTCCAAAAAGACAAGAAAAAAAATTAAAAAGAACTGTTGAATCTGAGATCGCGGAGAGACGATTCGGCAGACGCCCGGACGGAGATGTTATAGAAGCGAAAGAAGTAGAAGTCAGTGAAATGATTACGAGAGATAAGTGTTAGGCGGCGATGCGTAGGAGACAACGGTGTCCGACACAATCGCGGAAAAGTTTTACTTGTATTTTTAAATTGCGATTTACCGCGTAATTTTCAAAACAATAATATCCGTAAATTTTTTAGCAAAAAATAAAACAATCGTGTTTTAAGCGATATTCATTTTTAAATTTCGGGGGTTTTTTTTTTTTTTTTTTGTCGCGAAATTACGGCGTAATTTATGCGCTACGCTTTTATGACAATAATTCGCATTATACGAAACGCCGTTGAAACAACTCGTTTTGTTCCGGTCGAAAGTCGAATTTCATTTGGCGGCATATTTTCTAATGCGAGCTTAAAATTTATAATGAGACCTCGGAGAATTCTACACCGTTATAATATATTGTATTTTGCGAGTTATTTTTATTATTATTTTTTTTTTTTTTTTTTTGAACTCGTTTAATGTGAATTAATTTAATAACAAATGTATGTATGGGTTTAGTAAAGGAGTCGATGAATATTCATTTACCATAATTACAAAACGTAATCCGATTCGATCGAGAGTCTTGTGATCAGCAACATTAGCGTATAAAAACGAAACATCCGTACAATCGAAAAACGTTATTCAATATTATTATAATACATTATTTTAAATGCTATAATGATCAACCGATCTGATACGTTTATATTGTGTATTTTAAAACTAACTCGTCGTTGGATATTTTGTATGTAATTCGAAATTCTAACTCGTCCCTCCCTCTTCCAGCCATATCGTATTATGATGTAGGCAAATAAGCACGATAATATTATATTGTACGTTAATAATATTTAGCGTGACTCCGACGTGATTACGTACTAAAACGGCACAGTGGAAGACGACGACCTTCGTCATTTCCGTGTGCGCGCAATACAACACAGTCCGTGCGCCGTTTTATATTTTATTTTACAAATTTTTTTTTTTTTTTTCCCCCATTTTATCGCCAAACGTTTTATCGCCGTCCGACCACGATCGCGGATGACTAGCGGTGACACGATTGTATAACGATGATAATGGTAAAATACAATCGTGACTAATGGCAAGGACTGGAGTATTGTGCACACAATTATTATTCGACATTGTCGTGTCGTACGTACATAAATTATACAACGTTTGAACGCGACACAAAACCTCTTTTCCGCTCTTGTATCGCTTGAACGTGTGCCTATGTGCAACGTAAAACGCACTTTGTCTATTATTCACCAACCCTAACATCCGATCATCGTATTAATACGATTTCGGTGATACGGCTCCGAGAGTTTTGGGATTCACTATATAGTCTTTTTTCGTCCAGTTATTCGCTCTCCTCCTTCCGGATTGTTACAGAACCGATAGTTTTGCTAATTAAAATGGGGGCAATTGTAATTGAACATTTCGACCAGTGGCATGCACAGCGTTTCTAATGAGAGGGGGGGGGATATTTTCCGAAAAATTGAAAAATTTGCTATCATAAAAGCGAAGGTCGTTTCTATAAATTTTTTTTCATATTACCTACAGTGATTATTATTTATAATACAAAATCAATTTTTCTTGGCTTTGCAGACATTTCATCTGTGTTTATACACATGACTCACGCGCAATGTGGCGGTGGCCTTATCGCAGACCGATAATCATGTTATCACTTATCACGATTATCTATAAATGTGATAACAATATAGAGGTTAATTCATATCACGTTTATTATCATAGGATTTTTAATCCACGGGGTGATATGACATCCTCATCCCCCCCCCGCCCCGTGATCACGCCCCTTGTTCGGACAGTAACTAAACATTTAATAAAATACGTGAATATATATTGATTGAGTGGTATATGTGTTTAGTATTTTAATTCTCGAGTGTATCAACAAAAAAATTTATCTATTATCAATTTATTTTAAAATCATCAATACCATTGATGATGTATTCAAATATGACCCCAGTTAAAAAACATTTAATTTTCGGTTTCCTGCACACTGGTCGTTGGGCAAATTTTTTCATCCCCCCTCGTTTAAAAATATTTTGTGTAGTTCTGACAATTTCTTAGCACGAGTTCTGTTTTGAAACATGCCACTACTGCATGCCGCAATTTTACTCGTCGTTTCTTTGGCGATCACACTTTTAATTTATTAAAAAAAAAAAAATACGAAAAATGCTGTACACAGTGAATTTAAAAAAAAAAAAATAAAAATTAAATCGCCGTGTGGTCGTTTCCTCCGAGGCCGCGGCCTACTGCTGGAAACGTGGAACACGAGAACAACGAAAAACCGATAAAAAAAAAAAAGTCGCGCTCGCGTCATTATTCGATAAGAATCGGTTTTCGAATTAAACGAAGTAAACCATTTCACAACATTAGCCGGCCAAAGGTTGTCAATGAGACTTTCTACTGAGTCCGTACAACATTCGAAGCTCGTGTACCACGGCGGTTTCTTTTTCTCCGTTTTATTTGTAACGCCGACACGTCTTTGGACTGCAGGCCAATTCGAACTTATCGTCGTCAATTTCAAAAGACCGATTTGACGACGACACATTTTCGCCGAAACAAAAGCGAACCTCACGCTCGTGCCATTACTAAAAAAATTTTAAAATTAGAAATACGAAGAAAAACTGATGTGAAATTATTTCCTCCTTAAACATAAATCGGTCAATATAAAATGCAATCGATTGCTCCCCGAGTTAATTCGACATAATGAAATGACAACGAAACCGCTTTAGTTTCGGATCGCCGTTCGTTATTACCGCGGTTCGGTCTGATTCGCGAAATTACGGCCCCCCCCCCCCCCGGTACATAGCACTAATGCGAACTGATGGAGTCGTCTAAAAACCGTATGAATTCTACGAGACTTGTAACGAGGTTTCTTCAACGGGAATTCACGTCATAATCATATATAAGCGCGTTACAGTCAAGTTTTCAACTAATTTTCGTGTAGTTGTCTAGTCGGAATATATTATTATTATTATTATTATTATTGAACATAATTTTACGTAATACGGGCCTGTTGTATAATAACAATAATAATAATAATAATAATAATGCGGTATCGATTCGCCGCGTGCACACATAATATAAAAGCAGCGAAAAAACACCAGCATAGCAACCAATTACGATAATATAATTTAGTTACGTGATGATACGTCGGTTTTCACATATATAAACGCGAATCACTATATATGAATATAACGTCGGCCGTCGTTCGTTAACTACGTGGCGCAATTACGTGTCGAACAGGTAACCTAACCAGCTATTATAATCACAATATGCGATAATACGATATGTTGTGCAGATTGAATCGCTGCACCGCGCGAAATAATAATTAAAATCATAAGTACCAGAGGGCGGATAGATGGTACCGAAGGCGATATGAATGTAGCTGGTTAGGTACTACAAGACTGCTAGGAATTGGATATGGTGGTTCACGGACGTGTACCATTTCCGATTACGCGTATAGTCGTAGGGAGAACAAGGAGGATGGCTCTATTTAAAAGGGACGAGGCAACAGGATCATTTGTAAAAACCATTTCACTCAATGCATATATATTTTCGATTACATAATATGGTTTTATAATCACGTGGGGATTTTCAGTTTTTTTTTTTTCTTTTTTTTTTGATGATATCCATTATATCGATATATAAATATAATAATTTGACAAGATTCATATTAGAAGTAATGAGTACGATCACAGCGACAGAAAATCAAATAGCGAAAATGTCAATACCGACTATTCGGAGACAATTTACTCGGTGCATTTATGTACGAAAAATGGATTCTTACATTTTAATTATTTTAAAATGTGGTATTTAATATTTTGCTCTCCCCCCCCCTCCCATTAAAAAAAAATGTTTCACGGGACCTACACTGGAAAATAAGACGAAGAAAAGAAGAAAACGTTTCGGATGATAATTCAAAGTGTACCATATATTTGTACACGACGGGACAAACGGAAATGGAGCTAATCCAGAAATTTCTTCAGAGGGACTATAAATCTAAGACCGATATAGGCAAAACAGTTAAATTTATATTAGAATGCGGAAAATTTTACTTATTGATATCGAAATATTGAAAAATTTAATATATTCTCGACATTTAACACGGAATTTCTTCCGGATTTGTTATCAGTTCTTTTCCTTTTTCCTCTTTCCATTTATAACGCTATAATAATATCAGAACAGTATAAGCGTTTTCTGATCATGGTTTATCTAACATGTATCTGTAACGTGTAACTGGAATAATTAAAATTCGTCGGTATACAGTACACTTCTTCTAGTTCTACACACACACACTCTCTCTCTCTCTCTCCCCCCATTTCAATTTAGACATTACACCAGCGGTACTCAGTACTACGTCGTACACGACGTGTACATTGTACGAATATCGATATTCCGCTATAAATTACGTGAAAAAATTACAATTTGTTTTAGCGAATATTGTACATTAATACGATGATTTTTGTTTTTCCCCTTACGCGATTACTGTAGATATATAATATTATTTCAAAAACAAGCGTATAAACTCGAAAAAATAAAAAATAATCGTAAAAAAACAAATGACTTCGGATGGCACAACTAAAAAACCTAACCTGACCTAACATTGCGCGCTTGCATTTTGTCCGTGTTATAAATATAAGTTAACGCATATTTCATACGCGGTAAAAGTGAAAAAAAAAATAATACGCATTCGAATCAAACGAACCGTTTCACGTTTTCTAGATTGTAGACGTTACGCCCGAGAGATTTTCCTCGAACGTTTCCCCGTGCTAAGCATACGTTTCATTCCGTTGTATCATCACTACATAGTCGTATTAAATATTTGCAAAACGATTGATTATTTTATACGAACTCTGCCTGCACGAATTTGTTCGCGACATAAATATAGTTATCGGCCGAAATATCATTACGAATTATTTGCGTTTTTAGTCGTCCGTCACTGAATAAAACTTACTCATTCGTATCGAACAGAACATAGCGATTTCATTGTAATAATTTACTCGCGGAATTTTTACACTGTTATGGGCGTAATAAGTTGCATACTCACGAGATGCCGGAATATATCGACTCGCCGAAGACGTTGCGTGCGTATACCAATGAACTGTAAAAAAAAATAATAGTATGTTAATAATACCACGACGAAATAGGTATTAAACGTAGTGTACTAACGAAATTTCCAAATACTACTATATTTATATTATATATATGTTATTCTATTTTCGACAGTATCCTTATTAAAAAAAAATATTCTGAAACTCCGTTGCAACTCGAATAGAGTTCCCTCTAAACTCAACAACTTGGCATTTAAAAGATAAGTACCTTAAAAAGTTATTTTAGATTTACTCTATACCATGAATTTGAACAACGGAACTGTCGTACTATATAAGTAAATCATATTTGAGGCGAGATCTTACCCCAGTGAAAAATATAATTGTTTTAAATATATCGGAATAAAAGGACTCGTATTAACAGTTTCTTTTTAATAAAGGTAAGTTGGTTAAAGCATTAACTTATTTACACTCTGTACAAGTGCCTTGTAGGTATACAAATTAACAGCAAAGTATTTTTTAACATTGTCTAGTCTATGAAGGAGACAATTATTTACGAAGTATTAGTAATAATAGTACGCGTATTTTTTTTTTTTTTTTTTAGAACAAAGAGTAAGACTGAACATTTCTGTATATCGAGAGTCAATTAATTAAATCATTGTTTAATTTTTAAACAATTAGGAAAGCAGAATTATTTATTTTTATATTTTGTTCTAATTACAGGATTTGAGCGCTTCGGCGTGACATACGGAAAAATCCTTAAAGGGCGCTATTTAACCACCGTTCAGATTCAAGGGGAGACTGAGTCCTCTCGTGTGTCCCTTGCTATTTTAATTCCTGAATAAAATTCAGTTTAAAGAATATAAAATCCTAACTCAAAACGAGAAGAAAATCCAAATAATGACTTACAAAAAAAAGTAGCAGAATACGTGAAACGCATTGGAATTATTAAAGAAAAAAAGAAAAAATGGAAACTAAAATGTCTACTATTGAGTTTTGCGCAACATAAATGAAATAAACGAGTGTCGTATAAAAAGCGTTGAATAAAAAAAATGCAAATGTATTCGTATTCCGGACGCATATAACATGTATACCATCTAATATTTTTGTCGAAATGTCCTCGGCGGTTCGAGAACACCGACGAAATAAAATTAGATGGCCATGGGCTGCGGCCGACATGCAATAGAAAATGATAAGAAAACATTACAAATGTCATATTTAATAACATAATTATACGGTGTTATGAGGGAGAAAAACAGTTCTTTTTAAAAATTTTTTTGGTCAAAGTGAATTTTAACCGACTATAGTTATATCAATACCTATATAGAGAATCGTGTTCCGCACGTACATTCCAATACGCGGGCTCAAGCGTTAAAAATATAGCTTGGAATTACTTGAAAAATTGAAAAACACGCGTTAAAAATTGTTAATTTAATTTGAATTATTTAATGAAAATCTGGAGTAGGCGTTAAAAAATAATATTAAATCACCGCGTCACACAAAATTATTGTTTGTTCTCGATATGGTTTGTCATGTTTTCATGTTGGATTCGTAAGTGACAGTGACAGTTTCACGTTTGATAATGTTCAAAAACATCTTATAATAATTCAATGTCATTTCAAAAGTAATATTTGTTTTTAAAAAAATCTAAAATATACATTTCATACTTACTTTTTATAAATATTTTTTTTTTTTGTTTTCAGAAAGCTTGACAGATGTTGACTGGAAATTTTTTTTTTCCTTTTTAAAAAATGTCTAAGGTTGTTTTTATTTGAAATACGAAATTTGTAATATATATATATATATGTTTTTTTAGTTAATTTAATAAAATTAATAAAAAAAAACCCCGTACGTATTTTAACGTTTTCAGTGTATAAATCTTCGTTGTTAATGGCATATTTTAATGTCTATTGAAAATCTAAGTTCCGAACTAATGTCCATAGATTATTTTCCATCTTTTCATAATGGTGCGTCGTGATACACTAGTGTACTACTACGCGATGCGGCCGTGTCCCTGAACAGTAAGGAGAACGGCCCTCGAATTATATGTGTGAAAATTTCATATAATATATATATATATATGACTCCTACGTAAGTTTTCCTGAATACGTTTTCTAAAATGATCATTTTCCCGAAAGACCATTTCAAAATAACGGAAATTACGAATCCATTATTCCGAAGACTTTTCATAAATGTTATAAATTGTCGGAACGCGTTTTTCTTTTTTTCTTCTTTTATATCAAAAAAACGTAATGTAAACGTGTATAAATTGTTCATAAAATTATGAAATATTACATTAAATATCTATTACCATAATTATAATATTTTTTTTCATTTTTTTTTTTAATTTCTATAGATTTAATATTTCGATAAATTTAAAGAGTAAAAATATTTGTCGAAAAACTATAGTGAAACAAAAACATTGTTATTTTTTCCACGTGTGACATTATATTTATGTGGATATTGGAAATAATAACCGAACATTATTCGTACAAAAATTGAATGTTATTTGTGTTTGTAACTCTGTTCGACAATTGCAAATGGTAAAAAAAAAAATAGTACATTAAAAAAAATTTAAAAAAAAAAATTGAATTTGAATACAAAAGAAGAGAAAATAAAAAATAAAAATTATAACATAACGTTCTTATGTAATCCAGTTATACTCTCGTGTGTACACGATATAATTCGAAATTCTACGGTAATAAAAGTAGTCGCCATTACATACGAAACACAACTAACCCCGTCTACATTAAACACACGTATTTTACGTCTTATTTCTTTTGGGGGGAGAATAAGTCTTTTTTTTCCGGCATTTTGGTTATCGGGGAATCGTTTGTTGTTGAACATTACTGAATTGCAGATATTGCCCGTATTAAAGGATAAAAAGTGTATTTTATTTCGTTTGTTTTTTCTGTTCTCTTTTTGTTAGACAAAAAACGTAGGCGTATACGATGAACGCGCGTGAATCGATGGCGATAATATTATATTATGCCGACAAGAACAGCGTCGCGCCCGTGAACCACTACAATATAATAATAATAATAATAAAATACAGAGCCAATACGCGTTCCGTTTCTCGGTGAACGTTAATGTCTTTAAGATGATCAAAAAAAAATAATAATAATAATAAATAGATTTCGACGGATAAAAAATAATATATTTATATATATATATATATATAATAGAATAGAAGAAACGTTGACGTGTGACCTCGGTTCCCCGGCGTCCATAAACTGCAGTAGACGAATTTCCATCACAGTAAAATATACGCGTTGTTATTATTATTATTATTATTATTATTATTATTATTATTATTATTATTATATGCAGCCATAATATAACGCGCAGATAACAACATCAGTCAGACGACAGCCTTCGTCGGCGCTATTTGAAGTGATACCCGTCGCTTGGCGATTAGAACATTATAAATCATTGTAAACGAATTTTATCGAGAAAACGCATCTGATTTTTTTTTTTTTTTTGCTCTTACGCATTGTGTTACACGACGAGCGCAATAATAGAACTTATCGTCAAAAAAAGATATGGTTTCGTAATATCAAAATCTGTGTCACATCGTGTGGCACGTTGACGTCGACGGGCACCGATACTCGCGCAGTGCCCCACCGCACGCGACCGGTTATTTACCGTTGGACGTTAAAAAAAAAAAAAAAAACGACTTTAATTTCTCGAGTTACGAGTAAATGTTATTATTCATCGTGGTACATAACGTTTCCGATCGTTATTCGATCTGGGAAATGATGATTTCAATGCGTAGAGTTAGTGATATTCCACGCGTTTTGTGAATGCAATCGGTGTAAAATCATTTACAAAATCAGAAATTATATTAACCGGACAGTGAACAAATAATATACGAGTAGTGTTTTAGGTTTCAATACGAAAACGCGGTTGAAAAAATAACGGTTAGAAAACAAAAAAATGTGTAAATAAAACTCGCGTATTCTTATCAAATGCAATTAAACGATATTCGAACGTAATAACATTTCAAGCGCTTTCCACTAAATCGGAAAATCTATCCAAATTCGGTAAAAGTATAAAAGACTATTGTGTAATCGGTCGAGAATCGGCGTTTGAACTATTTTCTTTATTTTCTCCAACACTGTTCCATCGAACCAATTCAAATGCCTACTGTGTGTTAATACCCGTTGCGATCGAAATATTTCACTTTAAAAAATCATAACGCTATTTTTTTTTGTTACGTATATCAAAAGAAACAACGCGGTCCACAGAATAATGCGAACATACTGGTTAGGGGATATTGAATTTATAAAATATAATCATCACGACGAAAGCCCGCGCGGTAAGTGTATCGGCGTGAAATTAAGAAAATTTTTATTTTTTCTAATATAATGATAATAATTTTGTTGCAGTAATAACAATAACGTTTTTACTCAATTCGAACACAGCGGTTTTGTTGTTCTAAATTCCTAAATATTTTTATTCTAAACACGAAATAATCGAACATTATTGAACAGCATTATTAAAAACTGCTTTAACCATTCATAACGATATTTCGTTTTCTTTTTATATACGTATATTACGCGGGCGTGTGTGTATTTTTTTTTTGTTTTTTTTTCTACAAGGTTATCTACAAAGAATCGTTTGCTTTTTTTGAACACTCGATAAAATCGCTTGATAAAGATTCTCATAATTATATCCCGGTCGAATAATGAATACAATTTGACAGTTATCTGTTTCGACTGCGCCTTTAATATTCTTCCGTGAGAACTGAATAATAAACATTGAAAGCTCCTCCGTAATAATTTACCGGCTATAATTGTATTCTTAACATAAAAAAAAATGTATTTTTTTTTTTTTTTAAACATTTAATAGAACTTCCTCGTGTGTTTGTAAACAAGCGTAATCGCAATTATCATTTTATGAACTTAACCGGATATATCGTAGAAACGGTTATTTCTATCGTAATTTTATGCAGCGAGATGAAGCGTTTGGTCGCTCGTATTAACAATATTGATATTTCAAACGAATTATTGTTTTGTTTCGTTTTGTAGGAGAAATTTCGACGCGACGAAACGCATCCAAGAAGAAAAAAATTTAAAAAATACACATATATATATATATAAAACGAAAAAACGGAAACGAACAGAACGCGATATTGCGAATGCGAAAAATGAAATAAAATATTATTGGGGGAAAGAAATTCGTGTCCCAGAAAGAAAAAAAACGAAACAGTAGAAACAACGACAAAACCTAAGCTAACCTTAAGACTTATGTTATTCGTCTGCGAACGACCGCAAAATAATATTTCGGAAAAAAAAAATATATGGTTTTTAACACACGAATTGGAAATCGTCCTATTTTCCACACGTCACCGCCAACGGGGGTCGTTCGATTTATGTTATACTAACGTCGGACATAAACAAGCAAGAAATATTGCCGATATCGTAATACAGTTTTAATACGCGAACAGACATTGTATGAAATTACCTTTTAAACCACTCTTAATCAATTGCAATTGAATTAAGTGGATAGCAATTTTTTTTTTTTAAAAAAAAATAATAACACGTTTAACACCGTGTTCGACGTGCATTCGTATAGCGCTTTGAAATTTTTAAATATAAAAAATACGCCCAAATATACGGAAAAAACGTAAATACTGCTTTTTGCCCGAAGTACAAATGTACTTAAGAATTTATAAAAGCCGCAAGGCTGTACTTATTGTTGTCCGAGGGACAATAATTTTATATAGGAAATAAAATAGGGCGAATGAGATAGAAATAAAAATAATTGGATGAAAATCGCTTCGGGTTTTAAACGTCTGCAGACGTGTCGACAAATTTCTTCGAGCACTCGGGCCGGAGCCGATCGGTTCCACGCGAATGAGAAAAATCCACGCGAAATCCTATTCATTGACGGTATATTTTTCGAAATTTAACTACAATTGCATTTACAATGTTATAAATACATAATCGGTATAGAACTATGTAACTACTAGTGATGTAGCCGCGATTCAATTTAGTCAAAACCATATATACGAATTTAAATCGAAGGTTTACAAACTTGTCAAGAATACATTCGCGTAATCGGTCATAACGCGCGTTTCCAAAACCGTATTATAAAATCCACAGTTGCAACGTATAATTTTAATTTGTGTTCAAAGAACATAATCCAATAAACGGGTAAACAATACTTAAGAACCATACGTGCTCTCAGAATAGTTATTTGAATAGTTCGAAGAGGTATTCCGAGTTCACTCATTTCTAAAACATTTCAATCATCGTCTCAGGGTTTCACATTGTTTAAATCGCTAAAGTTTGAATAAGATTATAAATCGATGTCGAAATAATTTGAAATTATATAAAAATATCGACAAAAAAAATAGAATAACGAGATTTAACGCACGGTGCGTTTAGTACGATAATAATTGTGTATTTACGAGTATATATATATTATATATTTATTGTAACACGTTCTGTCACTGTGATTGTTTTGTACAATAATTCTAAACCTTCTTCACCATATATAAATCCAAAATTGTAATGTGTACAATTTACTACTAGCCGATAATGTTGTATACATTTGGTCGTCAAAGAGAAAAATTAATTTCTAGGGGGAATAAAAATACGTACACCGATAAAATTATTCGGAATATATAAAAAATAAAAACGGATGTATTTTGGATGGTCGTTTATGCGATTTACTTAGATAATATTTTGGAGTTTTGTTATTAGTATACGTTTGATAGCATTGTGACAATTGAATAAAACGATTCTGAGCGGAGCTTCAGCGTAATGTTATTTATTGAAAGTAGACGAGAAAAATCGCGTTTTTTTTTTTTGTCCGCTTCGAACAGAAAATTGTTTACACTATTTTTTACCGCGTTAAAAAGCATTTGAAAATAAAAAAAATCGAAAAATGATCTCCCTTAAATATCACCCGAAAAATGCACTGCGGAAAAATGTAAACGAGCCTAATTATCGGAGCGTTTTTGTAGTCGAAAAGTTGTATACAGAAAGAAAAAAAAACATCATTGTAAAAAGCTAACGGGTTTCTCGTTTTGCTCAAGATCAAAAAAATAGTATTTAAATACGTTTTTTTGTATTCGAATAATTTTACACGTGCGGTGAACACGCGCGACAAATTGGACTAATAAATCCACCGGCGAATTCTTATTGCATACAACATCGGTACGGAATAAACACACTACACACTATATATTATATATATATTTATTTATATATATAATATATATATATATTTTATATATATATATATATATATATATATATATATATTTATATTCCTGTCTCTTCATTCGTTGAAATCATATAATTTCTGTCCATTAGTATTGCGTTAAAAGGCTATCATCAAACGGGTTTATTGTTTGTTTTATTATTATATAGTAGTAAGTCGACCTGATATTAGTCGAGATTAATACGTGGTATTTAATTTGTAAAATATATTTTTTATCGACCACGCCTCGATTATCGTCGTTAATATATGAAGTATATTTCATTCGTAACGAACGCCGGCGTTAATATCATTTCGTCCGTTGTGTAACTTTGTAAAGTCATTCGATATAAAATTAGACAACAACTGCGTAGGTGGCAAATATATTTTTATTATTATTATTATTATTATTATTATTATTATTATTATTATTATTATTATTATTATTATTATTGACTACGTGTAAATCAAAAGAACTATTCAAATATGAATGGAGCAGCAGTGAAATATTAAGATATATTCTTTTCTCAAACGTACCTTTTATTTATCCTTCTTCTTCTTCTTATCTATCTTGCTGTCCTTGATTTATAAATCAAAGGGGAAAAAAAAGGTAGTGAGCTGCGGGTTGTTGCGAATTTCGCTTTGAAGTGAATTATTTGGATAAAATTTATTTTAGCGTTTTGTCGTTACTATAAATTAGAGAGCAATGCGATAACCTATTGCATTCCATAAATGATTTTAAACGGTGTATTATATATTACCAATAATACGTATACTGTGTGTGAAGTACGTAATTTACGTCATTATTGTACTAAATAACAAGGGCGAATTCGTTAGCGGGCTCTCTATATTCACTTTGTTTCAAAATACGTTCCTGACCGAGCCGTAGTAGTTATGAACGGTATTGAAAATAATAACGTTTTTCTAGACGACAGTTTTTCGTATCCGTAGTTCGGTATAACGAAAACATTAATTTTTTCAAAAAATATAACATAATTATTTGTTTGATAATTTTTCGTACTCTGTTAACGTACGGCATTCCGCCATTCTCTACGAGGAAGGAATGACCTGCTTAGTTAAAACAGTGGTACGCGAGTACCACAGTTTGAGAACCTCGGTTTTATATATAATAAACAAATAATGCGTACACATTGCATTCCGATCATCGTGTACATTCATCTATATATAAATATTTCTAAATTTAAGGACGACCGAGCTCGTCAATAAATCAATGGATAATGCTTTTGAAGAGACTCGCGTTCAAATGTAGTCCGCGGTAAATCATATACCCGACGTAAAACCAAATTTTTTTCTGCTGTTTTTCAATCAAACACCTAGTACGGTAAAACGAAGAACAAAATTAATAATATATTGTGTACGGTCTGTCGCGAAATCATTTCGACAACTGTCAAAACAAAGGTAAATAATAAATTACACTCGCTTTGTTTATCGTATCGCACAATGAATAATATCATACACGCGTTCTTCAGTTATTATGCCTGATACATATTTGAAACACGCTCATAATAAAAACGCGCCTCGCAATATTAATATTACATTTAATTTTAAATGTCACGTGAGAGAAACGATGACGGATAAGTATATTAATATAATATTATGCGTTTTAAATTTTAATAAAATCTCACGCGAGACATGCGGAGAACAAAGTTTGTAAGTACATACGGTGCGTGTATTATTCATATGATTATTGTACGTTTCGCTCGCTCGCGTGGCTTGTCGAAAATTCTATACGAATTTACAGTTTCGAAAAAAAAAAAAACCTGTGCACACGTGTGCGCAGTAAAGGACGAAAAAAAAAATTATAATAAATCAATCGGATTATACGTCGATCGAATCGAGGTACAAATATGACGTGCGGTTCGTGTTCATTAATCGTAATGTTGGCCAACGATATGGTAATTTTTTTTTTTTATTAGAGGAGGGATCGATATGGATATCGTCCGTTGAGATTTATAGAAATTATCCCGAAAAATACTTATATATGTGTGCGCATTTAAATAATATATATATATATATATTGAAACCATCAATTGGTTTTTATAAAAAATATTCACAATTTCTTTACACGTAAATTAATGAATCGTTATCGTTTATATACATATACACACGTGTGTGGAGTTAAATTTTCTTTGGAATTACTCCTGCGCTTAATCTAATATCTTATAAAACAACGTCGTCGTATGGCTTTAATCGCTCGTGTCCTCTGACGCGTTCCGAAATTTCAAGTAATTAAATTGCTGTCGGATTGATTTATCATTCCATTCTTGTCTCAAGTTTGTAGGCAAAATCGCTGATTTCATCCACAACTTACCGTAAGATGCATCGCATCACGATGTATGGCGTCGTTTCTTTCAAAAAAATGCTGCGGTAATGATCCGAAGGGCGATGTTGTTGGACCATTATTGTATAACATCGATATTGGACATCCTGGAATCATCCCACATTTGAACATCTTAAGTCCAAATCGGTTTGATGATGACCGCGTACAAAATACGTTTGTTTTCTATAAAAATTTCGGAACGGTTTCCGACTAGCCACTGGAGTTTACGCATTTTTTCTTATTGACTGTGTAACCCATTCTGGTGGAATTGGTGTTTTCAATTCAGTCGAAAGTCGACATGCTTCCCTAAGTATTTCGCTGAATTTCATTCTGGGATTATCTATTGATTCGGCACTACTGGAATAGGATCGGCTTTTCGTAACGTGAATTTTACGTGCACCGACTTTTCACAATTGAGTATTCAAAAAAAATCTGTCTATTAAATGCGTTGAATGACGCACAGGAATCATAGAATGACGTATTTTGTTCCATGTAAAAAAACAAAATACAATCATTAACAGTGCACAATGATGATGTTAACGAAAACCTACAGGTCGACGTCGACGACGTTCATGAACCGAGAATACAGATTTTGCAAATTCCTTACCATCCATATCGTTTTAAATATTTAAAATTTTAAACCGCTAAATAAGATTAGAATTCCAATCTTCTTATCTGAATAATATAGATTTTGTTTCTTCGGCTCGTCAACGTAGTATTGTATTAATGTTGTCGAAAAAAAAATTTGGAATGCGTCATTAAGTAAAAAAGATAAAAGTTATAGGGGAGTTTTGAAAAATAGTTTTTCATTCACGCAGAAACGAACTAAATAAATTTCATTTCACAAAGTTGACCGACGACTTGGCTTTAGCCGACGAAAAGTCAATAGCAATTGCCACACACTGGCTATAACAAAATATCTAAACTACTGCGTTATACATTATATTTTAAATTACTTTATTTTTAAATTACATTTTGTATTTATTAATCAAATAGCATATAGCCCCAGCACCGGACACGATAGGAAGAAGATTTCACAATGCAAATATGCAAATATTGTTCAGAATAATATATTAACTCGTATATAATTCTAGTTAGGGAAAATAGTATGTATTTTGCCGTGATCGTGAATATTTCGATATTCCTCGCCAATTAAACTTATACAGTTAAATATATAATAATTGGACGTGTTAGAAATTCGGGAAAAAATGTTTGGCGAACTTTTAACACTGTCGTATACAAATTAACGCGTAAATAATCGTTTAATTATTTTGTAATAACGTTTATTTTTTTTTTTTTCTATTCCTATTTCTATCGGGATTCAAAAAGAATCGCGTATAATTTATAAATATTTTTATTTTTTTTTTTTAATAACTAAAAAAGTTCGCCGTCCATACAGCGGAGAGAAATAAATGACTTTACAATGTATACATATATATATATATTTTGACTCCGAAGTACCTACAACTACAAATATGCGCGAACAACGAAACGCGATTTATCACGTCACCGAGTCAACTCTGTCGTCGTACACACACACGTTTTGCGGTCCCCATAACCTTTAAAGTAATCTCGTATTCCCGTAAAATCCTGGTCGGGAAGAATACACGACCATTATTCGTAGGTGTGTATATTGTTATAAATTACTTGTCCTCGGTAAAAAATGTACTCGACGGTGGTCGTAAATCAAACGATCGCGCGCGGGCGTGTGTGCGTCGCTTTGTCTTCGAAAATATAGTAAAAAAATAACATATATATTTTTGTTTAATTATACTGTTTATAATTCAATATCGAATTTATATTCAATCATTGGATCGGATTTAATGCGATACTGTATAATAACCATTCTCGGTCGCGTGAAATATTTCTATTTCATTTCGTTGTGTCGTGGTTCCATGTTCACGAATACGTAGAAATCGTTTTGTGCATAAAATATTAATTGATAAATATTACGATTAGTTTAAAAACGGAAATTCAAATATTCATTAGGAATAATAATAGTATTAATAATAATCGATGCAATCGAAAAATTATGTCTGATGACATTAAAAAAAAATGTGAACGATTATTACTACGTATAAAAAAAAAAAAAAAAGATTCGCGGAATACACGAGTACGGAGAATGTACATACATCAAACCCTACTATTAAAACTATCCGAAACAGAATTCTCTCGAATCATTCGAGATCTCTTTTCATATTGGAATGAAGGAGGAGACCAAGTATCGTTAACGGATAACATTTCGGTACATTTATCGATATCCAATAATCTCTATTACACGGGCATCGTGCCGAACTAAATGAAAAACATTTTGGAAAGTCGGCAATTTCGAAATAATCTTGTTTTATAAAATTTGCCTAGAACAAATAGACGTATTAACCAATAGAATAATCGTGCCCGTTAATAACTCGACTCCGCATAGGGCATAACAGAACCAATTACACTTAATTAATAGCCTTAGCTACAACAATTGCATCTCATCGATCGATATGCAACACGTCTTTCGAGACTGCGATTACTGTTGAATGATTTACTTACAAGATTTCTAATAGCTGCGAGGAAGACACGAAATAACTGTCAACATTACACTGTATCTTAAAGCCATCCGAACGTTTGATCTAATTTGTAATTGTTTTTTTTTTTTATTTTGTACTTAATATTCATTTCTGTTTTGAATTGAAATCTTGTTACCAGAATTGTAAAGTACTTAAATGTTCAGGTACTTCATCAAATCCTTTTTTTCCCTACGCGTTTGAGTTGTATTTAAATTTTTTTTTTTGCGCTATTCACTACCAATGTAACATACTTGTATATTTACTTGTTTTATATAATTTCATTATAAATCAAACTATCACTCGTTCGCCGATTATAATTTTTAGAAAAAAAAATGTAAATATTATAAAATTGGATAAACTATTATGATTTCCTGCATAGATCAGAGTTAAAATTTATAACGCGATTATTGTGTGAAAACAATTTATTGAATTTTATTTTATGATTATTACAATAAATTGTAATTAATTCCTCATGTTTGTTAACGGATATTTATGAAGTACACCACTCCACAGTATTTTGGTACTGTATTAGTATAAAAAAACATTAAAAAACCTGACAAAAATTATGAAGGAATCATATTTTTGAAATACAATGTAGACGTTTAGATATGTAATCATATTGAATTTAATAATTGTATTAAATTTTGCAAAATATATGATTTCTTTAAAACGTTTATCAATCAACTTATTACACGTATTATACTATTGTATATTAATGAACTTATTTTCGTTTTAAGTGTTAGAAAAATATAAGGATTTTATTTTTTTTTTTTTACTTATTCAAATACTTTTCATAACATATATATATATATATATATATATATATAGAATTAATTTTTCTGACACGGTTTGTACTAATTGTAAAGTATTCGTGGCTAGAGAGGAAGTAAATGTCTGTCTTTGTTTCCCACAAAATTACATCAATAATCGTTATTACTGTATTTTACAGGAGATACACCGCATAAAGTAGAAATAATACCGATTTATATCGGTAATCGCCGTAAGTGTTTTTGACGAAAATTCAATAGCGACTTCAGTCAATCGAAATGACATTTATACGTTTAACGGCGACGATACAGTAATAATATAAATACAATAATACTGATGTGTCTGAAAACGTTTCTTTTTTTTTTTTTAATTTTTTATTCCGCGCTGCGTTTTTTCTTTTTGTTTTGTCTCGCACAAGAACAGCCGAAAACAATATTAACCATCAGACATTGTATCATATACGAATGTACGGCCACGTCTCTATTGGAAACATTTTTTTTTCTTTTCGCCATAAATAGCCGAAAAATTTTGTCGGTTCGAGTTAAACACATAACTAGCTCGATCCAAAAAATATACCTCTCTCTCTCGCCTGTCAACTTTTCGTTGCGAGACACCATATATTATATATTTTATAACGCCACCCGTTCGACGCCATCTGCAGTTTAGACTTTGGCGAAATATTTTATAAAACGACTAACTAACGAATTCGTATCGTTACATTTTATATAATACGTCCTACGAACAGCGACGGCGGGTCCGTGACGTTTATTTTTATTTCGAAATATATAATATGAGTATTCACGAATACTTTTTTTCGTTTTTTCCCTCGTTTTCGTTCTCTCCGAACCGTTGCGAATTGATGACATTCCGAATTTACAGCACCGAAAACGTTATATAATACATTACGAACCGCATATTCTTCGTATCGTTTTTAATAATCATACCCTTTAGTCGCAATATACTCGCGTGTGACGCGTTTGTTATAAAAAAAAATATGTCAAAAAAAAATTGTTTCCCATATGAAACGTACGCGAAACACGTGTTTTTGGGGGAAAAAAGTACGTACGCATTTTACAGTGCTTGAATTGGCGGAGAAGGGTTAGACTTCATTTTTCGTTTTTAAAAAATACTTTCGCGTACCGTTTGTGGTTTTTCACAATGAGATAGCTGGGAACGGGGAATGGGATGGTCCGGAAACTTTTTACAATTTTATTGAATTAATGAAAATTATAAAGTGCCTTTAAATCGTGTCAAAACAATAAAGATTTGACGTAAACATTAGGAATTTAATAGGATAACTTTGTCAAAAATATAGTGACGGCTTGGGTGGAAGAGAAGAGGCTAGGAGCGAAGCCCAGCGACTTTTCAAGACATTAAAATTTTCAGAGACGCGCAATATTTTTTATCAACATATTTGCATCCTCCTTCTAATATTTTTCCAATTCAAACACTGTGTTCGTCTACATAAACGCAACAGAGAAAACGAATAATTAATAATCTCATCGACCATTAAAATGTACAATTGCATATATTATACGTGTGTTTAGTTGCAAAAACAAAGTACAACAAATTAGCTATAATACAAAATAATTTAGTAAAAAAAAGAACATTATTATATATATAGACACAAAAAAAATGATAAAGGAATATTGGAGATCATACAAAATACATTTTAAAAATCGCGTAACACGTTTAAATGCGATGGGTTATTCTCCTTTAACGTTAACCTCGTCCGCAACGTATTGAACTATGGTCCATTTTACATTCAGCTCTCTTCCCTCCGAGTGCCATCTTTATAAATACCGAGTCGTGTAATGTGCGAACGAACCAATCACAAATAAACTCTCGGTTTCCTGCGTACAGAAAATTTCTCAAACTCGTTTATATTATTGGCTGCGTTAAATATTGATCCCTTAACCCAAGTGTCGTGCAATCTTATTGCCTTCTCACCCTTAATTACGAGAATCCTGTTTTTTTTTTGTAATTATTTGATTGCGGGCTCAATCTTGTACAGATATTGGTTCTTAAGGGGTTTTCCTTGCAACGACACAATGTCAAAGGGTTGTATAAGACGTAGTATTTCGATGTCAAACGATATTGAAGGTTATCTGGATCCCGGGATCTAGTGTATCACGAGAACTGTGTTTTCGTCAAATTCTGCAGACCAAAATGTGCAATTAATAATAATATCACGCATATGTCTATAGTTTTTCATTGAAAACGGTCAATCGGTTTATCCCTTCATGCGTCTGTGAAACGCCATAAAAATGACGTCTGTGTTTTGACTTCGAACAATTTATAATAATAATAATATTTTTTTTTATAACTAATATAGATCGCTATAACGTAAACCCAATGACAACAAATAGGTGAAAAATAAATGTTTGTTCTTATTTCAAATTTTCTATTCAGAAATTATCGTTTCCCCTGAAAAAAACGGTCAAACAATTATTGCGATTATCACACGTACATACGGTTTCGCATGTTCCTCGGAACCATGCACTGGACGTTATTTCTACGTATAGGCGTGGGTGGAGTGGCACGTGAATATTACAAACAAACAAAAAATAAGTATTTCGAAACAAACGCGTATTCAACAATATAATAGAGACTCGTCGTAACGCACAAAACCGTAAAATACGAGTACGTTATGCAATACACGCTGTGAACGTGGATAGTTTTGAAGACAGTAACAGTACGGTGAGGCGTCTGCACAACAATACAATAGTGATTTTATAAAAGTCAAAAGAAACAAAAAACAAAAAAAAAAAATATTAATTTTAGAAAATAAACCACAAAAATGTATTTTTCGTTATAATAACAACTCCGATATCCGATTGTAATTTTTGTTATTCCGTCGTCGTCGTCGTCGTCTTATTGTTATTTTCGTTAGCGAAAATCGTAGCATAATATTTAGTTCTCACGGACGCATTTAAAAGTGTACCGTTGTCGTCGAGAAGTTATACGAGAAATCGGCAGTGAGAAAACCGTGTCCGTAGACGCGGAAATCAAATACTACGCGAATCCCATCGACTTTTTCTTTTTATGCTCCTCCGCCTAACCAATCGATATCTGACAATATATGAGTACTTATATCGACAGTTTATACACACCGATGAGTAGAGTTTTGTTTAGAATCATTTGACACACGTGTGCGCTTTCGGAAACATTTCACAGTTCCAATATAAATTTTTTATATTGCACCGAATATTACACGGAATTTTTACGGAGTTTTACGGGAAAATGTGAAAAATACGATTTTACTGAGCCGAAAGCGAACGTCTCAAATAATATTTTATTACAAATATGTTATTTTCCG
Organism: Chaetogeoica ovagalla; assembly: GCA_032441825.1. Lineage (NCBI taxonomy): Eukaryota > Metazoa > Arthropoda > Insecta > Hemiptera > Aphididae > Chaetogeoica > Chaetogeoica ovagalla. The sequence continues at coordinate 16,393,134 of CM063723.1, read as the reverse complement.
CGTACGTTTTTTTACATCGCTTTGCGTTAAGTGATTTCGTTCACAGAGCATTTTTATAAAAGAATTTTTTCCGGAGTTATTGTTTAAGTCATTGTTTGATCATTCGTTGTTTTTTTTTTCGAGTGCGATTATACAAGTTATCATTATTTGCTACATATCTGATCAAATGAGCACGACGTGAAAAATGCGTCTTTTCTCGGACGTCCGCGATTCTCTAAACCTGCAGGCTATTCTCGACCTCACGTTTTACGTTCTCCTTAACCTGAATTCGAAACAGTCCATTTTTACACACAAGACAAACGACGAAATTACGAAATAAATTTAATAATGTTTAATACGGAAATAATATTTAATAAAATAATGAAAAACAATAGCAGAAAGCAATTGAATAAATAAAAGGATATTACGTACAAGGAATGTAGTAGAAATGAAAAATATAATAATATATAAAAATTAACACCGGAAATTAATAAACGTGTAAAAATAAGCGTATAAAAGACATGTATATGGTTAGCTGCATTAATCTCGTTTATTCACTTTACAAACAAACAAAATTTCATACAAATCTTTTACTTATTCATTTCTTTTTTTTCTATAATATTCATCCTCTCGATTATACGTATTATATTATTTACATACAATGATTTGAATAATATTCATTTGTTTTCCCGCAGTCGTACAAAAAATAATTTAATAATAATTATACGAATTGACGCGAAGCTTAGCGTTGTTCGGCTGAGTTCAATTTTTAAAAAAAAAATTTGACTCATCAACTGAGAAATAAAGTCTAAACTCGGTATTAATTTTTTTATGTACGCGTAAGACAAAAAGTCCTCTCCGAGAAAATACACCGGGTTGACGAATGGTAAAAAAAACGTTGAATGATTTGTAAGAAATCTCTGGAAATTTGTCCATCGCATCAGTACAGAAGGTGACGTAGGATTTCTTTTCAATTGCTGCCTAAAGCAAAGAATCCGTTTTCAATTCAATCAATTTTTCTTCTTCTCAGACTTATACGGCTACAGATTAGATAACAAACCGTTTCAAAAACAAATTGATTTTATCCGCTCTTTTAGCTTTTTTCCTCGTACCTCTTCAAATCTTTTCGCGTGCCACCTACAGTTGATGGAGAAACGCTGTTATAAATCCTAGACGCGCAACAAAGCTACTGGCACATTTTTAATTTATCATTTATCGTTGTTCGTGAAACGGAATGGTTTTAAAAAAAACGCGTACTGACGTGGTTTAAGTTATTTATTAATATTTTCTGTTACGTTCGATGAAAACGAAAATTTTCTTTAAAATTTCCCCCAAGTCAGTGTGTTTTGCTAAATGTCATTGTACGTTTTATTCTATAAAAATAAATATTAATTATACACAATATTAAATATATATGACCAGTTTTTAATGGGTATTCTATTTGTATATATTATGTAGAATATATAGAATATGATATATATAATATTTTAATATGTTTTTAAGAAATATAAAATCTAACGAATTTAAAAACGTTTAATTATTATAGAATTTATTTAAAAATAGACTTACGTCAGTATCATTTTTATGATTCGGTCGAAAAGTTGTAAGTTTCGACAAAGTTCACGACGGATTGGAGTAGGGTGTCATGCATAATTTATCGAAATAATTTAAATTTTATACTATTAAGCACAACCGCGACTGAAAAACGAAATAAAAGAGATAAAAACGATCCTCTCTACTTCTTTAATTCATTTCATGCAACTGTTTTTTTTTCTTTTCGTTTCGGTAAAAGCGATAATTTCCCTTTGAAGGAAGTGATGCTGGGCATGACAAAAAAAAAAACTCGTTTGCGCAAAAAGCGAAAGTGAAAAATTATTACTTTTTTTTTTAAATGTCTTGTGGCAAGGGTTCCCTATAAACTCTGAGTGGCGAACAATTTTCACATATGAGCTGATAATGAATTATTGATCTGTTCAAAAAAGAAAAAAATGCACGACAGAAATGAGTTTCAACCATGTAAGTATTTTATAGAATTCTGCTTGTTTGTTTAAGATGGCAACTTCCGCTAAAATTTTAAAGACTCTGTTTTCTACTCGGCGTTTATCACATTATAACATAATAAAACTGTACATAGTACGCACATAACAGACACAATACAGTTTGCGATAAAAAAACTAAATTTTGGAACAAATTTCAATCGCGTTAAACTCTTGTTACGCGTCTCAAATTCGACACGGACGTCGATGCAGTTATCGCGAGAATGGTCGCGATCAATCGCACTGCCCATTCATATTCGACTAATAAATAAATAATTATGTGTGTACAAAAAAAAATTGTCTGCTTTTTATCGCACAGTTCAAAGTCCAATACTTGTTTTCCAATCATTGCTTTTATACGCGTAACATAAAATTATACGTGTGATAGCAATGAATAGAGAGATAACAAAAATTTAATTTCGATTAAATTGTTATTGACTTAAATGAACAGTCGATTTCATCCTTGAGACTAAAGTACCATTTTGACTGTCACTAATAAAGGAGCAGAACTAGTAATAATAATAATAATAATAATATAGGGAAATACCGCGGATAAAACGTATTTAGAATTTAAAAAAAAAAAAAAAAAAACGAAACAAGCGACACTGTTTGTTCTCGCGTTATTTTTAAAAATAATATATATATGATACGATGTTTTACACATATTATTATTAGTGGACGAGGGGGTTAGTACAACTGCGTGTTGAAAACGGTGCGAAAGCGATTTTATAACACATTGACGAAAAATCGTAAGCCATCGAAAGTAATCGTATCGTAAATATAGCCGATGATACGTTCATAACGGTTGTTTGTAATTGTTGTTTTCAATGTTGTTTTCCGGCGTTCCGAGTGCGTAGCACACAAGTCTAAACGAATCGAAAAGCAAAAAAAAAACAAAATTTTTTTTTTTTGTCATGCTTTAACGGGGACGTGATCCGGGTGAACGCTCCCCGTCAATACGTCGCCGATTGTCATAACCAATAGTCTTCTGGTGAACATAAACTATTTGAATCGTAATTTTCTTAGGAGCCGCGTGATTGAACGTACGAGCCAGACGTAGCTCTAACGCGGCACCGGTGTGTGAACCGCGCGATTGTCTTGGATTCAGAAAATCGCACCGTCGCGGCGACGGGGGGAGAGAGGAGAACTGCAATTATTATTATTATTATTATTATTACTGTACGCGCACGCACATCACGTACCAATCCGTATGTAACGACGAGGCGTCCGATTTGTGCCACGGTCGTGGGATTCGGACCGCGTTAATTGCGTCTGCTCCCGGACAGTCGTCGTATACACGAACACCCCTTCCACGTCCAGTAAGCCAGTACGAACGTTCGTATGCACGTATGCGCGCGTTATTATTATTATTTCCATCGCAATATTACAACTGGAACACACACACACACGGCGGTAATAACGCGTTGTATGATACACACACACACACACGGCGGTAATAACGCGTTGTATGATACACACACACACGGCGGTAATAACGCGTTGTATGATACACACACACACATATACTTTACTATGGGAACACGCCGGGCCGATGACCGTTCGTTGGGTAAAACGTTTCACTTCTCTTTCTTTCCACCGTTTCTACGATGTTCCTCTCGGCTCTCGGCGCGCCGCCGTCGCCGTTCCATTCGGTTGTCATTCGATTTTCTTTCACGCGCAACACACACGCGCGTATAGTTCCGGTGTTTGACACAAACGACGTCGGCGGCGGCAAATCTGTTCGGGAGAGAAAACAATCCATTGCCTGTTGTACACCTGCACCGTACAACGGGGGAGGTGGGGGGGGGGTCACGTCGAACGGATTTTATAAAATAAATTGTGTTTTTAAATCGGGTTTCGAATGAAAAACCAATTAAAATTCTCGTACAAATCGACGCGACGTGGCGCAAAATTTTTTTTTTTTTTTTTTTTTGTTCCGGCAACACCAAACGTCAAAAACGAAATCTTCTCGCGGCATATCGCGCGGATTCGTATTCGAGAATTCGACAGCGAGAAAATAACGTTTTCGCATTCGTTTTTACGTTCGAGACAACGTTGCGAAGGATCGTGAATTATGTTGTTGGCGAATGGACGAATCGCGGATTTATGCGTATCATCCGGAAAGTGAACGACAATCGACTCTTTCAATGTGAGCCAGATCCAACAAGAGTCGTTCGCGCACGAAGCTCTTTGAGGCCGACGACGGTCGTTTGTTTTCTCGGCATAACTGGACACGCGGCAACTGTAATATTAGAGCGACGTAGGACGGTCAATTTCGAATGGTACATATGCCATTTGCACGCCAAAAGTCTTCGGAAGAATAAGGAAAAAAACCGACGGATCATACTTCATCACGATTATGCGATCTCTCACAAATCGCCTCAAACAATCGCCCGTCTTACCAGACAAGACATGGAATTGATGGGTGATCTGCCATACAGCCCTGATTTGGCATCCAACGACTTTTTTTTATTCTTAGACCATAAAAAAAAAAATTGCGCGATGCCCGAAGAAGCAGTGGACGCGTTTAAAATGCATGTTTTGGAGTTACGTCAATTGGAGTGGAATAATAGTGTTTCGAAAATTAGTTCAAACACACGCAAAACTGTAGTGATTTGTGGAGAATGTTTTGAAAAACAATGAAAACCATTGTTAATGATTGATGTTAAATTGTATTTATTTTTTTTTTTTTTTTGTCGCAAAACTTAAAATGTAACCTACGTATTACATAATATATATTATAATAATGTACGTTAAATTTCTCCAACGGCACTCGGCGGTTGTGTAAAACTCGACCGGAGTCGTTGAACTCTTAAATATATCGATTCGAAACGAATTCTTTACGTATATTAATAATTATACCATTTACTACGAAATTATTCGCGTATATGTAGAATAGTGAAAAACTGTCTGAAAACTGAAAACTGAATACTGAAAACGTTCGATATACCACCATAGACACGAATACGTGAAGGGTAAAGGGTGTGGACTTAACTCTCCAAAGTTATTTGTTGAATTATTAAATTCAGTACGTTTCAGTATATGTTCAGGACACGTTTCAAAAGCATTTTGATAAACCACCGATTTCTCAACACCGAGGCGATTTTTATTCTTGATTTATTTAGAAAATATCGTCAAACAACTAAATACGAATATTTGGCCGCATTGTAACCCGGTAAGAGTGGAAAATCAATAACGCGTTTTCTCGCGTGTAATATTTTTAACAATTTGTCACTCACACCACGCCGAAATGGATATTTTTAAAACTGTACCTGTAAAATGACCTGTATAAATTACACTAAGAATAAAAATACACCAAACTGAATTCCGATATTTTCGTTGGTTCTTACGAGATGCGCGTACGGAGGCACGAAGCGATTTTATTTACTCTACAAAAGATGTTTTAATTATTTTTTCTTTCTTTATACAATCAATATAAAATAGAAGGGCTCTTAAGATGGAAAAGGACATCGCCAATCGCATTGTGTTCTATTGTAAGTATATATATTTTAACTCCGTCTAATTTTCCAATCAAATTTCGCGTTATGGTCATAACTGAATTGTTTAGACGCTGATAATAATTTAATATAAATACAACGAGGCGTGCACGGTAACGCAATCACTGTGCCGGTACACGCCAATTTTGACTTCCTGATATTTGTATGAAGTCTACGGTGTATTATTATTATTATTATTATTATTATTATTATTAACGTTCAATATTAATTTATCGCAGACCGAGAATTTGGTCGAGGATCGAGAAACTATCCGCATAATAAATCACACTGCGCGCATGTACGAGAGCGCAATGGCGTACACACCACACGACGCGCGTTTCACGCGAGACTTTTTATCGTTTCACATAACGCACGGAAAATTAAATTTTCCACCGGTATAATAATATGTTTCGTCTCACACGTCTGCTGAATATCTGAGTACTCGTGTTTGATTTTAGTAACGAACTTAGGTCTGTGTTTGTCGTGCAAAATTAATGCACAAAAACGTACGTATGTAAACCGCGAAAAGCCGGAGTTGTGTAAATATATTATATTATGTGAGGACGGAAAAAAAAATAGAAACGTAATAACGGAACTAGATTACCCATTGGAAAAATGTAAAAAGAGAAAATAAATAATTCATAGTCGGTTCTGTAGTAATTTTTTTTTGTTTTATCTCCACTGGACGGCGTTTTTTTCTAATTGGATTAACGAGACGAAACGAACAAGATGTGGGGATTCTATCAATGAAAAATTATAGCGTTTATACCGCGAGTATTTACAATTTTTCCACTAACAATTAACGCAGCTCAGTGTTTGCGCTCGCATTATCGTTATGTCTGATCGTATAAAATTCGAACGGAAACCATTCTTAAGAACGATTCACTCGAGCGATGACCATAACGTTTTCTTTATTGAAAACATTGACGATGCAATGAGTGTAATACACGTTCGGTGTATTCAACTGGTTTCATCGCTGTTTATATGGTAGTTTGATGCGGAAACAATTCGGTTTTCCTGTTCGTTAATCTAAACGACTTTCATTTACAACGTCGCGTACAATACAAAACCGTAAATGAGGACTGGTGTAATGTCGAACTATATTTCGATCTACCTAAAATGAGACGGCGAGAGAAAAAAACTATTATATTCGTATCCACTGTATTGCATGTATATATAGAGGAACATGAATAATCTTTAACTCCTGAAAATCTCTCGTTTCATATAATGTTTTACACGAATTACTGTTATCGAATTCATTTCCATTATCTTTTCTTTTTTTTTTACGAACACGACTAAATAACGTAAACTTATTCACAGAAATAGTAACAAAAAAAAAAAGAAAAAGATAGATTATTCCTACATGCTTTTTCTCTTGAATATATCGTGTTGATTTATAAAACTATAGTTTTTCAACTAAAAAATAATCGGGATAGGTATATATTATCATATGAACCAATATGAAATAACATCTGTCATTACATTTCGTTAAAAGAACGTCGTTATAAAACATTTCTCAATATACAAAGAACGTATATTATTAGACGAACTTCAGAAAGTATGCTTGAAATATTAAATTGTTAATGTTTCAAAAATGTAATGAAATGTTCAAAGGACATTTGAAATTTTCGAAATATGACATCTATTGAATATTTACACAAAAACGAAACATCGTGCGAAAAAATAATTTGTGTGTAATAATTTTTATTTCTAGAATACAACTATTGTGTAATTAAGTTGATTATGAAAAAACGCGAGAAAATGTTGTTAAAAACGCGTTGTACAATATTCGTGTTATATCGTCGAATTGGTTTCGAAAAAAATTTTCATTTGCAAAAACCGAGTATGTATAATATATATATATATTTATATAAAGCAGTTATTTTTCAATTTGGATTTGTATTAAACGCTGAATTTATGTGTATCAGGTCTGAGCTTGGACATCATTTTTCTTTTACTTTGTACATTCTATCTACTTTCTTCGACTCTAAGTAATATTATTAATTACTTCATCTTAGCGTAGTGCACACACTTTTGGATACATCCGACACTCCTACCGCTTTTCTCCGTATAAACTTCTTCCGTATAGCATTTAAATATTAAACACGTGGCGTATACCACGTTATTGCCAATTTTACTATAGCGGTTACTTTTTACAATTCGCATCCCATTACGCAAAGAAAATTTTCCAAATTCTGTCAGGAATTTCTACACTTTATTGTTGCTTTCAGTTATGTTTGTCGTAGTCTTAATGATTTTATCTAATGGATGACAATAATAAATGCAAATATCTTTGTCACGCAGATCCTGTATATTCGAATTTACAAGAATGTGACACAGAGAGATTAGCTGGATTCAGAACTTGATGCAATGTGTATCGTTTATATTTTTCGAAAACAATCATAATTTGTTAGTTCGTTATAGGGAGGGCTGAGGGGGCTTCAGTCCCCCTCCTGAAATTTTATTTGCCAAATGTTTAAGTTTTAATCTTGGATCCGAATTTAGAAATAACTGTGCACTCATCTATTTTACATAGTGTCTCAGCCTCCTCCATCAAAAATTTTTTTTATATACGCTCCTGGTTCCTGGAAACCGTTTCTGTCGTGACCATTGAAGTCAAATACATATTCAATACCATAATTTATACCGACTACAGTGATTGATCGCGATGAAGCGTTTTAATTAAAATCAAGTACGTTTTACTGCAACAGCAGACACATAAGATTAGAATGGTTTTGTTTTACACAAATGTAACAAATTTAATATGGTCATTTTTAAATTTTTTTTCAGTCGGACGTCACGAAAATCACTCGTAACAAGCATTCCGGTTTTAAAATAACAAAATAATAAAAATAACGTTCGGCACGTTAAATCACGCCGCCTCAAACGCATTTTCTAATTTAAAACCGATGGCCACCCCCGGGGAATCGTCTATAATAAAATCGTTGTGAAAGGATCGAGTCTGCAATTTTTTTTTTATTTTTTTTTTTTTTTTGGTTATATACCCCCTACCGTCCTCTGGGACACGAGTCGAAGAATAATCGAAAATTCCAATTTTTTTTCACTCGTTATTTCTGCGTTGAAAATTAAACGGCCCAGTGGGTTTAATAACAGGGAATGCGATTTGCGGTGTACACAACACCTATTCATTTCGACGCAACTACTATATTTCCTTCCATTTAGAATAATATACAACACTTACAGACCGTATTATAGTATACCGTTTGTCCGTCCGTCTTCTTATTTACACAAAGCGTTGTGTGTTTTTTGTTATATATTTTTATAATCAGACGAAAAATCGAAATATAACTATCGTTATGAAAAACGACAGTTTAATAGTGTATAGGACGTAAAGAGCGGAGTCTGTCGCATTCTAAAACCGTGGTACAAATAATTTAGTAATTTATATTATTAGCTAATTTGAATTATGTGGTATATGGGGGGAAAAAAAAGAATAATTAACTTTATTGTGTTAAAAGCAAAGTGTCAATTTCAACGAAAAATTTAACTAGTATGGTAACAATTTTTAAAATGAATTTTAGTTATCATAAGACGAACAGTCATATTAACATTTCGAAAAACATGAAAGTGTCTAAAATTTATGTATTATTATATCTTCAACACTTTTTCCTAATTGTATTGACGTGAGTACTACTCATGGAGCGGATAACGTAATCACTAAAGTGGTCGAAATATAACTATTTTCATCGTGGCCAAATCATAAAGAGTAAAAATTCAACAATATCCAAAACCATACACACTGCAGTCTTATTCGATTGATTTATAGACGAATATACCGATGTATAATTTTCAGTTAAACTATATTGCATGGTAATTTCACTTGTTCAATTATTGTAAAAAAGGACCGTCGTTCAGATCGTTATAGCTGTGAACAAAACTAATAACTTTCTAACTTGACTTTTAAACTATAAACAATTTACTTATCTTTCGTTGCAGTAACTGTACGAGAATTATAACTCGGGTGAGCCAATAAGAATCTTAGGGTAGACCAAATGTTTTGTTTTATATCTCTAAACTCGTTGGGTTGATCACTCAGACACTATATATATATCCCATCACAAATGCAATAAAGAAAAAAAGAAAGGCTAAATTAAAAAAAAAAAAATCAGTGCCTTTTAAATTTTGTATTCTAATCGATTTAAATTTCGCTTTTGATACAAATTATTTCGTTACGTATAAACGTTAGTTTTCTTTTAAACATTAATACTTGTATTCGAAATTGTTCGTATTGAGTATTTTATTGAAAAACAATAATTTTTTTTTTAGGGAGAAACCGTGTTACAGAATTACAAAATCCTCAAACACTGTAGGAATTACTGAAAATAACGATTATTTATGTTACATATTGTTTAAGAAGAAAACGATGAAATGGATAGAACACATTATAATATACTAATATAATACTAAATAACGGAATTATTTCTATTATATAAATATGAGTAAGATTTATACATAATAAAAATAATTAAAAAATTTCTCGTAGTCAGGAAACTATTTCGCGGAAGAATAAAATTTTCTACATATAATTATTATTATTATTTAAATATCTTAAAGTTAATTACAGAAATTAAATTTGTTCCAAAAAAAAAATTTCCAAATACGTATGATAGTAATTGACGTGTATTTTAGATCTACTCGTTGATTTCCCAAAACTTTATTCAGATACAAGGGAGGTGTAGGGTATAGAACAGTGCTTCTCAAACTGGGACCGTGGTTATATAACTGGTGGGCCGTAAAATATTTATTTTCTTTAAAATATTTTCGGTAATATAAGTTATTAAATGACTGACCACATGATTAATCATTGTCGATGAAGTCTAAATAGTCTAATGTTAGATAACTGTTATTTAATAATAATGAGACAAGTTTATTTCACATTAGAGCAATTGGACTACCAATAACGATGATAATTTTTGAATATGTGGGCCTTAATCGTTTCACATTAAATTTAGGGGGACCCATGACAAAAATGTTTGAGAAGCACTGGTGTAGAACACAATAATATTCTCTATAAATTTATAAAATGCACTTTGATATGCCGGTTATATAATACAGATTTCTATGCCATCGTTTTCGCGGTAAAACTTGCAACTACGAATTGATTTCTATATAAGCGTCTACAGTTTCGAGTGTACACACTAAAAACCGCTCGTGAATTATATTATGTATAGTAATATAATTATTATTGTGTATACGATGGTTGTGTTCCGTGAAAATCTGATACACGACTAAATTGCAACGCGTTGTTCGATACTTTCATATTATATTATTATGTAGTCACGTCAATATATTTGGAACCCGAGAAGCCCTCTTATATTTTTAAGAGCGGATTGGCCCATATAGATGGCTCGACACGAATACATGTATTTGTTTTGATAAAAAAACGTTTTACCGTGTACATCGTAAAATATTATAAGCGATTCTTAAAGGGAAAGGAATTGACGATTGGTTTATTAGAATCATCGCCAAGATTCGTATTGAATTTAACATAGGTAATGTGAAGATAGACAATGAAAAGTCAATGGAATGCACAAGGTGATGATGTGGATGCGTATTTTGTCCCATACGCGTCATTTGATTTGCATTTAGAGGCGATTTTCAATAAAGCGATAGAGAACAATTCAGAGTAGATTAATGTTGAATGTGGTAAACATACGATATGCTGACGATTCTATTAGGGAGAAATCGTGAAAATTCTTAAAAAAAAAAAATGCGAATCATAATTATGGATTGAACATCAATAATTCGAAAATTGTTAATTGTTTTAATGTCTCGCACGCAAACAAGAATATCGCTTAATATATCACCAGCAATAGACAATGCGTTTTAAGTACAGTAGGAAATATAATGTCAATATTTAAGCGGATAGTAAACGAGAATATCGCTTGTGCGCCAATAGAGCGAGGAAGAGGTACTTCATTAAAATTAAAACCGTACCAACTGACGACATGGATGACTTGTCACATTGATAACGCGTAATATAAGAATGGCGCGGTGTTTCGCGTCTTCTATATTATGGTATGTTAGGCACGTTAAAAACTGACGCGATAAAATAGATTGAAGCTTTTGATACGTCGGTGTACTAAACACTGCATCGCGCATAACGAATAAAGCCATACGATAATTTTAGAAAGAATGTAAATAAAATTCGCAATCGAACAGGGAAAACTTGTGAGTCGCGTTATGAGGAAACCTGTTGCAAATTATCGTGTTACCATGTGTTGGTAGACGTAGGATTTGATAGTTTCGGAATCTGCGAGACTGGTATATTGTGATACTTACTATTTGTCCAATTGGATAGGTTTCGGATCTGTGCGTCATAAAATGCTTTAGCCAATCATCGACCTTCCAAGGAAGAAAAGTGTGTAAAAAAGATGTTTGCGGACGTTTTGCACCGCCGCCGCACGAAATACAGTACGACAAAACGAAAATATTATTTTATTAAATACTATAAAAGCGTAATTCGGCGCTTTTGACCGTTACTAATTAGATATTAGATATATTCTGTTTGTAGTGAAACGTTCGAATCGATTTTCATTTCATTTTGAGACGCTCGAATTGTTTTTTCGGGCAACGCATCTCCGTTTCGCATTACAATCTGTATTATGATGATGATAATAACAATATACTCGTTGTATATAAAACAAATACAAATGTTAACGCTTGCACTATATATATATATATACGACATGATACACATACAGGCTGATGGTAAACGAATGGGTTTTCAACGGAGGAAAAAGCGTACGACGACAAAAAAAAAAAAAATTGGATCCGACATATATAAATACGATAATATATTGTGTCTATTTATTTTCAAAATTTTATTTCGTCCCGTTAAAATAATAATAATAATAATACATCGTACTTCTTAATAAAAACGCGAAAGGAAAACGTTATTTTGGATTCGAAAAAAAATGAAATTTTAACAGCTGTCGTATAATGTTTATTCGCAATTCGGTTTCGTAAAAAAAAAAAAAAGAAAAAAAATAATAGAATAAAAAAGCCGCGTTTATATTATATGGGCGAGACGGTTTGATGTGGACGGATATAACGTTTGGTAATATACTTGTTTTTATTTATATTGAACACTGTCGTTTTTTATTGCTAAACGTTAAGCTCTTCAAATTACACGCATAGAACAGATGGGACGGCGCAAAAATAATACACACGCGTGTATTCATAACGTACGTTTATAAATGTGCAAAAAAAAAAAAAATTATAAAATAGGAAAAAAATTATTTTGCTATGCAAATACGAATTGAAAGGAAAATTCTTGACCGTAGCGATATTATACGAACATGAATTTGACCGATAACAAAACATGAAAAGAAAAAAAAAATCAATCATCTCCAATATATATAAAACGGCACAACTATAAGTTTCCTTTGGCTATAATAACGGAGGCTGCAATAAACGGTGCAAGTCCATTGAAATAACGAACTGAACCACGACGGGACGGAATTCTTATTATAAATAAATTAATAGTGAAAATCAATAAACACCGTTTTTCGTATATTTATATATTCCGTACTTGTGTACACGTATTATATAATATAATACCGTAGAAGGCAACTTTTTTTTTTCTAACATAATAATATTATTGTCGTGACGTTCTGTTCGTATTTGTACACGGACCGTATCGGTGTTACTAAAATTGTCGAATTGATTGATTTATACATTTTATTATTTCAACGGACGCTCGCGAGTGTCGCAGAACCAATAATAATTGGTAGAAACGCGTTATTTAACATATAAAATAAATATCAACCGACAGGGCCCGCCCGATTTAGGCGAGTCTACAACTAGGCGACTAGTCACGCGACTATCTATTTCTGAGAGGCCTCATTTCAGTTAATTATAATGTGTTATATAATTTACTGACCAATGTCCCATTGGCACACAACATATATACATTCTCGCGTCAATTGAAATAATTTAAAGAATTAAATACATTAAAAGCCGTAAGAAATATTATCATCCGATTGTGTACGGTTTAAAATTATTTTACTCCGATGGCGATATATAAATGATAGGTTTTGACGATTGGAAACATATTTCGCAACGTCTTACCGGACACATGAACACGTTCAATGAATAACACGAAAGCATTTCGTACTTTGTCTAATCGTTTTTCGTGTTATTTTCTTTTTTTGTTTTTTTAGAAATAAGAGCGCGTTAATCAAAACACATTATTACAATATATAAAAAAAAAAAAAATTAGTGGATAATTGGAGAAACGTGCTAAAACGAACCGTTGCTGCAAACGAACTAGTTTTATTCCTATTTATTATTATAACGATTTTATTAATAAAGAGTATTTTTCTTTTATGCGTGAAAAATAATTATTTCTCGGTACTAAAAATACTAATTTTACCGGATTATACGTACTGGAAATGGGAAAATCAAATAATATGTCCAATAATTCACAGTACCAATATTATAACAAATTTTCGACGAGTTATTAAAAAAAATCCGAATAATTCTTATGGATTTATGGTACAAAACAATGAATCAATTCTTGAAATGCAGTGGAATAAAATAACTTAAAAACTCACAAGTTTCAATGGTAACTGCCGACGACGCGTCCGGTGCTCCAGATAATATTCCTCTATAAGGTCGAGATGGAATGTTATAAAACAGTCGCGTTGTGTTAAAAACTGTATAAGAGAAAACCGTCGTTTCCACATGTTTTTTTCTTCTTTTCTTTTTATTCTCGCCGCGTTTGTGTGTTGATGAAACGCATACGGCAATTTATTTTTTTAAACGATACGAGTGACTGAAAACGTGACCTGAAAATAATGCAAGAAACCGGGATCGCGATAGAAAACCATCCGTTAACTTTGATTGCCATTGGTTTTTTTTCCTACGAAATCTCTATCCAAATTAAAAAAAAACTATAAATGAATTCACTTAGTAACAGATAATATACAAAACGTTCTCGATAACTCGTCGAACGAGACGTTGGTAGAAATTTATAATCTCGCCATCTACGATGAGTTAAAAATTAAAAAAAAAAAAATGTGTATAAATCAAAATGGATTACTCCCTCAAAAAAAAAAAAAAAACGAAATTGTATTAAATGAAAAGTCTGAAATGCATTTTTTTTTCTACCTCAATAGCGTAATAATACGAAATTCGTTCTTACCGTTTTGTATATATCTTCGCACAATTTGTTATTATCACACTCGGCAATCGTGACTCACATTACATTATAGACTCCTCGACATGGTACAATATTTAAACTTCGCACGATTTCTATTTAAATGCGTATTTAAAGCGATTTGTTAAATTAGAAAATAGAAAAGAATAAAATATAATGAAAACGTCCTATAGTCCCGTACCGTATTCGAAAACTTCTCGCACATTCTATCCAACACGTTCCTCCGTATTGAGAACGATATTACCTCATTTGTAATACGCCTTAAAACAGTGGGCGAAGATATTTATACACATTTTTTTTCTTCAATAGCACCAATTAAAAAACAGACGTTTTAACGAAATATCGGTCAAGGATGTCCGGGACATTTCAATACGTACACACAAGCGCGTGCGAAAACGTCGTCCGAGATTTATTACACGTCATTTTTATCATTTTTTGACAGGTGTCACAATACAAATAAAAAAATTTTTTTTAAAAAAAACCTCTTCGCCGAATTTTCCATTTAAAAACAAATTATTTCTTTGAATCGTTACTAATTCAATTATTACTTCGCGTAAAAACATTCAGGAGCGAAATAGGACAGAAATTAAAAGCCTAATCGAATCTTCCGAATTATTAAAAATATTTATTATGATATAAGCGGTGCACATTTCCGGAAGTATTTCCGTTATAATTTTTTTTTATCATAATATCCGTAACAGCTGAGCGGTATTTTCAAAATTAAAAATTATATAGAATTATCTAAGGAATTCCACGGAGCAAGAACGACTATCAATTATCGCGTCGTCGAACACATAAAACTCGTAAATTAAAACTTTAAATGTTTTTTTTTTATTATTATTATTTTCTAATAAATTCTACATCTACGTGCATTCAATTATTTAATGGAATAAAAAAAAAGTCTACTTAAATACACGCGCCTAGTTTTATCCTTTTACATTTAAACCGAGTATGGAATGGGTTCTTTAAGTTTTTCGCATTAAACTCATAAGCTTACGCCACTATTTAAACCCTTATTTTATATAGGAACGAGTGAAAAACAAATTAAGTAGGGGAGGATGGTGGTAGCTTGCTCGTAGCCCTCCCTGCATGCGTTGACTTTTAAACAAAACAACGCATCAATACCACCACTAGGCGCTGATACCCAGCAACCCAAATCAACGCCACTGTCAGCGATGACAAATAAAAAAGGTCCTTTTAAGGACCACCTAACGCTAAGTATTGGTGGTGACCTCAGGGTATGCCACTTCAATATTGAAGGAATTTCAAAGTCAAAATGTGAAGTTTTGTCAAAAATCATGAACAAAGAAAGGATCGATGTAATTGCATTACAAGAAACCCACACAGAAGACGATGAGGACATAAGAAAAAGGGGTTTCATACAAGGCTACCTGTTACTTGGAGCGATACATCATAAGCAATATGGTGTGGCCACATACGTCAAGGAAGATATTGATACATGCCAGATAACTTTCGTAGATAACAAAGATAATATCCATGTACTAGCAGCCCGTATAGGGAGTGTGACCGTCACTAATATATATAAACCACCGAACACCCAATGGAAGTCTCCCCCAATTAAGATATTCGAACACCCAACGTTATATGTAGGCGATTTTAATAGCCATAGCCTCGAATGGGGTTATGACCAAAATGATAGTAATGGAAATATTCTTCAGGATTGGATGGTCCTGCATAGCATGAAACTCATATACAACGCCAAAGATAAGGGTACCTTCCGGTCAGCAAGGTGGTCAAAAGACTATACCCCCGATTTAAGCATAGTTTCTAGGAAGCCCTTAAGCGACAATACTACGGTAACGAGACACATCTTGGATAATTTTCCACATAGCCAACACAGACCGATAGTACTGAATTATGGATTGCAAATTCCATTGATACGATCCATACCTAAGCCACGTTGGAATTTTAGGAAGGCTAACTGGGTCAATTATAGAAATGAACTAGACCATATAATCTCCTGGATCCCACCTAAAGCTAGCTCATACAATCGATTTGTGAGCCATTAAATCAGTGGCGGGAAAGCACATTCCTAGGGGCTTTAGGAAACTTTATATACCTGGTTGGGACGAATCTTGTACAAAACTGTTTGAAGATTTTCAGAAAAATAATGACACCACAATAGCAGACAATCTCATTGGTAGACTGAATGCTATAAGAAAGCAGAGATGGAGTGAAACTACTGCGGAACTAGACTTCACACACTCGAGTTATAAAGCGTGGGGCCTGATGAAGAGACTAGGAGACCATAGTCGTAACAAGAAGAAACAAGAAATTTTGAGTCCAAACGAAGTGGCATCGAGACTCATTGAGATGGGTAAAACTCAATCATGCAAAGATCACAGAAGGGTTATAAAAACAGAGCTCAGACGTCAAAGAAAAACCTCCAACCACATACTATGTGTGGTGCACCTTTCACGCTTGAGGAGGTTAATAAAGATTTAAGCAAAACACAACTCAATAAGGCAGATGGGTTTGTTGGAGAATACCCCGAATTCATACAATACTCTGGTCCCAGAGACTGTGAATGGATAGCTAGATTCTACAGTGACATACTAGACACAGCAAACATCCCAAAACAGTTCAAAGGGCAAAAATAATTGCACTTCTAAAGCCGGGAAAGTTAGGAACTGAGGCAGGAGATTATCGCCCTATCTCACTGTTAAGCATCCCATACAAGATCTTGGAGAGACTCATTCTGGAGAGAATACAACCACATATTGACGAGATTATCCCTGTAGAACAAGCGGGTTTCAGAAACAACAGAAGTTGCGAAGAGCAGGTTCTTGCCTTAACAACACTAATTGAAGCTGGCTTCCAGAAGAAGTTAAAAACCAGCGTAGCCTTCATCGATCTTTCTGCCGCATACGACACGGTCTGGAGACATGGACTGCTGTATAAGTTTAGTAAGGTTATTAATTGTAGTAAATTAGTGGCGTTTTTAAAAGGAATCCTTGCAAATCGACGTTTTCAAGTTTACCTGGGTAACAAAGGGAGCAGGTGGAGAACAGTAAATAACGGGCTTCCTCAGGGATCAGTCCTAGCCCCAACACTGTTCAATCTATATATGCACGATATTCCATTAACAGAAGGGCTAAAGTTCCAATTCGCGGATGACATTGCAATAGCGTTCCAAAGCAAGGACCTAAAGATGGCAGTGCAACCTTAACCAAAGACCTAGAGGTTATGAACACTTATTTCCGCAACTGGCGCTTGAAGCCAAACCCTAGAAAAACAGAGGTTTGTGCATTTCACCTCAACAACAGGCAAGCAAATGACAAACTTGAGGTGAAATTTGACGGAATAAGTGTTAGGCATAATTTTCTTCCTAAATATTTGGGGATAACACTAGACCGCTCGCTCACATTTAATGAGCATTTAAGTAGCCTCAGTAAAAAGATCCGGTCCAGGGTTAATTTGGTACAAATGCTCGCCGGAACGGGTTGGTGCCGATGCTAAGACCTTAAGGATAGCAGCGTTGGGTCTAGTCTATAGCACAGCAGAGTACGGTTCCCAAGTATGGCATAACAGCACACATGTAAGGAAAATAGACACGCAGCTTAACAGCGTAATGAGAACAATAAGTGGGACAGTTCAATCTACACCACTACAATGGCTACCAGCACTGACAAACATTAAACCGCCACACATACGTAGGAAAGATGTACTGGTAAAAACCATTAAGAAATCTGTAGAGTACAAGCGTTCACTCTTGTACCAGATGATGCTTCAAGCACCTAGTCAACGACTAAAATCCAGGAGCCCACCAGTTGAGTCCGCCAGAACACTTTTAAGTTTAGGGTTCGATAGTGCTGAGGAATGGCGAAAAGAATGGGATAGCTTTACGGCACCAAATAGAAAATTACTATGTGACCCTAATAGTGGAGTTCTAGGAATGAATCTTCCTCGTTGTATCTGGTCCACGTTAAATAGACTACGAACAGGACATGGTCGGTGTGGTTATCTCCTGCATAAGTGGGGGTTCATAGATAACCCAATATGTGACTGCGGGAACGGGGAACAAACAATAAATCACATAGTAGTAGAGTGCCAAAGTAGAAAATTTATTCAAGGTTTCGAAGGCCTACACGCAGTGACTCCAGAAGCAATCACCTGGATTACGAACCTCGACATCTGTCTATGAATCCCCATCGCAAGAACGAAATGCCTGTAATATTTGTGATTTTTTTTTTGACTAATTATAATTCTATTTAAAGTTATATCATTATATGTTTATATCTATATTATGTTATGTATTGTCTTTGATTGTAAGTTGATTTGTGTTAAAAGCCATACGAAATAAATAAATATAGGAACGAGTGAAAAACAAATTAAGTAGTTCGAATATTATATTTTCCATGTACTCTCGATTTGAAAAATACTAATATAACTATATTAACATTTACTAATACGTATAACTATCTATAGTGATTTATAATTAATGTATTCGTGAAATGTATCCTCCTTGACGAGTTTATAAGAAATATTTTTTTTTTTTTTTTTTGTACAACGTAAGGAAGAGAATCTGTGATTCGACACACGTAGATATGCGTAGGCAATTGTTTTATATTTTTTCTGTCCAAAAATATCCGATACGTGTACACGGTGAAATCGGCACTTTGTGGGAGGGACAAAACCGAAGTCATTATACAAATTAGGATATACATTTCAATATCTGTACAATTGGATGATAAAATCCTCTAAATCGGAATTCCGTTTTGTACACGCCACTTGCTCGAAAGGCATGTGTAACACCATTGAACGTTTATAGGAAAAAGAAACGGAAAATCAACTGAACGTTATAAAATAAAAATCATTGAAATGTGCTGTATAATGTTCAAAGTAATAGTTACGTTCTTGTCTGTACAACCCATATAATAATTTATGAACGTTATTGAATAGCCGTATGAATCTTTTTTTATTTTCGAAATTACAGCCGATAACTCGACAATAATCAGTCCTACACTCCCGTGATTATCGTTTGTTAATAGTATTGTTCGAGACTCGTCGTAGCCAATGCGTACGAAAAGTTATTGATCGATTTCATTGGCCTTTATTATGATGTGTTTAAATCATAGTCGTGCGCACGGGGGCAGCAGAGGCAGCATATGCTGCCCCCCCCCCCGGATCTCTTTTTCGTGCTGCAGGGACCGCCATTTATTGAATTACGGGCCTTTGTAAATTTTATTTCAGTAGCATAAAATTATGATACTACCACAAAATACGATGTACCTACACAAGTTGAAAATGCAAACTCTTTAAATTACAAATATAAGTGTGTACGTGTATATATAATTTTCAAATTTCAAGTAATACTTTTTTAATAATATTATTATTTGTTTATCTTTATTTTATAAATATAATAAGAGTGCATCTTACTGAAAACAACTATTTCCCGACAACGACCTAGCCTATAAAATTTTTGATATCTAAAACAAAGTACCCAGGCGAAACAATGGGCCAGGTTTAATGGAAAAATTGGAATATGGGCCGGATTGATCTCATGCTGCCCCTGAAACACGAGTCTGCGCGCACGCCTACGATTTAAATTGAAAATTCAACTTTTATTTTATTTTCACCTGGACCGGTGAACGTGCGAGTTAGCGTACGTTATGTTCGGTATATAAAATCGACGTTTCTGCAATGTGGACTAACGTTTTACGAAAACGATCGGGTGACATGCGAATAATTCTTTTTTTTTGGAACTGCGCTAAATTTACGAGAATCCGAGTCCTCCCCCTTAAATCGCGTGTGCACACCGTCCATGTACGCGAGCAGACGGCACGCGTCGCATTGTGCCCGTGAAAAACACGTCACGTCCTCTCTGATTAGTTACACGCACGTACACGGTCCATACAACGCGACCGCTGGCACCGAATTTGTCTTCTATTCGTCCACAAACCCGTTGCATACAATATTGTATACAGTATACGTTGTATCGTTTCGATAGAGACAAACTACTCTTTGTCGCAGACGCCTCCGCCACGGCGACGGGGACGTCGTCTCGAGCGCGGGGATCAAGGTCTGTAACGCGAGACTAATCTTGTTCGTTTCGTAATAACCAACAACTTCTTCTCTCTCTCGCACACAATATTTCATATTGTCTTCGTTAAAACTTAAAACTAACGCCGGTGTAATTAATCGTATATTATATTATTTATACTTACCCCGCGGACTCGGCTAATACTAGGAATTTTTTTTTTTAATTTTTTTCGAAATTATTCACTGTTTTAAACGCTTTTTAAAAACTCAATTGTGTTTTGAATAATACCGACGTGAAAATAATGAATCATTACTTCGAAGTGAACGGAATCAAATATAGGCAGCGACTGGAGCAACGACAAGTATTTAATACAACATCGAATATTTTATTCGGAACATATTTAATAGCCCTATTCAAATATATTTGACTACATGTTTCGTTATTATAATTTTATTATATTTTATAATTATTTGGTATTATTAATTTTCTTATTTTGTCAATTTGTACACTCTGCATTTGAAAAACAAAATTATTTAACCCTC
The DNA here is from genome assembly GCA_032441825.1 of Chaetogeoica ovagalla. Taxonomy (NCBI): domain Eukaryota; kingdom Metazoa; phylum Arthropoda; class Insecta; order Hemiptera; family Aphididae; genus Chaetogeoica; species Chaetogeoica ovagalla. The sequence goes on along the minus strand of CM063723.1, from coordinate 16,371,892 downwards.
TCCCCCTCTAATTACGTATTGATAAATATTTATATTTGATTAAATATTCGTTTACTGAAAAACTAGTAACAACAAAAGTATTCTAATAGTATTTTAAAATGGTTTTTGTAAATTACGTATATTGAAAATGTTTAGAGAATACTATTGTTAGGATAAATAGGATAAATAAAAGGATAAATAGGTGTACTCGCTGTGAATAAAATACCACATTTCATACTTTTAAAACCATTTCGTAAAATAAACGACTCATCTTAAAAATCAGTGTAGTGAATATTCAAATAAAAGTACTAAAATAATATATCTACACGTATCCCAAGGGACCAATAAAGTCGAAATTGGTTTGAAAATTATCTTTACGCGTAATTTATTTATTATAATACGTTTTAATATGATATTGTATTAAATACAATTATTGGTTTCTTAAAATTATACAAAAAAAAAACTTTATATTTAAAGGTATATTTTTCGTTTTTTATTTCAAACCTTCCTTCAGCCGATGAAATTATTAATGGGTTCGTAACTTTGAAAAATTAATTTACCCCAACTTTGTTAAAAAACAGCTTGGGCCACTCGTATAATATATTATATTATACGACTACGTTATTATAATATTATTAATGCGTAAACGTGCGCGTTTCCGACCGTTCGCAGCATTCGCGTTGATCATTATTCATTTTATCATATTAAATATTATAACAAAAATACAGAAAATATACACGTAACGTCAGGATTCTGGAAACCGTTAATTATATACCCACACCAGCGTATAAACAAAAAACTAAAATAATTGTTTAAAAGCCCTGTGAAGTTTCTTTTTTTTTTTTTTGAAATTCTTTCTTCGCAAAAGGTCAATTAAAAATATTAACTGTGCATCGGTTGATTTATATTATATGTCAGTCGACAACACACGTACACACATTACTCCTCCACAAATAATGGAAAGATTTTATCAGTCTCACATAAGAGTGTATATTTGGTGAAGACCTGCAAGAAATCCGAAAGTCTGGGGGTACAGTCAGTAAATTTATTCGTTTTCCATTAAATAAAACAATTAAAAATCGGTCATTATTTTTAAAGTGGAAGCCATAACTGTTTAGCTATACATGATAAAAATAATTGGTGGAAAAAACGCACAATGAAATCTGAAGAATAGATTTCACTGAACTTTCCAATTAATATAGACGTTTCGGAAATTTTTTATTAAAATGTTCTGTTTTCTTTACATCTAATAAAAAATGTATATCGAAATAACCGAGTTCTATTACTCGATGAGTAATTTATTACTATTACTTGATTACATATATATATATATATATATGTTTTATTTAATTTATTACTAAATATATATATATATAATATATTATTAATTTAATGCGTTACATAAAATCGTTTGTAGTAGGGACGAAATTGCTGTTTTAAACACATTCCGCGGAATGAAAAATTGAATTTTTTTTTAATTTTTAATTTATCTATCGCCTATACCAGCGTTTCCCAAACATTTCCTCCGTCGGATCCATTAGATTAGAGATAGTAAACGTTATTGCGGATCCCTTAATAAAAAAAAAAAAATAATATTACCTATTGATTTTATTGCTTCATTTTCATAAGATATTAAAACATTAAATATACGTATTTTTATGATACAAAGTTCATAAGAAAAACTCGTAAGTCTTTGATTGCTACTAGTAATCGATGAAAAAAATCATCAATGATCTTATTGCTGTTGCTTCGGATATATTTTGTCTTAAACTCAACAGAGTAGAAGACAAAGGAAAAGGCCTATTTGAAAATCCTTGTCGTATGCAGAACGACGTGTCGATTAATCGATTTTCTTTTGTCGTTGTGGAAATCAGTGATTTTGACGATACGTCATATTATTATTTTCGTCTGGAATCAGGAAATATTTTCGAAAATAGCGTTTCAAAACTCAAATGTCTATTATACAGTGCCGAAGGAGAACTCGTTCTGACAGTTCTAAAAATCCAGTAAGTGTTAGAAAATTCAGGTTAATGTTTTTTCGAAGTGTGATCGTTTTTTGTCTATAACACAAATATTTACAGTTTTTATATGTAAATAATATGTTGGATTTTTAAGTTCGCGGACCCCGTCTCTTGGTGATCCACGGCGGTTTTTGGCAACACCGGTCGGTACGATGAAGATTTAATTTTGAACGAGAAAAGATTTATACGATAAATAAAAAAAAAATAATAATAACAACCGTATTCGCTTAAATGTTTCTACGTCGATGGAAAACGATCTGATCCCGCCGATTCGACGATTGTTGTGCAACAAATTAAAAACGTATATTCATAAAGAAATACGCACGGCGTGTTTATTGTCCGTGAATAATCTCGCGACGGAACACAGGCGTAATTTGGATTAAATTTATGGGGGTGCTAGATGCTAATACCGGTGACATGATATCGAAATATCATGAGTCCACAACAAGTAAAAATTCGATGATTTAATTAAAAATTTGGTGGTGCTGAGCATCTCCAAGCGGCCACCGAATCGCGCCTATGCTACGGAATACGAATTATTATATTTCGATAAAATATGATACAAAAATTGAAAAAAAAAATGATTATTTTTTCTTTTCAATCCGTATTGGTTCTCGTTTATTCGTTCACGCGGCGGTCTGTTATTGCCGTAAGAAAATTACTCTGAAAATGCGCATATTCATTCGACGGAACGACGACGGGCGGTAACAATTTTACCTCGCGAATAATATCGAAAGAAGCAGAAAAAAAAAACGTATAATTTTTTTTGTTACCCGCAAATCGCGTATTATTTTTACGACGCAAAACGAACTGCTACTACTATACGCGTGCGCGCAACGAGTATTAACTAAAGTATTAAATAAATAAACGAACAGACAATGAACGCGGTACACACGCTTTTTATGTATAAAAACCTAAACGCGTGTACTGCGGACGTTTACGTAAGCGATTGCCGCGCGAACGTAAAAAAAAAAAAAAGAAAGAATTTTGAATTTTCACGTTCTGCGTTTTTCTTATTATTTTTACAATTAATACACGCGTTTAAATAACTATTGCTTATTTTTTACGTATGAAATTTATAATCGGCCGATCGTCTCAAAGTGTTGTCCTTGGAAATCGCGTGCGTAAAAATGTGTAAAGTCATTGTAATAAAATAGAAAAATAAAAAAAACCAACGAAATTATATTCATACACGTTTAGTCTCGGATGTCGAATTCTCATTCCGTTTCAATAGCGCACGCGGATATTATAAAAAAAAAATCTGTACGCGTTTCGTATCGCGTCGTCGTTGAAGTGTCTCCTCCGCACTCTTTAGAAACGGATGGTTTTTTTTATAAAGAATTTTACGCGGATTCCAATGCTGCCGATTCGTTAGTAGTTAGGGAAAAATACTAAAAAAAAAAAGACACACGCGTTTATATTCTTCAATACGAAATAAAACCCGTTCCGTCGATTCAAAACATTCAACAAAAAGTGTCGCAACTGTAGACCTGTTTTCGTGATACGTTAACGTGTTCACAATGATTCTACGACGGACGATCGAAAAAGTACTTTTTAACTACACGTTTTTTCGTACAATCCGTATTAATATACCGTTTGATAATTTCCCCATTAATTCTATCGACTAGAAGAAACACAATGGTGTCATACGTAAATTTAATTTTTTGTCATACGCCTAATAATGCGTTGTAAAAATAAATATTGAAAGTACTGCTGCAGTAACTTACACAAGATTACAAATAAACATATTTGGTCCTGGAGAAATACTGCAAATCTTATGATCCGATACGTAACATTGTTTTTAACACATTCTACTTAAATATAATATAATTATGTATTAATTTATAATATGTCGTAAAGATCATAAGGTTTAAAACAAAAAAATGATCATAAAAAATATATGTGAATGTATGATAGAACTCGAATTTCGTAAAATGGATTATTTGGTGATATTCGATAGGGCATATAAACAGATTAGGCGGACCGAAATGTGACACTGCTTCGTTCGTCTAAATTTATAATCACACGCCACTGATATATGCATATGTAATACAATGATAAACACGTACTGAACGCGTTGGTTGTATGATTGTGAGTTCCAAGAGTTGGAGTGCAGTAATCGCGGAAAAGGACTATACGTAAAACCGCGTTTAAAATGCGTGACCCTTAAAAAATTATTCCTCGTCAAGGAGTATGACGCGTTACACTCAATGTTATGTTTAAAAAAAAAAAAAATGTTCATTTTCAAAATATTCTAATTTATTTTAGGTTTATCGTATATTATTTTGTTTTCAATGCTCTCTCTTTCTACAAAGAACATATTATGACATAAGACCTAAAATAACACATTCGTGTTCCTACTATTAGAACGATTTCAACTTTATTGCACACACTTAGCGTTAGTTAATGTATACATTTGAAATTTTCGTTTTATTTTTGAAGTGGCTATTAAAGCCTCAAAAAAAAATTTTTTTTAATCACTACGAGTCCAAAGAAAAATTAATATTTTAATCCTATTTATAAATTATGTTTTAAATTCATTTCGTTGTATAGAAATTTTTTAATTTCCTTATAATAATATGTATTAACATGTTTAAATCGGTATAGATTACTGCGCCACCCATTTGCTACTTTGATCCACGACGGAAATTAAAACTACGATTATATTACAATTTTAACGGTACACCACTAGTACAAGAACATTTACACGAATTGTAAGTATTGTAAATTAAATGATATGCCGAAAATATTCGTTGAAATGTCGCGGCGTGTATAAATAATGCATTATTAATTCCTGAATATTCGAATTTCCAAAAAACCGGTGACGTATATTGTTTTAAATCGATTTAACGGCGAAATTCGCACACGAAATCACCGAGACGTTTATTATTTATACGACTGGCTATAGAGTATAGTACGTGTGTACACGTTTTTTTTAAAAAAAAAAAATGTAATCAGCTGCGCGACGTCGTGGATGACGTTTAAATGAATTATTCAGATTAAGATTTTGTTGTTATTATAAATTTGAAAGCAAAAACGGAGTTTTGGTGTAATGTGCACTTTGCCGACAATTTTAAAATGGTCATTAAAATAAATATTGCAACTTAATGATTTTCAAGTTTTTTTCAGTATAGTTGAAATAACACACGTTCGACCTAGTACCGAATTTTTAAACCGCGAAACGAAAAAGAAAAATCATCTATTTTACGAAAAGTCCAAGTGTGTAGGGAATAATTCAAACTTCTACCACTGTTGAGTTTAAAAATTACGAAGAGATAACTATAATCGATTTTGACAAATTTTACGTAATTTCTCGGTAGTTTTTTTTTGACGCTTGAAAAAAGTATTGATAAAATCAAAAAATTACCTCTCTAAGTACTATACGACTATATGCAATTTTCTGTCCGAAATAGCTGTAAATATTGGCACATTCTTTCTAGAAGAATTTGTGGGTAAAGACTAAAAAAAACACACACACATCATTGTAAAATCATTACTACGTTCTTCGTTCCGCTCGGAATCTATAAAAAAAAAAAAACGGTAAAACAATTCACGTAAATATTTCTGCTATTACTGAAATGTGATAAACGCCGAGTCTACGATTCAATCATAACGAGGAATGATTTGGCGGTGTTAATCGACCATCACTAACGATGGAGAGATTTCTAATTTCATTTCGTTTCCGACGAAAAATCTTAAGTAATTACTATATTATTATACGTTCCATAACGGTGAAAATCTTAGATACATTCACGTATTACATAATGCTACACCATTAATTATGTATAAACTTATATTGCATTATATACTTAAGCATTACGTCACAATTATGCAAATTAATTTACGCTTAAAAATATTTCCCGTCTCGGTAAAAAAAAAAAAAAAATCGCATTTTTACATACAATAAAAACAGCATTGTAAGAATATTATGATATTTAAATACTAGGCTAGTATTTTTTTTCGTCAATCTTTCTATTTACAATCGTCTAAATTCCTAAAATCGTGTGCTTTGGATCAGTATTGATGCGATTCTGTAGATTCAGTAACACCATCTCACGGATTCGAAAAATGGGAGTGAATAAAATTGGGACCGTAAGAGCAATCAAATTTGAAAATTAGTAACTGAAACTCAACTATTGAAAATTAACGATACTGTAAAAGTTAACTCATTTCATAATCGTCTACAGTGGTTAAAAGTATCTAATCGCATGATTCATATTTTAATAACTTTTTTCAAAAGTGTAAATGACAATACCAGTTACTATAGTTGTATGTGTAAGAGGTCTTTTTCAAAATTGTCTTTTATAAAATCAAAATACCGAATGACAATGACACAAAACAGATTGAACACATGGATGTTTGTCAGTGTAGAACTAAAATTAGCAGTAAAAGTTAATATAAATGCAGTGATTGATGATTTTAAAACTAACGTTGAGCACGAACGCCGTATGATATCGTGGGTAATAACTAATATTATTATGAATATTAAACATACAAGATATAGGTAAATATAAATAAAAACATAAAATGATATTATCTATTTAAAGTCATTGTATATATTGTATAAATTAATCTGATTATTTGTAGTGTTTTCTATTTATTTTTTTTTAAATAATATTTTTATATGTTCTTAATTTTACTATTCAATAAAATATATATCAATTGAATTTATTTATAGCATTATGATAAAGTAAACAATTTTTTTTCGATTTATTTATTATTTTATTTAAGTTTTTCCTCTAAAAATATTTGCACACCTTGAACATCGTCCGATTACGATGGCGACGCCACAATTAAAAGGCACTCCGTCCAATTGATAAATATTATGAAGAAGCGCCGGTGAAATAAACCGTTATGTCCAAAAAATCGTGTTTATATCTGAAAATATCAAGAAAAAAATTCTCTATCGTTTGGTGCAATAAACACGTAGGTGTCCAGACGTATCTTCTAAATTTACATCTATAAAGAAACAATCTATACATCTTTTCCCCAGTGCGTGAATCACATACATCCGGAAGTATCTCGTTTTTTTGCACCGAATTAACGTATAATACGTATTATTTTGGTAAGTACAATATTATTTTTATGTATTGCTTTATGAAATAGGTATCAAAATATAATATTATTATGTTACAAAATTATAAGAAATGTTAACTATTAATTAATTGTTATTATTATGTATAATAAATATAATACGTTATGTATCTGTATTCATAAATATATTTTATTAATTCATCTATAACAACATATTCGATGCAGTAACCAGTTAAGTATTGAACTAAGTTCAATTGTATATTTATCTGTTATTGCATCGACTAAATAATTAAGTGTTATAGTAATTATTACGTTTATTTTAATGATCGGTTAAAATTTTCTAATCATATATTAAACTTATCGACCAGTAAAATAATACGTTGACATTTTTAAATATATTTACTAAATAGAAGAAAGAAGGCGTGCCTCTTGAATAATTGTAAATTTGGACGTTACTGGTTATTGCACCGTCGACCTCTATTTAATAATGTAATATTTATATTGTAACAGACGAGTAACTCAAAAATCGTCGGATAGGCAAGCCAGTTTATTGACATTCGTTATTTGTAACGTAGTCGACGTTATAAACAATTACGATTAACATAAAATAGTATTATTATATGATTACGCGTGGCATTATAGAGTAATCATAAAGGCATTATATTTGTCGTGTACGTAGACGGACAACGAAATCAGTAAATATCAGTTAAATATTAAATGTAAAAACAACGCACGCGTTTAACTGACTAAAATATCGTCGTCGTCCTGTGTGCGTTTCGTTTGTCGACGGAATCGTCTATTCCGTTATCTCCATACGGTGTATTTTATTCTATCGGCTACAAATACGTAAATGTATATTTACAGAAAAAAAATGATGTTGAATTAGGGGAGCTGGAAAAAAACAAACCGTTGAAATAGTCGTGGGATCGAGTTAAAATCCAAAATCCAAAACGAACCTATAAAACCAGCCAGGACTAACGGAGGGATCAGAAAAGTCTAAATGCCCACGAAAATATGAGTTTAGAATTGAACAAACACGAGACTCCTTAAAAAATCGTCCATTTATTGTTATTATCTTCTGAGCACGTTAATTGATTTTAACTGAACTATATTGATTTTCGCCAAAGATAAATGGCCGAGAAAATGTTTTAAATATGTATTGCGCATAATTACAATGCATAATATTTTGTTTCGATGAAAATTACACGATTTCGTTTCATTATTTTAATTGTTCTAAAATGCGCAACATACTTGTTTAAAACACTAATGGAAAAAAGACGTGGAGCATATTTTGCACGGTTCTGTGACCACGGAGTACCTATGTATAATATTATACATAAAATGTACACATAATATGCGTATACCCGCGTGGTTATAACTCTTAAAGATTTCAGAGCCGGTTGGAAGGGATGGGGGGATGTTTAAGGGGTGGTCAACACCTATCACACGATGTAACACATTTTTCGGCAATCGACATAATTACGATAAAATTGTATTCGTTACAAAAAATGCAGGTATAAATTTGAAATTTGAAAAAAATATTTATTTAATGGGCCGTAGAAAGTTTTCAACACATATTATTCAGAACACGTTAGAGATCTGTGAATATTAATATTAAAAAAATAAATATTCAACTTCTACTCGCCACTATTGATAATATAATTTCGTATAAGTATACGGTATATTGTACTATTGGTCATTAAATATGACCTATAATAAAAATAAATTATATACAATAATTAATAATATTATATACATATAATCGTTGGCATATTGGGAATATTTTTTTTTTTTTTGATAAATTTTTATCTTCAGTTTTTTACAAATGTAAATATTATTAACGTGATAATCGATAATTCTGAATATTTTGTTGGAACGTAGTTTATTGTAAAAACGACTCCTATATGTCATAAATCACGCTATTTTTTTTATTAATTAATCTCAATATATATGAAAGCAGATGATCCTATCACTTGTAAAATTGCAAGGAACGCGAAACCCGATTTTACTATGTTGCTTGCGTATCGACGTTTCCTAATTCGTTTTTTTTTTTTATTCTGATTTTGGAAAAAAGGCGACTTTACGACTCAGATAATAGTCTTGGCCACGCATTTGGTAATTGATCAATATTTACTCTAATATTAAAACGACAAATTTAAATGAAAATGCTGGAGACAGATTTCACACATCCGGCCCTTAGTTAGACACAGGGATAGAAAAACACTATTCACAAAACTATTTGATCAATAATCATAAGATGGACTCTTTAAAAATACCACATATTGCACCGTCTACCTGCAAAATTATTGGCAATGATAACAAATGAGTTTACAAAAATAAATTAGTTAAATCCTTTGTATTGTGATTGAATTTCAGTAAATATTTCACATGTTTTCCGAGTGACGCGAGAAAATATTTTTGTAAATCATTATTGAGTACAAGTCGTCAATTACATCGAACACGGCCCTTCACGAGTGTTACACAGCACCGGCCCTGTCGACGATAACATGGATTACCTCGTGGCTTACATTTGTTTAGGTGTTATGTTGTTTATATTAAGTAGTTGGGGTATTTAGCTGACTAAAAGCATTCCTTACTGCCGTCACACGATTATGTGTGACGGCGCAACGTCAGCCGATTTCCGATACGTGAACACATCAGACGTTAATTCGATTATATAAATTCAGTTGGCAACACGTATAATATTGTTTTTCAATTGTTAAAACCCACTCAAAAAACTATATACTCAACGGATTGGATTCGTATCGACGAACCCATTCTACCAAATTCAAAATCTGTCTGAACGGCTCTTCTCTAGCCGTTCGACGGACCATTCCCCCGTCTGATCCCACCCGGCTTAACCAAGGAGGTCACAACATAAATATATATATATATAATTCCAATAGGGGAGAGGGCACGTGGCCCTAGTGCGCCCTGTGGCTACGGCGGCACTGATGCCGACATAACACTACTAATATGCAGCTACAGAGACGGCACGACCTAGAAGTCGAATGGTTCTGAGCGTGGTGGATAAAAATAAACGAGCATAAATCAGGTAGCTATTCCGTTTGGCCGGATGGAGCCTAATGACGTCTGAGAACGATAAAAGAAACGCCGAAACAGGTGAGGAACGAAATCCTTCTAAAACGGACCGGCACGAATCGTTTAGAACGCGCGACACTAAAAACCGAGCCAAATCATTGCCGTAACACACGTTCCCCCGGTATTCGCGAAATCGGTCGTCCTAATCAATCGATTTCGAATCGCCGTAAAATCCTTCCCGACCGCGGGGACCCAATAATCAGTAAAATCATCCGGCTGAAAAAATCATCTATACCAGTAATGATGAACCACGACCGGTATAGATTTGCAGGCCTGACGGCCGTTCTAGGGAACGAAACAACACCTCTGTTGGCATATATTTATTACATTAACGTTGAATACCTACTCAAACGAATAGAACATGAAATCGCATCAAGAGCTTGAAGAGTTCCCGCTCCTCCCCCATGTACGCCGCGCCACTGACTGCGACAGTTGTCTCCGGTGTGGCATCGCAACGGCGGATCGCGTCTCGGAGGAGTCTGTGGCGGGCGGGGGAGACTTTAACGCGTCACCGCGCGGGTCCGCCGTAAAACTCGACAAGCGCTCAAAAGCAAAGGGGGGGGGGGAAAAAATAGGCCGCGGGCGTTTTGTGTTTTCGCGCACCAGTACGAGATCGGTCGAATCTCGTATCGCAAATCCGTCGCGTATGTCGGAATATATAAATACTCGTAATAATATCACGTCGTTGTAAAAACGGAGTATTTTATTTTTTTTGAATAAACCAACCTGTTCGTGGTGGGGCGACGACAGGAGCAGTGATCGTCGTCTCTGCGAAACGCTTTCGGACGGAGAAATGGAAAATCGCGCACGGGAGTCAAAAAAAAAAAAAAAAATTTAATATGAAACACGGACTCGCGTCGAAACGCGATGAATAAAAATAAAAAAGAACGGCAAAACGGTATCCGTCCGTAGAACGGCAATCGCGCGCGATAATACAACACACGATTTATTTCTAACACTTTGTAATCTCAACAACGGAAACCGAACGATCAGTCGCTTTCGCGTCGAACCATCGTCGCGTGTGTGGTGTGGTGTGGGCGCACGCGCGCGTTTATACGAACGTGTTGCCGACGTGACAGTGACCGGACGAATGCTTCGGCTGCGGCGGCCCGTGTTCTATCTGTACAGTTTTTTTTTTTTTTTTTAGGTGGTACAACCGGGAGGGAATGCGGCGGCGGCGGACTGTTCTACGGCCGGACAGATAGTACGGCAGTACCGTGACGGCAATGGCCTTCGACGACGAACAACAACAACAACAACAACAATAATACGACGACGACGACGACGACGGCAACGGCGGACGAGTGAAAGAAACGCGCGCACGCGCACAAACTACCACTGTAATAATAATAAAAAATAAACAAAAGTGAATTATTTCAACGAAAAAAAAAAATATATAAAATAACGAATTTTTACTGTTTGTAAAAGAGGGGATAATGACTCGTGTCGTCGTGTGCTGGCAGGTAACTTCGGCAACGATAAATACTTCTGTGAAGTTTTTTTTTTTTTTACATTTAATATTATTTTTTTCACGTGTTAGAACCGCGCGGTGGTAGCCGTTGTGTTTACGCTCGCGCGTGTCCCTAAGACCCCCTCTCCCTCCCTCCGTCAATGCCCGACCGATCGGTTGCTACGGCCGTAGCGCTGTTCCCACACGGACGCGCGGCCGAGCGAACGAGTCTTCTGACCTCCTCCGTAACCACCACCACCACCACTACCGCTATCACCTCCACCGCCACCTCCAGCCGAGCCGACTACTCCGGTCGATCGTCGTCGCGCATACACGTATACATATGTATATTGTATACGTATACAATCGTATGCGTCCGGCGTGCGTGTGTAATGGTGTTCACGCACGGACGCGGTTATTATTCCGAATACTTTTTAAAAGTACATTGTCGAATACTTTTTTTACAGCTCGTTTCGAACCGTGCCAACGTAGAAAATAATAACTTGAACGTAAATAAAAAATATATTATTTCGGGAAAGAAAAAAAATAAATACGTGTATACAGTACCAGTATAGGTATTTAAAAACGACATGAAACATCATGTTAATTTATAGGTGTATTCGGTGTTTGAACACTGTTCATTAGTGTTATTCGAATAATAATTTTTATATTTATATATATATATATATGTAAATATTGTGATTGCGATCACGCATTTGATTATAAATAATAATCTATTTATTTTAAAATATTAAATATAATATATGTTGAGTTACAGACTTTCTAAAACACATTCCATCATTTACCCAAAAAAAAACCAGGGTTCGGCAATTGTGCGGGACTCGTGGCATTCGCACGTTTTTGTTATTTATTGTAAAACACAGCGATGTGCCAAAAAAAAAAAATTCATTTCTCCGTAACATGACGTCGAATTTGTGACTTGAAAGTGCGTATTTTTACATATCTCATAGATATTTCGGTAGAGTATTAATTATTATTCCATCGTTTTTTTTCGCATGTTTTGACAAATTCTTCGAATTTCAAATAACAATTATGCAAATATCCTGCACCGATCGATGAAATCAAGCGAGGAGAGCACTCGACAAAAAAAATTATACCAATCGTATTGATTTTGCTGTCTGTCTACGACTCATATACGCAATAAATTAATTTTCATAAAAAATACGACGCCCGTATCGCTCCACAGACCCGTTCCCATTTAAGAACGTCAAGAAATTTGTCTGAATTCAAAACAATATTTTTGTTTAAATTGTCAGGTGTTTCGTATTAACAATTCGATAGAAAATATTTCGAACGCGCGTTTTCTTTTTATTTCTATGCGTACTTTACGGGTTTCAGTGCATGTTTCGACGCTTATTTTCGTGTTTTCAAGTGCTACGAGTCCCGCGGAACCCTGCCAATAACATTGTCGACATTGTCGACTACTCCCGCCGACCCACCGCGGGGCTATTACTTCGTTTTCTTCTCTTGATTCTATTATTTTTTTTCCTTTCTAAGGGTCGCGTTGTAGCCCATAACCCTCCTAAATGATTGGACCGTGAAATGCAGATGAATAAATTTCAAATCCGACTGGTAGTCCTGGAGTTGTTCAAACAAACGGAACGAAAACTCTTTAGTTTTGTTATATTAATACGGATACGAAAACGAAGGTAGTGGTACAACAAATAGGTGTAAGCGCGCGCAGCCGGACTAGAATTTATTTTATTCGAGTGCGCACTGGTATGTTCTTATTTATTAATATCGTTAAAATAACGGGAGGGAAAAAAAAATGATATTACGCCGAGTGACGCTCGTGACTCACGTATCATGATACCGTGTTTTGGAAATATCGCGGAAACGACGAGTGAACACGACTCCGTCGGGCAAACTTCCCGAAGATTTGTTTCGAAAGCGTCGTCGAAGCTAAGAACAATAATGCGGTTATACGAACGCGTCATCCACAACGGTTTTTATTTACCGGTTTTTTCAGTCCAACCACTAAAATCATCTTTCCTATTTCCTTCTCCTCCTCCGTTCGATATTACACCTATACAACGTAGTGGTTTAGTTGAACGGTACGCCGCGGCGTGTGTCCATACAACGCTGTAACGCTTATAGGAAAGAAAATATAAGACGCGGCCGTACGATCGTATTCCCGCATGAAATTATACGCATAATATTAATTTACATAACGTAATTTTAAAATAAATTTCTTTTGTAAGTTTATGCGTTCGCAAGTTTTTTTTTTTTTTTTTTTTTTTTTTTTGCTATATGAAAATCATACCATAATATGAGGTATAAATCCGTTTCCGGACAATATCAATACAAATACGAAGTGTAATAGCGCATAGTCTTGTACGTTTCGCGTGTTTCTCTGCGTATTTTCCATATAGTTGATTTTTTTTTTTGAGTCGTCGCTTTAATATTTCGTAAAAATATCAAAAAAAAAAAAAAAATTGTTTTCGAGGACGTATGAAAAAACCGTTTGCGACAAAAAAGTATTCGATTTACTTTTCCGAACGTTTTGACGAAATCTTAGTATATTTCTATAATTCTATGACTGTATGGAATACACGGGTTTTAAACCTAGCACTCGACAATATATATTTTCTTCAATAACCGTACTACACACATGTGTGTGAAATGTTTCTCAGAGTTTGCATATAATTTTCGTATTGTGCATATTTCAAGTGTATAGTTTTGTATTTTTTTTTTTTTTTATTAATTAACTTCTAGTAAAAGCTGTTCGGCTCAACACTTATAAATCTATATATGCCATGTACGTATAGATTATAAAAAACAAAACTAAACCAAATAGATAATAAATAATTAAATAAAGTAACATTTTATATTTTTAACGCATAGTTTTTAGCGCATGAACTTAATGCCGCTGGGGATAATCGACGATAAACTACGATTTAAAAAACGGGTAAATGTGTAATAAAAATAAAATACTATGGGATAATGAAAATCGTAACAGCTTAAAGGCGAAAATTACATTGTAAAACAACTCTATGGGAGCAGAATATTTATTAATTAAGCTTGAAATTTTAATGGAACGTAAGGCGTACTACGTTATTTCGACTGTGCTCAGAAGAATCTTGAAAGTCTTTTGTCACGATTTCAATTTGTTCCATAAATTGTGTTTTATTATTTTATGGTGAAAAATTACGTTTGTACAAAACTAATGGTTCTAATAGGGTGTTGAAATTTCTAATAAATATATATATATATATATAACTATGTAGTATATTAACGAACAATTTTCTTTTTAAATGTTTACCTACTCGTAGTTTTATTGTTAGAAATTATATTAAAATGTTGTAATGTCAGGTCAATCGTCAGTTATGTAATTTATACATACTACGTTATTATGTATTTAATATTAGTAAATAATATCGCATCGAAGTTCTGCTCGGAATCGTTTAATTGATTTCAAAACTGTAGTAATAACAAGACTCTAAAATTATTATCCAAGTAATTCGCTTGAGCGACATTCACAACACTCTGCGACTCGTTACCGTTGTTTTTTACATTTTATACACACTGCGTACTCGATGAAACAATATCATAAAAAAAAAAAAGAAAATTTACGTGGTTTTTAAACCCTGAACAAAGCTATCAACACGTAGGTTATGTTAGTTGTGCAATGACGTGTTTATTTTCATACATACGTACCGTAAAACGGAGTGATTAGAGTCCTATTCTATTTGGTTTTTTTGTAATGTTTCCCAGAAGGTTTTTAGTATTTCACGTGATTCGTTTTCGCATGAATACTCACATTTTTCCAAATATTATCCGATTTCAAAAACTTTTGCAATTTTATCGGTGAATTTCTTATATATATATATATCTTTTAAAAGCTGACTCTTCTATTTACCTGGAAATACGGTGAATATATGTTCACTCAGTAAAAACAAATAAAAATCTGTTTTCCGGATGATGGTTTGAATATCGATCAGTCTATAAATTAAAAACAAAAAATTATTTCGAGTCTTTATTACATATATTGCGATAAATTATAACAATTAAATTCAGGTCATGTTGTACGCTGTGGAATTTAACACGAAGGTACGTATTCGCCAGTGCTTTGTAGACACTAAATAAAGTAAAATGCAATAAGTACTTCGTTTGAAAAAACATAGTTATCAAACGTGTAACGGAACATATTTTGTTAACATACATTATATAATATGGTATACATTGAAACAGGCTGTGACGCTCATGTCACTTCAATTTTCGATACAAAATAAAATAAGATTTACACTGATTTGCGGTAGGCGAAATTTTCTTCTAAATTTCTACTCTATTATTATAAATTACTGTAATAAAAATAGGCATTTCAACGAGAAAGAACTGGATAATAATTCTTAGACATTACTGCTGAACATCATTATTTTCAGTTTCGGTAATATGTTTTTAGAGCGAATTCGTTTCTAGTTATCGTCGATAGAAAATTTTGCAGAACAGTTGTGTAATTTACGTATATGTTTTCCGAAAAACGACATGTTATGTAAATTTCATGGTGAAAACACTTATTGGTTTTGATGAGAAGTCACCAATTTATACGAAGACAATATCGAAAACGAAAATATTCGACCGTAATCATACTGAATACCCTCGTGATCACCTCGTTTTACGGTAATAGACTCGTAATAATTTATCATGGTTTTTCTACTTAAAATTTCTCGATTCTCATCATCCCCAATTATAATTTTTGAACGGTAAAATATATACGTATATTCAACGTCGTATGAGCCGAGGATAAAACTCAACGGAGAGATGTTTTTTTTTTTAAGTTATCGACTAGTGATATTTTAGTCAATTTTAATTAGCTTTGTTTTATAGTTCGGTTTGGAATAGAAGACACTGCCTAAATGTATTGGATGAAAAATAGAAGAAAAAAGCCGTACGTGGGCGTGTAGCGTTCGTGAAATATTCGACCCGACAGCAGAATGTGACCCGAATAAATTATTCGCTGATTACGATCATTTTGTAACAGGACGGCATTTACTCGTTATATCATAGGCGGATTTAAACATAAGCCATCGTGAGTCCTCGGCGGGTTCTGTGGCGCAAACCATACTTCGTTTGCTTCTACGCGTGTATTTCTATGATATTTCATTTTCGTCCGTTTTCGTTTTTTTTTTTTTTGTTTTACTTTCATCGCCGGACCATTTCTTTTAACTTCTTGTCTGACGATGAATTTTCGTCGAAACCGGTAGAGTGAATATGCGAACTTTTTACAACAATCCTATTTATTTATTTATTTTATTATATTTATATAAAAAAAATGTTCTTGCACAAAATAATACGCATATTATCTATTATTTACGCACCCGTTATTGTCCGACGAACCGAAAATATCGATTTTTTTTCCCGTAGAAAGGAATATAAAAAACCACTCGATCGTTTACAAAACTATGCGCTACACGTTACGATTTCCCGCCGTATCCCGCCCCGCAGTCGCGGACCGTTAAGCCTCGAATAAATATTAAATAACGCTATGCGTATCGATCGAAATGTGAAATAATAAAAATTTTATTGGAAAACTAAAAATACGGTCGCAGCCAAACCGCAAACGATCATCAATTTATTAATTATATAGTGTACAATTTGTTACGTAAAAATTTTAATTGGACAACGACTCAACGTTTAGCAATGAATTTACGAATTCTGAGCCGAGCGAGGAGCAGTGTATTGAATTTACAATGACTTGTTTTTTTTTTTATATATATATATATTTGTACCCGAAAATACGAACAGAAGGAGTGCTCCGATCCCTACATTTATAGTTTGTTTACGGTAGCAAATTGTATTTAGTTAACGGCACTTCAGTGAGGTTATTTTTCGATTTTGTCAAAAGAACCAGAAAAAAATTCAAGAACTACTGAAAAATCACTTAACTTAGACCATAAACAAATTATCAAATATATAACCTTGTACTATATTAACGAAAACAGTTTTTGAAATTTTTAACAAAGTACAATGGATTCATTGTAAAAAGTTATGTTGAAATTTTGTACTGTAAGGTTAATCGTCAATTATCTATTCTGTACAGACTATAACACAATTATTAATATTACACCGAAGCTCTGCTCAGAAACGTTTTTCCGAAAACGATTATTTATCGCATTCGATTTGAATTTAAGTCATAAAAATAATCTAAAATCTATATCCAAGTAATTCATTTAGAAGACACTCACAACGCCTTGCGACTCTACTTTTTTGTTAAATTCTATTTTTATAATTAATTTTTAGTTAACTCTTATATTAATTATTAAAATCAAAAGGAAATTAATTTTCTTCTATGAAGACGTATATATGTATAATGACGAAATACGTAGTATAATAATCGAAGACATTATAGACGATCGATAGCAGAAGACCCAGAACGGGGTAAATCTGCAGTCAAATAACGAATGATGGCAGATTCATTTCGTAAATGGAGCTCAAAAATATTATTGAAAATTTTAGGAAAACATATAGAACATTTTTGTTAATGAGTTTGTTATTATTAACCAATGGCTCGAATGGCGTAATTCTTTTTATTAATATATAAACGTATATAATTAAAATGACTGAGAAATTAAAAAAATATTTGACGTCTTAAATTGTTCAACTGAATTCTTGAATTCGCCTGATTTTCCAGAGATGGTACCGGACATTTTGACATTGAAAATCGGAGTGCCCATCGTTCTTCTACGAAACATCAATGTATCAAGACTTCGCAACGGAACCAGGCTTATAGTTAAAATGATGATGAACAATAACGTCATCGGGCTAACGATCTTAAACGGAAATTTTAAAGGGAAGATGTGCTGTCGCCTAGAATTTCAATGATTCCGACAGCCTTTTTGCTTCAAACGCTTGTGGATTCCGGTGTAGCTCGCCTCTACAATGACCATTAAAATAGTATAAAAAAAAAATCGCAATTTTTTTCGCCAAATCTTTTTGCATAAACAACCCTATGTGGCATGCTCACACGTCGGTAAAGTTTAAATTTGTTCATCTACGCACCAGATGGAAAAACAAAAATTATCCTGTGTCCTAAAGCACTTCAAAATTAATAATAATAATAATATAACTGATTTTAATTAAAATATACGTTTTTATTTTTAAATATAAATTAAATTTTTTAACAAAATAAAAAAAAATTGATCGTATATTTGTCTGAGTTTTTTGCACTGCCGAAAATGCATAATCCGAGGAACGTGCAGTATGACACGAACTGAATAGGTATAACCTCCGACTTATGGTTTAACTAAGTATTTAGTTAGAATTTTTTTTTATCGTTTGAAAAATTCGAAAGCGCGCCAGTAAAAAATAACATTGAACTTGTCAATGAATTGTCAAATACTGATTTTAAAAATAATAATAATAACTTAACGTATTTACTATCATATTATGTATTCGCGTATTTCTGTAATGTTACACGCGCGTCGTTAACAATAATTCCGAGTGCGTACCTATTGTAAACGTTGTGAAATTAATAGTGTTTTTTTCGGAAAAATATCAAAATAAGACGGTGTACACGCGTATGAAGACCATCGCGAAATATTATTAAAATAATCGTGTCGAGTCGTTAATAATTTTAATGGTAGTAACGCTTATATATTGTACACAATATATTATACACTTTCGTTTTGATACATTTATCGTAGTCGTAATAATAATAATATACGACGCTGTTATAACGTCAGCATGGGCCTGCAGCTATAGTGCGTCAAATGACTTATATAAAATATAATCGTTAAAATGATTGAAATCCACTCGTAAGTTTTCCTTATTCTCGACGCTTAATGTGTTCTGCGTTATAAACGCGACAATTCGCGTCGCAGATACAATAATAATAATAATAATTTCCGTTGGAATTATTATTATTAATCGGTTCGCATATATATATATAAATGGACAAAAAACAAAACACGTAGAACGAGATTTACTTGTAAACGCCGCCTATTATATTATTATTATTATTATTATTATTATTATTATTATTATTATTATTGTTATTATTATTATTATTATTATTATTATTATTATTATTATTATTATTATTAATATTTTCAAACCGTATGTACAACAAACAAAAAATATTACGTACCGAAAGCACAAAAGCGGTTTTTAAACCTATAACGAGTACATGTGAAAATACCGCAGAGGCAACGTCGAGCATTCCGTATATTTTCCCTGTACCTCCCGGGTATTGTTGTTGTTTTTAGCACGTGGCTTGTGGTGGAAAAATCTCTTTCGCATAATATTATAAAATAATAATAAATTGATATTATTGTGTCGTCGGATTATTATACACACACACACGCCATAAATTTATTTCGTCAATTTTCGATACACCGTTCAACACTTTATTCCACACAGTAGTCCCGCCGGCGCAGTGGTGGTGGTGGTGGTGGTGGTGATTTTGCAAATTTCAAAACAATATCACGATTTCTCGAACGTTTTTATCACGGTATAAGAGCGACGTATGATTTTTATTCCGGTTGCACAGCACGAAATGCTAGTATTATTTTAGAAACTTTTCGTTATTTTTTATTTTTTCAAATTTATTAAGTCTACATTATAAATGATACTTCGTTTAGTAATACATCACCGCGCCTCCGTTCGTCATAAAAATAATATACGACTGATATTACGGAAGAATGCGCGCAGCCGACAATTGCGCATCAAAACATGATGTCAAAAGTGTAATGCCGGACTGTTTGGATTTTTATTCGTAGCATGTGTTTAAAGTCTAATATCGTTTGTTGAAAAAAAAAGTTAATCGAAAGAAATTAAATTGAAAACAATAGTATAAAATTTAAACAATTTTAATTCATTTTCTTGCGCCTTATTTAATCCAACGTGTTTTTTGCTTTACATATTATGACGACACTTAGAATCGCAAATTTAGACCAATTTTTTTTTTATTTCTTCACAACTCTTGTTACGAAAGATTAATCTACTTTTTGTGGAAAAAAAATTCCCCGGCACTGATGAGTTAACTGAAATCCTCTAAAATCGTATCATATATGAATTCATTTAATAATATATACTTTATCTTACCTGCCTGTATAATTACTGACCCGGACTCTACACGTGTACTACTTCAATAACAGATTTTAAAATATTTATGCATCAGCTACGTATTAAATAAATGTATGATCGCAATCCAAAAACATTTTGACTCGTCGGAACAATAATTACATCTACTGGCGCGTAATGAGCGTCTCGTACTCAAAAATTGCATTTTGATTTTCATAATTTAAGTTTATGAAATAATGCAAATGAATTAATCGTTAATTTTCATTTATTTAATATTTTGACTCTATAAACTTAGAAATTAATAACTAAATCATAGGTAAACCATAACATATTAACTATCGAAAATAAACTCTCTTGATTTTCTTTAGTAAATACACGAATTTCATTCAAAAACCATAAATATATATATATATTTTTTTGTAATTTTTAATACTCATTGGCTATAATATATGTATGGTGTATCAGACTCGATCTTCAACAGTACATTGACGAATCCGACTCACTCGTTCCTTCAAGGAGAGAAATAGTCGCTCTTGTGGTAGACAGTTATGAGGATCGTGTTCTCAGATCAATTGAGAATGATCCTATTCTAAGTACGCGTCAAATAGGGCAGCATCGTAACGTGTCCCATTTTTGCACAATGACAATTAAAGCAAAACTGAACATATTTTCTCACTATCCTCGATTGAGATTAGATAAAATAATCCTAACAATAGATAATCGTAATGTTATTGGCATAGTCCACTTTTAATGAACTTTGTGATTACGTGTTCCGTCAAAAAGCGCATTTCATATCTGAAATACAAAGGCTTTTCAGATAATAACAATCTCTGAACTATAGTTTTCGATTTCATAGAAATAACCACGTTTTTTGCATTTAAACGCAATTTTCTTCCTTAATTACAGCAGTAAAATAAAAAATAATACCACTGTTGAAAAACTGAGATTTTAAAGATGTTTTATCGAAAGTGGCAGTCTATGATCATATTTTTGAGAAGTTTAACCCCAACAAAAAAAATTAAATTTTCCAAAAAGCGTAATTTTTTATGTTTAAAGACTGAAAAAATACTTTTCTATATCATATGTCTTAAAGAAAACTATAGTAACTTATAGAAAATTCAACGACCTTTCAACCAGTATAGTTATTTTTGACTGTACCCTGTGAGTTAGGAAGTTTTCGCCATTTAAAAGTAATAAGCTCAGAAACACGAAAAAATCATTAAATTGGAAAAAATTTAAAAAAGAAGAGGTTACAAAAAACTTTGCTGGGAATGTTTGTTGAAAATTATCTGTAAAATCGACCTCTTGATTTTTGACTGTCAAGTCTGATATATTATCCTGTTTATATATATATATAATATTTTATTATTAATATTAAAATAATTATTTCAATAATCAATTATATTAACAAATGATATTCACGAGAAATGATTAGATAGTTTGTGTAATAAATGACAATAGAACACTTGAAGTTTAAAAAATAACTTTAATTTGGTCATCATTTCTTTCTAACCATAATGTTGTCTACGGATTTTGGTGAACCAATAATAATTGCAACATGATTCGGTTTACTTTTACAGGTGTCATACCGATAAAAAAATTGCGCACAAATCCATTATTGAAAACAAAATTATAATTATATTAATATTATTATATCCGTCATACTCACTTTGTTTCACTTTTGTTAACACGTTTAAGCTATTATCATATTATATGAAATTCTGCACTGTATTCCCAGCAAGAAAACAATTAATATTTAATCATCCTTGACTTAAAGACCTCGTTATTTACGTGTGTGTTGCCACGAACCCGCCAAGAGGCAAAATCTAATTGTTTATATTCGTAAACGAGTAAATATTTGTATTTCATAATTAATATGTACACAGGTGCACTCTCTTTTGAATTGAAACACAATTAAAAACGTCGTTTATACTATGAAAAACTCAGCTCAAAACAAATTTATTTTCTATAGAAAGAAATCGTATGCCTACCAAATTTAATTTCTAAAAACATCACATTAAAAAATGACATTACATTAATTTTCAATTATCAATTCCATATTCTACTAAATACAATATATTTCTACATTGGAAAATATTTTATTTGATTAAAAAAAAATATTTAATTATATAAAAAAGTATTTAAAATTAAATTGTTTACACGTTAAAAAAATTATTACTTGAGAGAAGTATTCCAATACCGACCTAAATATTAGGAGACGTAAATACTCCAGTGTATTATTAAATATATCCATCGAATATAATTATTTTAATCGTCTGAACAACGATAAATAATTATTGAATTTGGAAATGATTTCTACAAGAAATTTGGCTTACTGTAATATTATATTTTACGCGTGTTTAATAAAAATAATATCGATTATAGTTCATCGAACCGAAACGTATATTATTTCAGCAGCGAATTCAAAACTTTGACGATTTGATTTCCGACAAAGGCCTCGCATCCCCGGTTAACGTGTAAGCCAAGTCGTGGAAGCCTACACTCCGTTCTAGCGAACACAAAAACGTTACGTTTACATGTAATTATTTTCACACGGTATAAATTAATAATTAATATATTATATTTTATATCGTCGTTCGTTTTACCTTTCAACGACGTGCCGGCGGCGAGCAGCAAAACGTATTTGTTCTTGATCAAATTGTACTCGACTCCTTCCACTTTGGTGACCGCGTCCCGTTCGACGGCACAATAAATTATACCGTCCACGGCGGACGTGTTCAAAAGCCTGAGTCCGTTTTGGTTCTGTGAGAAAAAAAAAATGTCTTGAAACTCTATCATAAAGTCCATTGGATCCCATTACTCACCGTCAGCCGTTTGTTCGCCTTTTTATTTGGTATGTTCCACGACATGTAAGCATTAATCGAGTTCTTACCCACGTCGTGAACGCATTCCATGACGCTGTCATTTCCCTGAACGAAGGAGTAAAAATTTAGTGCTATACACTCTTTAATTTCAACGCGAAACGTTTAAATTTCAAAAATGTTTAACGAAAATAATTCAATAAGGTTTGGGGTCTGAATGTTCGATGACAGTGACGGTTTTAAGGTGGCGATGGAGATAATCTCTTCCCCTGGCCCATAGTTTTTCCATTAAACATAACGTGTATTTTAACATTAATATCATCAAATAATATTTTTTTTTTAAATTCGTATTATCCGTATTATCTTTTGATAAACTGTTTTTGTCGCGTTATCATTTTTATGTTTTTTTTTTTAATTATCTTATATTAGTAGTTAATCAGTTTGAAATTCAAATTCAGTAGACTCTATTTATTGATCGCTTTACAAATAGCGAACAGAAAAATATTGATTATGCTTGTTAATATTTCAATGTTTTCTTAACGATTATAAATTGGTCTAAAGTTATACATATTTTATATATTTTAGTCTCATTCTTATTCATTGATTTTACGCTCTATCGTAATATTAAACTGTTTTATAATTAATTTAAACTATCTGCTTATAAAATTATAAAATTCATAATAGTTTCGAAAATTAATATTATTTATTCAAATACATACTACTATAACAATAAAAAGGTGCATTCAAAAACAGTTATATAAGATGTTTAATGGTCGTTATTTTGATCTAGTCTCATACGTACCATTTTTCAAAATTGCATCCCGTTGTCCCGATTAACATCAAACGGGACGTTTTTTAGAAGAGGATCCGTTTATTTTCCGGTTATTTTTTATTTTATACATATTGTAAGGATCACGAGCTGTTTAATTAAAAAAAAAAAATTACAGAATTAGACATTACTACTTGTGCTGACGTTTAAAAAAGTGTTAAATATTTATTTTATCATAAAACACGTAATAAAATTTTGAATAAAATTTGGATAAAGGCAAACAAATTAAAAACGCAAGAGAAGAAAAGTCGTAAAGACGAATGTAAAATGTTTGAAACGTTAGAAAAAGAAAATATTTCATTAAAAAGAAATATTATTGAATACGTGTTCACCAGTTATTTTCCGAATAAACCCATTAATAAAAATAATATTTTTCAATCAAAGGTTTTGCAATTGAATTACAAAATATTTTGGTACTCTTTTTACGTAAAAACCTCAATTTAAGAAACATAAATTGAAATAATTTTTTCACGTACGTATAGTTCAGCGAATTTCTTTTGAGCACGTAAATTCGTTACGTAAATTCTTTAGGAAAATAATAATAATAATAATAAAACCGAGTACTAAAGGAACTCGAGAATACCAATAGAAATTTAAATTGTTAAATCGTCATAATACATAACACACAAAAATAATTACTTACGTAACATTTTGAAACGTCAATAATATTACGTCTATAATTTGTGTGTAGAAAAAAAAATATATATATATGCTGTGTTTCGTTTATTGCCCAATTTTGAAATTTCAAGGCCCTACCATAACCCTAAATTAATCTCTTTTAAAAAAACTAATAAATTAAAATGGCTTGTTTTCAGTTAAATGAAACCGATTGTATAATTTGGTACATGACTTGAGGCGAGTGAGGATCGACATTTTGAATCGCCATCCTCCCCCTTCGAGTTTAGTTAAAACCGCCACTGTTCGACAACATTACGCGTAATTTCTATGATTGTAAACGGTTCGCTCGCTCGTCATCAAAACTATACTAGTATTTTAATGCGCTGCACGGTCTTTCTGGTCGAAATTAGTCCGGTTCGCACCGGATCGGGGACCAATTCGATTGAATTTGGTCCGGTCCAAAAGAATGAAAATGAATTAAACGTTTGGTGGAATCCAACACTGATATATTATTTCGAAACATAGGACGTATTTGTGTCATCACATCTTACTACCGGTCCCGTCAATTCCGTGCAGAACACTATATCGCGTATACATATTATATCGAAAAACTGTTACCATTTTTTTGTCGTTCGAAATGCCTGCGGCTACGTAAACGGCCGCCGTCTTGGCCATCATCTCGAACAAGTATTTGGCCCCTTTGGATCTGACGGACGCCGCGGCCACGCAGTCCTTAGTCGACACACACCCGTTCGGAGAGCCGAGGCACGTTTTGGTCTGACCGCATTCGTCGTAAAACGGATGGTGCGCCGTACGCGTAGCCGATCGCAACTGACCGAATCTCCACTTATCGTCACTGCTCGTGAACGCCACGTCGTGAAAACCGACGCCGGAATCTGCGCGACGGGAACAAAAAACGAATTACCCGAACGGTTATTTTATCAGACATAGTTGAACGGCCGAACACTTTTTACCACAAACATGTGTAACACACCTTTCAACGAAGTACCGGCGGCCAGTAAAAAGTAATAATCGTCTCTGTCCAAGTCGTACGTGTTCTCTTCTATTTTCAAAACGTGGTCCAAAGTCACCTCGCAGTAAATCGCGTCGTCGACCACCACGGCCCGTTCCAGAGTCACGCCCGCCGACCCTTCGACCCGTCGATTTTGCCTTCGACCGGGCACGTTCCGCGATTTATAAACGCTCGCGCTTTCGATTCCGTAATTCGTTTGGCGCGCGCATTCGATGACACCGTCGTCTCCCTGACGAACGCCGCACCGAAAACAGAATTCGCGTTTAAAACGAGTCATTTTAGGCATGAAACAGTGACACCGAAGTGAGAGAGGCGTTCCATCCATTTCTTTTGAGTAGCATTACACAACATTCCCACCAGTTATTTGCGTTCAAAATTATTCATCACTCTTGAAATTAAAAAAATCTATTTTTACCCATATATATATATATATATAATTTGTAGCTGTTTCGCTGCCTAATTTTCTTTCTTTTCGTTTTGTTTTTTAGAAAAATATCTTTGACAAATTTTTTTTTCTTTATAAAAACTATTATTAATTTACAAAATTTTTTACATTCAATGTGACACACGTTACTTCAACTATACTCAAAAAATCTAGAAAATCTTTCGTCACAATTTCAAATTTTTCGACAAAGTGTATTTCACATTTTGTGGAAAATCATATTCGTTCAAAACTAATGGTAAATAGAGTCTAGATATTTTTGCCAAATATGCGTAAGCTCCGAAGCCTCGCTCAGAATTGTTTTTCAAATCTAACGATTGCTTTCAAATTTGTAGTCGTACAAAAGTTCTCAAACCATTATCCAAATTATTCACTCAAGCGATATCCACAACACCCCGCGGCTCAGTACATTTTTTTAAAAGGTTTATTCAAAAAAATAAAAATAACGATCTTATTGATTAATAAATTTAAATAGCTTTTCGTACGTATTACATAGCAGAAATATAAAATACGATTGTTTTTTGTTTTTTTTTTTTTTTTGTAGATTCGTGAAAATTTTTACTTTTTTAAGCTATAAACACAGACATATTTGAAAGAATTACAAATCAGTTTGATTGATGATTGTTAGGGGGAAAAAAACGAACAATTTACCATTTTATTGTCGTGCGAGAGTCCAAACGCCACGTATTTGCTACCGCCGTACGCCAGCATTTCAAACTGGTAACTATCGTCCGACGGTATCAACGCGACGATCGCTTGGCAATTCTTCGATTTAATGCAACCGAGTGGGGCCGCCACGCAGTTTTTATTCTTTCCACAACCAGTGTAAATGTTCGCTTCGATTTCTTTAAGTTCCTGCGTGATTATAATTTTACGATTTTAGTTTCATTTCCCCCGGACAATGCATCATTATTTTTACATTTCCAGCTTCTTCCTGATTTTTTTGTCCCATTCTCAGCTGTCCGTCCCCCGGGCTTTTGATCTGAACCGGAATCGAAGTTATATTATTCCAAAACGTCGCGTGATCAATTACGACCGTAGCTCTGCGTAACATAATTATTGCACGGGTACATATTTCTATACTTATCGATGAAACGAAGGAATTGACTAGAGACTTACACGAAATTCACTTGCCCCTCAAAGTCACTGGGCGCTTCCCAGTCGAATTCCACATACTTCTTTGTTATATTGCTACTGTTCATCACGCCGGATCTCTAAAACATTATTAACCGAATTTGAAAAAAAAAAAAATTACCGTTTATTTTATTATTCAATTTTCGACTGTTGATAACTTAAATTTATACCCCATTTTCCATACCAACTAAAATAATATTGAAAAAATGTAATATTATCATCATTCTCACTTATCATTTAAAAGATTCATATATAAATTTAAGTACTCGATAGAACCCAATAGTTTTGTGTCATTTTACCGCATTTCAAGCCGTGTAGTTGTTTCAAAATCTTATGGCAAAATATTTCCATATAAATTTTCGATATCGTTTCCCGTACAAATTAATTGACTTTGTTCGAGTCGTTCACGGTATAAGGATGAAGTTGGTATATAGGTCTATTCCTACTACCCCGGGCCGAAGACGTGTGGTCTCCGTGCATTCGTATTTCGCCACTGATGAAAAATCGTCGGTACCATCGACAATGCATTTTATTTACACAAACGGGACACTGGGTAGTATGAATACCGGGCCGGTCCGGGGTGGTGGGAATAGACCTTAAGAGAAAACGATCGATTCTGAGCATTGGAAAAACGATCTTTTAAAGAAGAAGTGGGTGACTTAATCCGAACGATGAATAAAAAAAGGATTTTATGAAAAATTCTTTTGCAGTTTAAAAACGTTGTTTTGATCTTTGGATTCATCGAACGGCATTGCAAGGTAAATTACGATTTCAATTTCGAGTCCTTCGGTAATTTATTAAGGTTTTTTCGAATGTCACAGAAAATTCAGCCATGAAAAACTGTTCCCGTATGATTCGCAGAATTGACCGTTGTTTTCAAATTAATATCCACCTGTTGAAGTCGACGCAACTGGTTGGAATTCATACGGGTCCGGTATAGTATTCAAATAATATATTATACCGCACACACTGATTGTTATCCCAGCGACTTCTATGCCCCTATCCCTCGAACAATCACAGTTGGGTATATGGAAAATGGCCAATTGCCGTATTACTTACTGGCGCGTTGTCACAGTCGAGCGTCCGCGTTTCCAATGGAATTTTGACGAACGACCCGATGGCATTTTTACCGGATCCTAGGGCGCGACCCTCCAACAAGAACCCGACGTAGTAGTCTTTGGGTTTAGGCGCGACGAGCATCACACGGACTTTCGAGGACGCCAAGTTCTGGGACAATACGATCTGGTATGGAGACTTAGAAGACTGAGCCACCTTGCCGTGACCCAGCAGAGACTTGGCGTCACACTTGGTTTGCTCGAATCCGTCGGCGGCCCTCAACGAGCAGACGACAGCCAAGACCGCAGCGACGATCGTAAAGTAGTCGGACAAAGCCATTGCGTTGGACTCTAAGAGCTACACACGATGAATTTAAAAATAAATTGCAAACAAATTCGAAAGGTTATAATGAATATGATTTTTTTTTTTTTCAAACGATATAAAAACGCGAATTCGTTGCGAACAATTATTATCGTTAATTTTTAAACTAACGGATACAAAAAAAATATGAAACATTTACCAAATATGCGACTTTATATTTTATTAGGGAAAAATCAGTTTTAAAAAGTTTCTTTTAATTTTATGCGATTCATAACGATTATAGATTTCGATGTATTTAATACGTAAAAGAGGTAACTTTTGGTTTTAACGCTTAACTATTTAATACAATATCAGACATACGTACGTGTTACTACCAACTATATTCGAAAACTCTTCATTCGTCACAATTTTAAATGTATAACGGTTTATGTTCATTGTCCGAAATTATATTAAAATTATGTAATTTAAGGTTAATCGTAAATTCTTTGCACACTATATTATTAAAAACTAATAATATTACACCGAAACTCCGCTCAAAATCGCTTAATCGAATGCAATAATTTATAATTACTTCAAATTTACATAAACAACAAATGTCTAAAACCTTTACCAAAGTAAATTCACTTAAGCGACATCCACAACACCTCGTGGTTTGCAACCTTTCTTCACTCTTTCTCGGGTGATTGGTTAATATTGTCTTATCATATATACATATAATTAATTCTTTCTATTCTTTTTATTATGGCCATTTAATGTGTTCTAAAATGTAAAACACAGACGTGTATAAAACAACCACGATTGTCAAAATTCTATATTTTATGCCAGATTTATCCTCATATAAATTATATATTATCGGGTGAATAATTTTCTTTGACCTTGTTAATTTTCTCCCACTTAATTTTTATTTAAAACCTGTCTCGATTCTTAATTCTCCGAACCCATTTAACGATTCGCACTGTTTCACTGTCTGATTATAGAAGACTATACATTGGTCGATCGGACCACCAACACAATCAGACCCCGAATTATGTAAGTATACACGACTTACTAAAATTTACACCCTTGATCCACACGATGATCTCGTCTTTTAGTCAGTCGGCACACACTGGAAGTCACCGACTACAAATCGAGAAATCATTTTTCCACGAAGATAATTTTGATTCTTCACGCACATAAATTAGTTGTTTTATTTCATCGTTGACTTCACGTCTACTTGAAGGTAGCGTGTGCCAACTTATTAACGGTATTGTCATTATTTTTCTCCCTTACAATTCATTGAACCGTACTCAGGTCACAGCGGTTTTTCAAGACACAGAGACCAAGTGAACGCAGCGAAGTGGTATTATGTTTTGTATTATCCCGTGCGTATATTTCATTTTATTATTATTTTTTTTGTTGTTTTATGTTTCTATCAATTCTCGATTTCTCGAACCCAGAACACTCCTCTCGTTAACAGGCGAAACTTACAAAAAAAAAAAAGATTTCAACGCCGTACGTTTTTCATTCTCGATTAAATATTTACCTTTACTCCATATTTTCTTATTTTTGTTTATCACAACATTAAAATTGTAAAATAGCCCAATCGGAAGTATAAACAAGTAAGTCCGAATTTAGTTCCACCAACCAAACCAAATTTGAAATGTCGTTAAAAATAAAAGTCCTTGTACATTGTTTATTCAGATGTATTCAGATATTCGTATTACTCGCGTACATATATAGCAATGTTAAAATATGACGATTATAATATTATAATGTAAATTATTATTATTGTATTTTAGAGACTATCGCCCCGGGGAATGTTATTCAATGCCAAACGATCAATTTATTGCGAATATAAAACGCGTGTTTCTGGCAAGCACACACAAACGTCAGTTAAATTGTGTATACACATTATAATTTGTCGTTTGTTTTTTTGTTCTTTCCCCGACTGCCGTACAATTATTATTTTTGAAAATTCTTCGAGTTATTTCACGTTAAGTTCTGAACCGCGCGTACGCGTATGAATTGTTCACCGAATAAGCGAATCGACACGAAAACTATTTCATTTCGGAATAACGCTCGTGCCTTTCGTTTTCGCGTATTTTCTCTTTTCGGTCGAACAACAATAATTATAATAATAAAACCTCGTTTTAAATATACAGCTGGTACTTACTGCGCGATAATATATGCATATTGTTATGGTAATTATACCTGGACGTAACACGGTGTACGTATAAAGGTTTCTAATCCATTGAATTTACAATATCACGATATCAGTGTTTGTACCGACCACTTAGATTGGAGAGTAGGCTTAAGAAGGCCCGAAGGATGTGGGAAGAAGCCATGGTCCCCGAGTACGCGAAGATTAAAATACGAATTAATTTATAAATTATTCATATAATAAAAACGCAAGTAAACGTTCGACTATTTTTTATTACTCACAGTGGCATAAGTATTGGTGTCGACAATGACAAATTTTTAAAGAATTTTTTTTTAGCTTTTCTAACCGATATTGATATCTAAAGGTATTGTATATCGGCTCGCTGATATCGTACGATGTAAATATTCAAGAGAAAATTGTTACTTATTGAAATATTTCCAAATATTGATAGGGCATAAGGATATTTCGTGAACGCTAAATTTTGTACTATAAAAAAAAATCGTTTTGACGCCTCAAATGCGTAGAAATCTATTTAAGATCCGCCCGGACCGACGAAAAGTCGAACAATTTTACAATTTGATTTCGATAAAGAACGAAATGTTAAGAGAGTTGAATC
Organism: Chaetogeoica ovagalla; assembly: GCA_032441825.1. NCBI lineage: Eukaryota > Metazoa > Arthropoda > Insecta > Hemiptera > Aphididae > Chaetogeoica > Chaetogeoica ovagalla. The sequence continues at coordinate 16,340,253 of CM063723.1, read as the reverse complement.
GCGAAGACTTATCTGACACATTTATGAGAACCAGTTGTCTACATGTAAATCAACCGTTTAATTCGTGATTATCACGTTGAAACGTGTACACGCGAATATTTTGTTGTTAATTATTTTTGTTTGGATTTCTTTTCTCAACTCCGACGATTACGATATAGTGTTTAAAATTTAAATAAAACTCGTTCCGCGTAACTACCTAATATTAAATTATATTTTATAGCAATTAAGAACGACAATTTTTCCACGGGTTTACGAACAGTAAATATGCCCTCATCCACGACTATACTCGTATGAAATATAAAAAAGGCCGCGCCACTGAGTTAGCCGCGGACTTGTGCAAAATCATTTTATAAAAGTATTTGGAATACATATTCCGAATACTTCGAGAAAAGTATTCAGAATATGTGTTCAAATACTTTGCCATAATAATATTCCAAACAGTTTTAGAATACTTGTTTTTTTTTTTTTTTTATAATTTTCAGTAATACGAATACGAAAATATAGTAGTTATATCATTATCGAATCGAACACGCGTTCAGTAGTTAATACGTCATTAACGTATTAAATAATTTTTTTTGTTTAATTCCGTGTTGATAAAATTAACACAATAATTAAAAATGTGAATTAATAATACCAATAATTAGTTATAATAACACGGTGTTATCGAATCGATTATTTGAATAACGCTAGGTTCAAAAACCAAATATCGCGAATTTTTGGAAAAATAATTGTTAGTGGTTTTAAAATATCTACTCGTATTAGTCTATTTTTTTTTTTTTTTTGTCCAAAATAAATTATTATTTACATATTTTGAGTGATTATTCGTTATTATGTAGACGCTATTTAAAATATTTACTGATGATCTTCAATTACCGGTATTGGGAATACTGTAATCGGTTTGCTTAAGGAAAAAAAAGTGTACTCGGAATACAGTGTTCCGGAATACTGTATACGGAAAATTACTCCAAACGTCTGTTTGGAGCCGGATGGCGCGGAATTAACGTATTTTCGATACCCCCAGTGTTTAATATAATAATGTTATTGTTAAACTGACCTGTGCGTCGCGGCGTTCGGGAAAGCGACAACTGTCTCGTGCAAATAGTCGTTCGAATTTCCGAGCGAAAAATTATACAACCGGCTCGAGAACGGATGAACTGGTCGGCGGCGGCGGTGGTGTTGTTGGACGCGAGTTGCGGGCGTAGTAATGTTTCGCGCTATTGTCGGTGGCGGCGAAGGTGTGTGTGTGTGTGTGTGTGGGGGGGGAGGGGGCACTGAGTTACGACTCGACGGATGGGTGGTGGGAATCGGAGAGGAACGTTACCCCCCTTCCGACCACGGAGCCTCAAATAACGATTCAACCTTAACGGGTACCCCATTAAATCGAAATTAAAACGTAAATGAATTTTTAAAAAAATATTCGCCGTATGAATTATTATTATTATTCTTATTATAAAGGTGGCTCAGAAGTGGGCGTACTTGAACGTACCCGAGTCTTGTTCGATTTCCTGGAAATCTTGTTTTTACCATGCGAAAATTCCATTCGTTTTAAACGGTCTTTGTACTCGAGATCGTTCGTCGTCAAACTTCGGACCAGTCGTCACTTGTCCTCGTCCGTTTTAAAACGAATAGACTCCGAGACACTTTTTCCTCGTACCAAAACCGTTTGGTTAAACGGATTTCGGTGTCGTCTCAAAAGTCGCTTCTCTAGTCTCACGGGGCGGGGGAAAAAAAAAATTCAACCAATTTTTTCGTGTAATAGAAACACGATTATTATTCGAACCGAAGAATTCGTCGGTTTCGCGTTCGTTTCGCTCGCCGCGCCTTTATAAACCAGTCGAAATGCGATTTTTTCGTTTTCTTTCAATCGTTCTCGAAACGCAAACGGTCAAACACAAGAACGTTTTTCTTCCCACTACCACGTGTAACCGGAATACAGAGATTCGCGACTACCGGTCGCATGTTCGGCGAACGCGCGCATTAGTATCTGTATCACTATATACACAGTAACCTTCAGAATAACAATAATAATAATAATATTATTATTATTATTATTATTATACAGGAAAAAAACACGCGTTAACGAGTATAAGGAAAAAAATGAAAAAAAATTTTCAAGAAGAATATTATTATTACTACAAGCAATAATTATGCTCGTATTGCGATCGCTGTTGGAAATCGACGCCTTGACCGCGTGTAGTGGTACCCCGTTCAAAGATTTTTATTTACGGTGGGGCGGCAAATAATTATTGAAATTTAAAGCGCACGTTTTTCAATCGTTAGCGGCTACGCATTTACGTTACGCACGTATACAATAATAAATATATATATTATTACAAATTACAATAAACAACAAAACACATTTGACAATTTTGTTTTATAAAATTAATTGTTTTCCGTGTGCGTTCGACGTTGATAAAAACGTGTTAAATAGTACGCGTTTAATTTATTTCTCGAATAGTACTATACGTTGCATTTATTATACAGAAAGGAGCGGAAAAAAAATAATTTTTCCTTTTTTTTTTTTGTTTTTTACTTCACAATAATATATTTATATATTACGAAGTAAAAAAAATAACCGAAAGGACCTGTTCGACGTTATCCTTTCAATGTAACAGAAAAACGAAGAGTAATATTCCGTTTCTACAAATGAGCAGTAATGTAGTGTGTTAATCAAACGACACTTGCTATTCAAAAGATTATCTGTTTGTTTTCAATGTGAAATCATTAATATCCCTTTTGCGCATATATTTGCGGCGTGCGATATAAGAATGATAATGAGAAAGCCGAGAAATTCCCATTTCGACATTCTAACCGAAGATATTATGAAAAACGCATAATCAAAACTCGATATTTTCTGAAATTCGGTTGTGTATTTGACGCGGGTTGATTCGATCGAATCAATTTTTTTTTTCTTTTTTTTTTTTTTGTCACTTCAAAATAAAAATTTCTTTTTTTTACATTATTTCGCGAATTGAAATAACCGAGTACAATAGTGACCGCTTGACAGGGAGAGGCGATTTCCCTCGCATACAATTCTCTGAAGTGTACACCTAAACGCAGATGTTATGGTGCGTAATTTAATTTAATAGGTTTTATACGCTAAATCCAGTTTTTTACTTCGCCACAATAAAAACATGGGTGAATGCGCGTAAACGTATAAAAATTGTAAAGGCCGCGTTATTTTATGTCAGTAAATGCTGACGGTAATTTCCTCCACACGTTTCATCGAATTAAAAACGTCGAATGAAATAAAAAAAAAAAAAAAAAAACGTTTTGAAATAAATAATGTTGGACCGATCGAGCATCATCATAATATACGTATAGTACCGGTATATAAAATTACTCCATTCCGTATTCCGACGACATACAGAATTCCGATTCGTTAACAATTTTCGCGATAATAATATTTATTACGATTCACTCGATCGCGAATAAATACTAAATATATTCTACACCAACGGAAGTTACTCGTATTTTTTGTACACCAGTGAAAATTTTATATTCCACGTCCGTGTTTTCACGACAAAATGCCTTTTTTTTCTTCTTAATGCACGTACTAGTATTGCGAAATTTAATTCAAAATAAAATATCTTGTACGATATATGTATAACACGTATATTATCTAATACGTTTTGCGAATAATGATTTATAGCGAATAATCATTTAAATAATTTATTTTAATTATTATACAACGGAATAGAACTCAAACTATTTTTTCGCGTACCACTTAAGTATGTTATTTATCCGTCTCGTACCGCTAATGATTAAAAATAAAACGATTCATATTTTACGTAGTCAAATACATTTATTTTAAATAATAAGACAGTAAAATACTGTAATATAATTATTTTTTATTTATTAATACAAATTAATTCGTTTTTTTTTTTTTAATAACATACGAATTAAATAACAAATTTTCAAAGAGAACCATTGATACGTAGGTTTGATACCAGCGATGAAATATCCGATTCAGAGGTACTTAATTTTAAACGTAAATTTGGACGTAGACTCAGTTTATTTCGTAAGATAGTTTTTTTCACTACAAATATTGAAGAGAAACTAATTGTAATTATTACAAATACAAGTAAAGTAAGGACGTAATTATTTAAAAACGTGAACACATCTACTATAATTACTTAAATACAACAATTTAAAAAATATAGAAACTTAAATATATTATTTTTCTGCGAATCGATTATTATTTTATTCGCGGTTGATGAAGAAAAGTATTTTTTTTTTTTTTTTTGATGAATACAAATACATTAATAAAAGCACCTAAATACGTATTTGAATGCAAAAAAAGTATTTAAATACTTTTAATCAAATACATTAGAAGTCTGAGTTTCAGAGTTACCACACATTTAATTCATTGTAATTTGTATTGATTTATTGTTCATATTAAAATTAATATCTTTATTATATATTTAGCTTGATTTTAATATAATACATATTGAAATTTAATTTTTATTATATGTATCGATGTATTTGTAATTAATTATACTTTTTATTCGAATCACATTATGTGATAAAAAAGTTTTACCTACCATTAGTTGAAATTTTATATTTAAGTAAGAAAGTGAAATCCATTTGGTTTTTATTAAATTAAATTTGTTAAAATGGGTAATATTTTATACGTATATCTCTTAAAATATTTTATGGTAAATAATGAACGTGAGTAGCAAGCGAATGTTCTTTTTTTTGGTTTGGTGGGTTTTTAAACTAATTTCCACGGTAGAACTTTTTTGTCCAGTCCGGCCCTGTCTCCGGGACAGATTTTAATAAATTGGATTTAAAAAAATTATTCGCCGCAAACAGCAAACAGGACTCATTAACGCTAAATGTATTATATGGAATAATAACAATTACCGAATAATTTCGTTAATAAAATTAACGTAAGACCAATTCTTGTGTTATCCTTTTTATTCTCACGTATATTTTATACTAACTGTCTCCGTGCGCTTCGTAAAAAATGCCACCTCTTATACGATTCAAATTTTGTTCAATTCGTCGTTCAATATTCGGTGTAAAGGTATTCAAAACTTTTTTTTTAAAAAAAAAAAAAAAAAAAAGAAAAGATTCAATTTTAATTTTGATTTTAACTTTTATCTCGAACACAACAATGATAATTTCCACCTTTTTAGTTCAGCTAAAGTAACATATCGATCCATAACTGACGAATAAGACTTCACCGACTTTTTAAAACTTCTTTCGTCATCAACTGACACTATGGACCTATCGGCCGCCACTAACCTACCGCGTCGCACCACCCGCCCGGAGGCCAGTGTTTCGTTTTCGCTCGGCGTTCTTTCTAATTCTCTTTTTGATTTTTGTGCTCGGCTCCTCAGTGTAGTCGCGTGATGTTAAACATCCTATGACTTTGCAGAAAGAACCGAGTTGTGAAACGCAAAAAGAAGTTAGTTTTGAAATACGATTGGAAACCCTTCGGCTTCATTATACCAGTACAATAGTTGCGTACCGTATTGCGGGTAAAATCAATTTGGCTACAAAAACGTTTCAATTCCACTTTCTTGGGTAAACTCTTTTCGAAACACACGTTTTATTAAAACGAATTTATTTTTATGGATAAAAAAAACTGTACACTAAAAACAAGAAAAAATAAAAATAATAATTTCGGTTTTAAATGCGCGGCGCGGTACAGCCGCGGCAAATCGATTGGTTCAATAGGACTTGAAGTAGGAAGACGGTTTGAACGGGTGGAGGAGGGACTCGTGACCCGAGTGCTCGGCCTCGTGATGATGGGACGCTTCGATTTTCTTGACCACCGCGTTGAAACCGTGTTCGTGGTCGGCGGTGTACTCGACCACGCGGGTAGAACCGTCCGGTTCCACAAGACTGTACGAACCTTTCACGTTCCCGTGGCCGTCGCTCACTTCGTGTTGGCTTTTGATGTCGTGCGTGTGAAGGTCTTTCACGCCGTACTCGAAGTGATACGGGGCGGGCGCGTGATGTTCGTAGTGATCGTATTGGTGGTGATAATCGTCGTTGTCCCCGTAGCTTTTGAGATGCGACGGCGGATAGGCGAAGACCAAATGTCCGAACAGAGCGGCGAAAACGATCAGCTGAAACGGTGAAGAGGTTTTTTTTTAGATTCCGAACTGAACGAAGAACGCATTAGTTCTGCAATAATATAGGTTTTTTTTCTCCTGATGTCTGTACCCGAAAATCCCACCGAAAAGCGCGCTCCCCCGGTCTTAGTTTCTTTCCGGTAACAAATTGCATCCAATTGGTACATTAGAGAGGGATCGTTTTTCGATTCTCTCAAAAGCGCCAAAAGATATATATATACGTATGTGATTTAAGAATTACTCGAAAACGGCGGAAACGCGATTTCGTCGAAATCCACTATTGTTATTTCTTAGTGATTTCCAAACAAACGGATACAGAGACTTGAATTAAAATATGTAACTCTATATTGAGGAGAAATAATGCTTTTAAAAAACTTTCTTTTTATTTTTGACCATTTATAGTAATTACAGGTTTTGAGTTATTTAATTTTTAAAAAAATATTAGTTTTTGTTGTACACCCAAAGCTCAGAATCGTTATATCATTGCTTTCAAATTTTCACTGAAAACGATACACTCCAAAATATTTATCCAAGTAATTCACTTAAGCGACATTCACAGCACCCCGCGACTCGCTACCATTTATTTATTTTTATCTTCAAGTCGGTTAAAACAAAATATAAGTTTTTTTTCCCTATTAATCGCATATCAACGACGTCAAATGTTTAATTGGTTTTCTACGGAATCTTATTCGAGAGATTTCGAAAGGGCATGCGGGGTCGAGATAGTTTTTTCAATATTATTGAAGTTACGGGAGAAAGTGTTTATTTTTATTCACTTTATAATATTGTAAACGGCTGTTTAAAATTTTTTTTTTATGTCATGCGCTGGTCGACTCCCGTACAAATACGCCACTGGTCTTCACAATAATTTTCAAATAATTAGTACCGAGAATGTCAGTTTCCTTTTTTCTTCGTTTTTCACGTCTTCATCCGAAATATACATAATGCTCATTAACGATCTTGACATACCAATCCCAAAACTTAATTATAATTAACTCGCTTATCCTTTAGACCGTCTCGGTATTCTTTCTACTCCTAAACTTTTCCAATCTGTTTCCGTCTGTTATTTTTTTTTTATTTTAGCACACGCACATGAACCGACATTTTCCTTTCATTACTACATTCGTTTTTCTTTCATCTTTTTCATTCAATACCCTGACACTCGCAATTCAGCACATCATATAAATTCGTTTGATTTTTCGACCGCATAAAATGAAAGTCAACAGTAGGTTTTGATCAAATAAAATACGTTTCCAACATTACCAAACGACTCAATTGAATTATTTAATAATATTCATCTTGAAACTAATATCAACCAATTGATATAAAATATAAAAATTACATTTTTATTTTACTTCGCACAATAATCACACGCATATATATATATATATATGAAAACATTCTTTTTATATCCACGTTATACAACATTATTATTTTAAATTGATGAAAAAATATTTCTTCGTTTCGATATAAACACACAAAATCTTACACATTAATATCACATTATATCAGCGTTGTTCCTTTTAGATAGAACGGAGTTCAATAGATATTATTGTAGATACATTAATAAAATAATAGATACACCATAATTATCTATGATATTAAATACCAAAAATATTTTTATACATATTATTACAACTTTACACAGTTACACAAATATGCACTAATGTGTATAATATATTAGGATGTAAAGAGATAATATTGTTTATCAGACTGGTATCATCAATATTCATTATTTTAAAAGAATAAATAAAAAAAATGAAAAAAAAAATTTCAAGTTTGATTTCCTTGTTTTAATGACACCGTATATAATAATAATAATAATAATAATAATAATAATAATAATAATAATAATAATAATAATAATAATAATAATAATAATAATAATAATAATAATATATTTACCGTTTAAATTGAATCATTTACGAATAAATTATATATCGTCTTACCTTTGTAGCCATAACGACCGACTTAACGTACAGACTTTTACGAAAAAACAAGAAATGTACGTTAACACAAAAATAAAGAAGCCGAAAAATACACTGAAGATTATTGAAACGCCACACTATATTTTATACCATAAAAATCCCCCTTCTTTTTGAACATTTTTTTGATGTTCACCTACATATTTTTATTATAATATGTGTATGGACCAATTACGTCAGATTATTAAGAAAACACACATCCACGCGTGCACGAAATCTTCCTATTTACATAACACTACATATTATATAAATTAATTGTATATGTTAATTAGCCGTGGTTATGTTACAATAAATTATGTAGTCTGTGGATTACAACTATATTGAGTAGACGTATTGGATTTCAAAAGACAATATAACACTACAAAATTAGTCGAGTAGGTCATCAAAACGTTTAAAAGATAAACTTTGATATAGCGTTTCGATCGACAATTGATATTTTATTATTTAAATTTAAAAAACGAAATTTCACAAGATCATACGTAATACAATAAAAATCAAGATCGACTGAAATGCCCAAATTATTAATTATTGCGAAATCTCTAATTAAATCAATAATAAATCGATTATTTACTTAATACACATACAGTATGTAGTTATAATTAAATTAAAAATATTACGAATAAAATATTCTTCAAAATTAATTTTCTAATCTATCCTTTAGATATATTTTTAATATAATTTAACCGGCTTATTACTATTATATAAGAGTTCAAACATTGTATATTCACACTTGATTTTTTGATACGAAATACCTTTTTTTCATGTTAATAAAATTAACTTTTACTCGTTCGGAATTCACAGAGTGAACTTAAGGATTGTATAATTACACCTATTAAAAGCATAATAAACGTACATAAAACAAATATTTAATTGTTTTATGACAATAATTTCTATTTTTAAAAAGAACCAAAATAAACCACAATTTTTTGTTTTTATAATAGTTACATTCGACTTTTTGTTACTATTTGGCTCAAAATATGACGGAAATTAAAAAAAATTGTAATAATAACTTCTAGAATTAAGTGAAATTTATACGTCATAATTTAAATCGGTGTTTTTCGACCTGCGGATTGCGAACTAATTATTTAGAGTCGCTAACATATGGTTTAAATCAATATAAGAAATTTAACATCTTAAATAATAAAATAATAACACTATGGACAAATCGAGTTAAAACTACACTTTTAATATTTTTCCAAATTTGTTTAATATGACTCGGGAAACTAAATTGACAAAAAAAAAATGTGTGTTACAATTGAAAAACACTTATGTAAATCGAAAGAAAAATTCGAAATATTTCAACTCAACAAAAGACATTCGTAAAAATTACAATTGGGTAATAGACCTATTCATATAAGCAGATCAAAATATTTTATCATTAACAAATGAAGCAAAACTGATTGAACTTATTTTAGATTTAGGTTTTTGCTATATTTAAAAAAACAACAAAAATGTAAGTCAATTTTCGATATACAGATTCAAAAAAAATATCTTAGTTTGGCCGAAGAAGCACTACAATTACTCATTCCATTCTCAACTACATATTTGTGGGAAAATGGATTTTTTACAATGAATATAATAAAAGATTAAACTAAGAACCGAGTGAAAATTACAACTATGGGAATCAGTATAACAAACTCTGTTCGCCCAAAAATTGTCGAAATAATTTCAGACCAAAAGCAACAACCATGCCATTAGTAACCTAAATTTAAAAATGATATTTAAATCAATATTAAATATTTGATAAACATATTATGGCGTATAATATTTATAAAAAAAAGTATCGTTTTTTATTAAATTCAAAATAATATTGTAATATTATGGATATTCTATGTTTTTTACGTATAGTACTTTTAGTATTCATTATTAATAATAATCTATGCGAGTACATGAAAAATAAATATATATGTAGAGGGGTCGCGACAGAAAAAAAATTGAGAAACAAAGCTTTAAACTACAGACATCGATACATTTATCACATTAAAATCCAGTACTATATATTCCGCGGTTGGTAATCTTACTCGTATTACATAGTTAAAATATAATTTCAAAAAATATATTAAATTTATTCCCAAACAAACTGATGAAAACTCGAAAACCAGAAACGACTCGACAATTAGACGATTATATATTTTAATACGTTTATTTAAACCACTCCCTCGTTTTAAGATGAATGAGTTGTATGTCTTGGTCAATAATATTTCGTTATGTAAAAGAACAAACTGATAATGTATGATAATAATTATGAAATCTGTTTGAATTTAAATTGTTTTGTTTGTAGTGAACACGAACAAGTGTTAAATAGAACGGCAGCAAATTATATTACGTTAGCTTCGACTTTCGAGTACATATTGTGAATAGTAAAAAAAAAGTGTCTACTATGTAGAATTGTTTCTTTAAGTAGACAGATAGATGAGTCGGTCTTGAGTCTTAGTTAGAATATTGAACCATCTTTTTTTACTGAATTCGACGCCACTGATATGTTTTACTATTGAACTTTGTTTCGTTACCACGCGATGACGAGCACAATTATTAATGCAGTGTATAATGCTTGATTACTGATTTTGTTATTGACATTTGAAAAGCATATTTGCATAAACGGATAAAATTATTTAAGAGGTGAGTGATGAGGGGGGGGGGTGAGAAGGACGAGCAAAGTCTTACGCCTATTTATAAGGACGTTTTGAAATTTCTGTGTGAAATTACTGCGCTTCGTGGTGATAAATGTGTATATAAATGATGGATCACCGTAGCAGCAGTCCCTCTTGTAATTTTTCTTCATTTTAAACGCTGCAGATTATAAACGATTTTCCGGGCTAAAGATATATGCAAAAAAGTCCACACGAAGTCGTCCTTTACCCAGAGGACACCACTGCGATATATAATATTATGGTACAGTGAATAATACCTGCATACGTCCTACACATAATGTATCAGCTGATATAACACTCGACAAGTCAACACACACACACACATCTGTACCCGGATCAGAGTATTGACGATAAATTAATAAATGGCTCGAGGAAATTTAACAAAAAATTTCCTTCGGTCATTCGCCGCGGGCGCTATGAATATCGGCTTAGGTCGATCACTCAAACACAGATTTCAAAATTGTATTATTCGTCTTATAGTCGAAACTTATAGTCCGCAAAATCCGTTGTCTTAAACAAAACTGGCCACAAAACCTATTTAATACATACATACAAAAAAAATTGATAAATAAATCATAAATAAAACATCATTTTGAAGTAGTGTTACATCGTTCTCTCACGCTTTGCAAACATATATTAATATCAAAATTATTTATTATTAAAAAAAAATTATAGACTGCATATTATACATTCAGATATAACATAAAAAAAAGCAAATAGAGAGATAAATATATAGAGCTACATACGTACATAGAGAGAGACATAAATATAGATACATAGAGACATTCGTACATAGAGAGAGACATATATAGATATACATAGAGACATTCGTACACAGAGGTATATACATACATAGAAAGAAAAATACATAGAGGGAAATACAAACATAGAGAGAAAAGTACATAGAGACATTCATACATAGAGGTATATACATACATAGAAAGAAAATACATAGAGGGAAATACAAACATAGAGTCATAAATACATAGAGAGAAATGTACATAGAGGTATATACATACATAGAAAGAAAAATACATAGAGGAAAAAACAAACATAGAGTCATTAATACATAGAGAGAAAAGTACATAGAGACATTCATACATAGAGGTATATATGTACATACATAGAAAGAAAATACATAGAGGGAAATACAAACATAGAGTCATAAATACATAGAGATATATGTACATAGAGGTATATACATACATAGAAAGAAAAATACATAGAGGTTTATACATAGATAGAAAGAAAATACATAGAGGGAAATACAAACATAGAGAGAAAAGTACATAGAGACATTCATACATAGAGGTATATACATACATAGAAAGAAAATACATAGAGGGAAATACAAACATAGAGTCATAAATACATAGAGAAAAACGTACATAGAGGTATATACATACATAGAAAGAAAAGTACATAGAGAGATACTACATAGATGTAAATACATACATAGAGTGAGAGACATACATAGATGGAAATACAAACATAGAGGCATAAATACATAGAGAGAAAAGTACAAAGAGAGACATAGAGACATTCATTCATTCATGCCTCTATGAATTATTGAGGCATATTCTCCTCGTGCGGAGAACATAAATATTTTTTTTTTTTTTTTTTGTTAAACTATTTTAAAATCGGATACGAATTATACTCAAACAATTCACTTGAAGAGTACGCTTTACGACTTACGAATTACAATATGAATTACAATATTACTATTTTATATGGCTAAATATGGCTCGATTGAGCAATTCATGAATTTCAAATTGCAATATAACCACTAGTATTTTAAATGGCGCTATAATAAATTTGTAAATATTCCAACCTCGTCGCGTTGAATACACGTGAATTTGAAATACAAAAGCGACAAACACGTGTGAACAGCAAACGGTAAAATATAAACGATTTTACGGGCTACCTTATACGTTTCGAATGTGTACACAACGGAATAATGGTCGAATATTAATTTCGACAAAACTTTGTGCCAAAGACAACGGTGGCTGTTGTCACGGCCAAAGCCTTAAAGATATCGTCGAATAACTTTTCCAACAAGACTGTATATTTGGCGCGACAATCCCGCGGTGACACGTAAATTGTTATTATTCAAATTGCTTTTAAAGTGCACTTATATACAAATCCGTAACGTGTATTTTGAATAATATTTTAATCTTACGTTGTTTAATATTAATCGCAATCTTTTTCACTCTTGCCGGTATTCTGAAAACCGAATCGTACACACCATTGTTTTATAATATTATGTAAATCGTGTACAAAAAAAAAAAAAAAAAAAACTAATGTCACGAAATTTATGAACTCGCTGTAATTCCGCGTTGATGATACCAATTTAATATTGATTCTGTAAATTTAAACGCCGTACATTGAAATTTACTACTTCGAATAAATTTTAACGTTTTGTCGAGAACTCGGATAATGTTATAAACATTTATCGTACTAAACGCTAATCGCTATATTTATTTTTTTATTCTCAACCGATCGTTAAAGAATAAAAGCCAATTTAATCATTTTATGGTAATAAAAACAACCGAAATATGCGCGCTACGTTATGATAAATAAAACCTTAAAATATTCCATAAAAAAAAAGTAAAAGAAAAAAATTTATTTGTAAAAATAAAAAAGTCAAATTTATGGATTGACGAATTTTAATGAATGACCTTTGTCTTACCATTTTATGGTTACACAAGATTTATGGCAAACGCAATATAATGCATATTAGCACGAAGGAAAAGCATCGAAACTGGGAAAAGTGTATACTAAAAATTCACGATATAAAATTTTATATTTAAAATATATAAAATAAATTATACACATAAACAAAATTGATACATTAAACAAATTTAGTGCTTACTCCGCTACACATTTCGTTATTTGTATTTTGTAATGGAATACAAACACTGATAATTACATTTTAATGAATAAAACTAGAGTGTCTACAAAGAGGTACATGCCTCTTCTAATAATATAATTTTTATAGCAATCCGTTAAAGTAAAATATTGGGAACCGCGATTACTATAAATCCTAAACTTGTTTCTACATAAAACTACATAATAAAATAAAATATCTTTTGTAATTTTTTACTGTGATTTTACGGTAGATCATATATTTAGCCAGTATTATACTTATTTACAGGGGAGTTTTGGAATAAAGTCGACAACCCACTTGTAAAATTAAATCCAAGAAAAACAAGTTTCATTTTTTTTTTTTAATTTTCATCGATATTTACGTGTTCACTATGAAAACGAAATTTTTAAAAAAAAAAATTATCTATATAAATCGAATAAAATTGAAATTCGTTCAATCGTTATGAGTATGACTATTACAGATCGTTCTGAGACAACGATCACTACCTAAATCCAATAGAGAAATCTAAGATTACCAACACTCCAATTAATTTACATATTAAATACGCAATAATACTGCGTTCTAAATTCATGTACATGTCATCAATTAACGTTTAGCATGTTTCCCTTGCGCACTCGTGCATTTCGTATTATAATCATCCAAGTGCTGTAGTCCAGAATCTAGATCGAACCGTGCGATAAATACTATTAGATAGAGTAGGCCGTTATATACGCAGCGTTATGATTCGGTTGGCCAATAATAATTGCATTACTACATTCATTAGATAATACAAGAAATTATAGAGAAAACAAATATATACTCGTGTATATATATATATATATATATATATACATGATCATATAACAATTCGAATTGTCAACTATTTGTATATTACGAGTGTGTATTATTAAATGTTAACACAACTCATGACTGTATAAAAAGTGGGAAGTTTGGGTGTTCGAACCTCTTTCATTGATGAAATACAATTACTCCCTTCACTGTATAAAATTTACTAATTTTTAAAACATAAACAGATATTTATAAAAAAAGAAAAAAACGTACTTTTTTTTCTTCTAACTATACAAATTATATGGTATCATCTATACTTATCAAGAAATAATTCATAAAAGATTAAAAGATTTATTTAATTTTAAGGTAAGTACTTAATTACATTTGATGTGTTAATATGTAATATTTTAGAGATGGTTAGATTAGAAAGTATTCTAAATTATGAGCGAAACGAGAAAAAGATTGTTTTTACAATATTATGTGTCTATTTTTTTTTATTTTTTTTTTATTTTTTTTGAATGCACACGTTTTCTTTCAGGAAGAAGGAATCCGAGTATGAGTAATGAAGTTTTTCGATGAGAGATTCATTTTAATCAGCATTTTATTGAATATATATATATATAACTGAAGTCGAGGAGTATTATGAGTAGTATAAAGAAATGTTTTGGAGTTGTGTGAAATCCGTTTTATTTTCTACTGGTCTCAACAAATTCATCATCGAATGTTAAACGAAAAAAATAAAACTTTTTAATTTTTTTATTCCGTTGTTGTATTTTTGTCTTTCGCTTAATACCGCCTGATGATTACTTTTTGTTTAAAACAGATCGGAAATAAACAAATTTAATAAAACAACTCGTACATATTTCTTTATGTTTCATAACACTCTTTGACTTCGGTGCATATTCGTATAAATACTACATTGATTACGATCATTTACTAAAACAGTTATTATTTTTCGATTCTATTTCTTTCGCATACTCTTTTATTTATTTCAACTCCGTTTTCATTTTTACTGTTTTACTATAATATTGTAATTTGCATTTTATAAATACCTTACTAATTAACAACGAATGTTAATCGTTCCGATTTTATTTTCATTCCTAACACATCAACACGAACGTGCGTATTTATATATTTTACCTTTTTAACATTGTATCAATTCCACTGATCCTATTTTGACCTCAAGGCAACACGCTTGGTACATCGCCATTTCCCGATCAATACGTATACATTATATGAATGATAACCACGGTAGATCATACGGTACAATCTACCACGATGATAGCCAATGATAATTTATTATCGTTTATATTACACGTATTTTAGACGTTGCTCAAAAAAACGAAAACGCGTTGAATTTATCATCGCGCGTAATATATGAGTTCTTGTATCCCTTTGACCGCATATAATAGCACGGTCGTAGTAAACATCGGGATGTAAGAACATATTAGATAAGGGTACGGTATTACCGCATGTAATATCCACCTACGTCAAACTCGCCCTCGTCCAGTCGCGTATTTATTTATTTATTTTTTTTTCTACACACAAGGCAAAACGGTTTTTCTACTCGATAAACATCCACTCGATATTTCCCTTAACTGCAGTGTACGCGGTTATATTTATTTAGAAATTCGTTACATATTATGCACGGTTTGAAAAGACAAAACTTTCTAATTACCCACTAATAAATCAAACGTAAACGCTTTAAAAAAAAAAAGAATTCCACCTGTAGCTGCAGACCGTTCCAAATGTTAGAACAAAACTAGAACTTGTGTTTGATGCTGAGAACGTGTCGAAATTAAAATTACGAAATTATTGTACAAGTAAAAATTAATAGCAAAAACATTCTATCGGAAGTGGAAAAAATGATTTTTTTTTTTTTTTAACATTTATTATATATATACAATCTGTAAAATAATATTTACAATAAGCATATGAGCGTATAGAGTAATATATAGCCTGAATACATGTGGTGAGTAGTTACCCAGCAGTAACACTCGACTAAAAAAAAAAAAAAAAAATGAACATAAAAATTATTTTTTCTTTTAACTGTATTCAGTCACGAATTAACGTAAACGCGTCACATGAATCGGAATAATAATTAAATGAGTTATACTGCTCGTTGCTGGCGATTATATTGTATTCGCCCTTCGGACAAGAGTTATAAACACGTAGTCATCACAAAAACTCTGAAATATGTTGTTAATAATGTTTCTAAATATTAAAACGAGATGCGATAAAAAATTACCAAATATGCGTTAAAAAAAAAAAACAGGATTTTACATCAAAGTCTCTCAGATATGTGGTTTAACGTGTACAAAAAAAAAAGAAAAAACACTGTCTTTATTATTGTTTTGTTTTTAAATATTTTACTACGCAATATGCGAATATCAATATATTTGACAATTTAAAAATAAAAATACAAAAATCTTTAATTATATTACTATATTACATTTTTTTCTTGACGAACTTTTTATTACATTTTACAGTAATCTAAATTATCTAATTGATTCCGAATTGACCTATAAGTTTCGGTCATATTTGACCTATTTTACTTTCTCAAATCGTCTTTACGACAATTTCAACAATGAATTAAATAATCGTTAATATTTATTGACGAAAAATATTTATAACAATAAGAGAAACTATCCATATATACACTAAAACCCTCGAATATATAGCATTAAAGTCGAAAATATACCTTAAATCTGAAATAAGTAATAAGTAATATTATAAAATAAATAAATTATATTACAGTCTTTGAATAAGTATATAAATGCTCAAAGTACAAATATATAAGTTACGGATATTTTGATAAATAATGATAGCGATGATATCATTGTTGTTATTAAAAAAATGTCCATAAGGTATATAACTTACAAAGGTTTCGACTCATGTTTTTATGTAATGATGTAAAATTTAATTTAACGGATTTCAACAATTCGCGTTATTTTTTTATAACTTTGTACTCATCTCATTATTAGTATGACATTTGAAAATATTCTTAAATAACTACATCATATTAATTTGAATAAAAAAAATATTTAATTTCTATAATTCTTAAGTTATAGTAGCACATTAGTTTTACTGAATATTTACAGTAAACAATTATAAAAGTTTAGCCCCATATGACTAATTTATAACAATGAAAACTTATGAAAAATTAGAAACATAATAATTGTCGGGCATATTGATTTAATATTTACACACAAACATGATATACACACATACTACGAAACATATAGCTCAGATCAGAGACCTAATATTAGTATTTATAAGGAAATTACTTAAAATTTTATATGATGCTTTTTGGAATATTCTGTAACTATAAATAATTTCAGATATTGTTTTACAGTAGAATATAATCATTAAAATGCATAATTAATTATATAAACACAAATATGATCAGTTTAAATTAATATTTCAACATAAGACTTACACATCTACATTATATTTTTAAGAATAATTTAGATATCATTGAATGGAAAATTAATACACATAATATATGAAATCAATCGATATGGCATACAAATACAAACAAAACTAAAATACTAAATGGTAACAATATCGAAGTCGTCAATAGTAAATTCGTTAAATATAACATATTATATTGTACCTATAAGAACTAAAATGTTCTTACTTAAACACTTTGTATTAGACGGTTTTTATAATATTACAAATAGTTAAATGTATTAAAACAATTTAGAAGTAAATTGGAAATGACTTATTTTTGTTTATAAAAACAGTAAAACCTCAATAATCCGGACTAATTATTGCTCTAGGTTGTCCGAATTAATGAAAGTTCGAATTAAACATACTAAACAAAAATTGTTAATTATAAATTTAAAAAAATTGTATTCAATAGAATATAATAAAAGATATAATTCAATATTATTAATACTGAGACTTTCACCACATATTATTTTATTTGTTATGTTGTGATGCCTTCTGAACCCAAACAGCCCTCCCAAACTGGCTTCAAAGTTTTTTGTCAATGTGTTTAGATAATCTATCCACTACACAGCTTTAATTTCAACTCCATGGACAGCCAATTCAGAAGAATGAAGTTGACAAAACCATTTATAAACTGCATCATCAAGGGATTGATCAAGTGACAGCCACATTCTTTTTACAACACATTTCTTTTTCTACATTAAATTTCAGGACAAACTATATCTTATATCATCTTTTTGCTTCTTAATGTCCGAGATGGTTTGTTTGGCAATCACATACTGCACACAAATGCATGACACCAATGTTTCCTTTTCGAGTTTTTCTATGACCATAGTTTAACGTTAAAAGGACGTCATTAGCAACACTTCAACACAATGCTCCATAAATCGCGATACATGTCATATCGACAGCAATGTCTTCCTCCCAAATACCAGTTGATGCCACTGACGCCATGACGATATATATTTTTGTCATAACACATCTCATCGTATTTCTAATAGAACACAGGTACTATTAATTTATTATAAATTGAATAAACCTATAATTAAAGGTGAGAATTTTTACCATGACATGTAAGAAACCAATCTTGGACATCTGTAATACTAAGAAAAGTATAAAAGAAAACATTTTAGTAAAACTTTCCAACTTCAATAATAAATATTAATAGTTAAATTGAAATTCTTTTAAATTATGTTTCCATGAATATTATTATCATTATGAGATACTTTCAAATCAAATATATTTTTATTATTTACTTTGCAGCATTAGAAGTACTAATAGCTATTTTCATAGTGTAATTTTCTGGTACTATGTCCTCTTAAGAGAGACATATGATTACACTTTTTACCTTGACTACATTTATATAACAACATCACAGTGATATATATATAAAAATGACCGAAATATAAATTACAAAACGATAAATGAAATGAAAAAATATCACATATACAAAAGATTCCGAAGTATATCAAGCAACCAATTGATACTAAATACATATGTATGTACATAATATGTAATACTAGTTGAATCGAATATTATGTACAGTATTAATGTATTAACAATTGGATAACTGGTAACTGGTATTGACAAATCACAATAATCACGATAACCCGAAAAAACTCCTTTTCAGGTTTTATTTTAGTCTACGGCATAAACTAGTATAATTTACATATTATAAATGGCTGTCCGGATTAAGCAAAGTCCGTACTAATGAGGTTCTACTATAATAACAATATCTAGATAATAAGTAATAACTAATGAGTACCTAATGACACTATTTAATAACAGTCTAATTTTCAATAATAACATTTAATTCGTACGACATTTATGTAAAATGAACAAACTGTTTTTCATTGAACTGCACTTTTTCATTTCTAAATAATGGCTCTTCGATTTGTCTCCAGTTTTCAAAACAGAATTGTGGAATCATTATATTGACCTCTCGGCGTACCGATTCATCTGAATCTGAAATGTAAAGAAATATTAATTATTGTAACGTATAAATATTTATATATTTATAATACATTATATTTTCTTTAAAACATTGAGTTATTTTTTTATCTTTTTTATTGAAACCTTGTAAACAAACAATTATTATCAACGATTAATATAACATATTACAAATTACATATTTTTAAAAACATAAATAATGTAAAGGAAAAAAATAATAGTAATAAAATAAGATTATTAATTAATAAAAGCAACCCGAAGTTGTGGAAAAGGGATAAAGTGGTGAGAATGACAGTAGGAGATTGACAAGAAAGAATGTGATGAGCATTAAAAGGAATTTTGAGGAAATTGAGTAAGGAATAGAACCGTGATCGCTCAAAGGATAAATAAGGACAATCGAAAAGGATACGATTGATATCACAAATGGCAGGAGTCATTAAGGGACATTTTAAAAGAATGAGAAGTAAGGTGTGACCAAAGTGAAGATGGGAAAAAGAGGTGATTGTTTGACGGAATACTTTGAGATTAAGGAACCAAGGATAAGAGGGGTTTAAACTTCTGTACCACGAAGCAAAATGCGGTGGTAGGTTAACTCAGGAATTTTCCCATAATTTGTTAACACAAAATTTAATTTGAGGGCAAAAGTCAGACCAAGGTAAATGAATCGGCTATTTCTTTGTCATAGATGCCAGAGTGACCTGGAACCCAGAGGGATTGGATATCGAAGCAAAAATCTTTGAGGGAAAGCAGATGTTTAATTTAAAGAATGAGTGGATTAGATGAAGATTTGAAAACATTAGAGGATAAAGATTGAAGACAAGATAGTGAATCGGTGGCAATGAGGAATACATTGAGAATTTTTTTTTTTATGAGATTTGTTAAAAAAATAATAAAATATTATGACGGTGTGCATTACTGAGTACTAATGATGTTTAAAATCTAACTCAGGAGATATAATATTTTTGTGTAAATTATGGATAACAATACAGATTTGGTAATTTTATCAATAAATCACGACATTGAATTGTTTAATTCTTTTGGTATGAGTTTCCTTGGTTGGTTGTATACGAATTCAGTTACTTATGATAAGAACAACAAAGATACATACAAACGTGGGTAAAATTTAAATTAATCGTCATCGTACAGTAGATTTAAACTATATAATACAATTCAATAATTTTAGTAACAGTATATATCGGTGTATTGTACGAATGAATAAAAATTAGTGATCCTAATTGTGCCACAAGTGATAATGAGAAGAGTTTTACATTAAAATTACTATGATTGATTCATCATCTATATTTAAAATGTTACCTTTGCCAATTGTTAATAGTCACACCACTCCTAAATTGATAATTACGAATTCATAACCACTTCAAAAAACATAAGAATTATTTTTTTCTAATAAGTCATTTTTAGGTTTCAATATTAATTTTCTTATAAACTGTAATAAAAACATTAATGTATAAAATTGATGTAAAAATAAAACCATAGTGAAAGACACAAAAACCAACCAGTAACCGACACCATTCCATTGTTATGTGTAAAGCGGTTAAATGTTCACGTATTAAAATAAAAAAAAAATCTACAATGATTTTCTAACAATGAGAAAACGAATACGTTATAATTTTTTTCCTTTCATTCGCCCACATTCAAAACTATTTTGGGAAACTTCTCCTTCGGAGGACTTATATGAAGTACACTTAAATTACCAGATCCGTGAGTAGCGTTTCTAGTATCTGTGAGTCCGTGTTTTGCTCTAATCGTATCGGGATCAGTCATTTGGGCTTTGAAAACTTTAGTCGGTCCCATCAAACGACGCCAAATCGTAATCGCGTCCTCTCTGGCCAGTATATACGATTCTGATGGTCCACTACATACAAAAAAAATATTGGATTAAAAATGTTCAACGAATATTCGATTCTCTTACCTTGTCATAAACGTGATTAATCGGTTGTAAAAAAACTTTGTTTTGTGTTCGTTGTAAAACCGTTCTGCCTGTTCTAACTTAATGGTTTGACGCACCGATCGAACGACGTAAAAACCATTGTCGAGTATCGTTCGTCTAATATCCTGTGTAAAACGTCAACAGCATGGAAAAAAAAAACGTATAATTCACATCGATTTTACACACGAAACACGGGCAAAGGACAACGAAAACGGTATTTTTACACGTAAATGGTATTGACATGTACCGTGCGTTTAATGCGACATGGTAAAAATGAATTGAGTGCAATACTTACAAGCAAAGAAAACGGACAAGACACCACATGAGGTTTCATGATGGCAAATGTCAATTGCAAACGTTTAACAGATGTCATTTGTACGCGAGTATTTTATGTGCCGAGTACATGACCGATAGTAATACACACACACACAAACACACAAAAAACTAAATGAATCAATTTACATTACGTAGAGAGCAGACGTGCATTACACTCGGTGATTAATAAATACATATTTAAAAGAAAATATTATACGGAACTGAAATACGAGTAACGTCTTATCACTGGATCGCGTTGTTTTGATGAATATGCTGATAAGCATTCACGCGTGCCCAAAGCAAGGAGCGTTCATGTGTGTAAAGAGATTAAAAATACGGGAAATGCAGTGACGGCGCACCAGACATTTTTTTTTCTAGTTATGGGAGGAGGAGTTGCAGATAGGATGGCAAATTTTTTTTATCCACAGGGCAAATATAAACCCTTATATTATTGTGTCCCTTTATATGAGTTTTTCATAATAAATAATGTTTATATTATTGGGGATGACGTTTCAAGGCATTCAATTAAATCATAATACAAATTAGATAGGTATTCAGGCCCCCTCGCCCAAACCACTCGATGGCATCGGGCCGACATTTTGGCATCCAGGTATATTACGATGACGTAATTATTGCGTGAGCAACTGCTAAGAAGGGATTTTTGAATATTCTATTCTCAAAGAAGTTAAAATAGCGTAAAAAACGATTCCCTCGTCGGCCGTGTTTCCATTGCATTGCCACCGTCACTATTCGTACACGAACGTATGATAACATTATTACAATTCACAACTTAACCACCTCTCGCGCACTATAGACAAAACCGTTAACGGGCGAAGCCGGGCGCGCGATTACGCTAATATTATGATTATATACCGCGAGTTAATATATTCGTAATTCCGCGTTCCCGTCAATTTGTTTGAGGGTTTACCGGAATTATCCAGTGCGCTGAATATTGGGTATTTTATATTCGTTTTCGCTTGCGGTTAATTGGGGAAGAGTTGTTTTACATTTTAGATTTCCCTAATAAACATATGGATTAAAAGCCAACTTAAAAACTTTCACGCTAAGCTGAAAAACTCGGACGGAGCCCGTCATTACCAACTAGGAAGAAAAACCCAAAATAGGCGACTGAAACCTCGACTGCCCCAAGACATCCTTCAAACGGACACTGAAGAGCTCTCATCAGAAGACGATAAATAATCAACAAACAATATCAAACTTATAACCTTAAACTAAAATCTATATTATCTCGAATATAAATTTAAATTATTTTAACTGTAAAATTAAAACCGCTGTAATTTATTGATTTTAAATTGTAATAAATGTAATATATTTATTGAACTTGTAATAGCACCAGCGTGCTGACACATTTTAAAATAATAAATAAAAAAAAAAAAAAAACATTTTAGATTTATCGTAATACTTCCATCGTTTTGATTCACACGACAGAGATGCGTTTATATCGACCACGTGTAGCATTTAAACGATGTAAATAAACGCAGCGCGTATGTACGCGCTCTCTTAGTGCGGGAAGTGTTGAAAATTTGTACGTTCGCGAGTGATGAAAAATATACCTACATATATTTGTAATTCGTTCGTAAACGTAAGTAAAATTTGAAAATTATGAATGGCAGCCGGCAGGCCTCCCTCCTTACACAGTGCACACTCTTATCGATATATTATTGTACGGAGTACAAATTGATAATGTAAAATACGAAAAATAGTCATTTGTGTGTACGACGGGGTCCCCATTGGAAAACCCATTTTTGTGTAAAATATACTCTGGCGATCGCTACCCTCATGACTACTATATAGCTGATTGGCAACAGCTATTCTCTCGCGTGCGTTCTGCGTGTTGGCGCGATTTGTTGGACGTCCCCTTGTATTACTCACAAATTTGAAATTCGTCAAATTAACACAATTTATTCCCAGTCTATTTTCTATCGTATTACTGCAGTAGCCACGTCAATATCAATATTGGTGGTAGGTATTTATTTTAAAATTTAGTATGATTATAATGAATTTCTTCAGTAGGTAATATTGTTAAATTTCTAAACGTGTTTTTGACTTAATTGCTAATTTAATCTTAGAATTTAATTCAATTTAGAATTTAGCATAAGTATGGTTAAGGAGTAAATTTCCTAAAAGTTTGATAGTATAGTGGTTGAACATTAGGGATAAGAATTAAAATGTGTTGTTCGTCCGAAAACTAGAACAGCAAACTGTGACACACAACATCTGCACACTTTCAGTTTCAAATTTAATATTTCACTTTCGATTATAGCCTATTTACTCAACACTACTAGATATATTTGGAGTGAAAAACTTTCTAAAACTTTGAGATGTTGGCCATTAATTGAATTACGAAGAAAAACTATGCCTGTAATACAATCAGACTTTTAATCAAAATTATAATTAAAAATTAAAATTATATTATATGTGTTTATGTTTAGTGTAAATATATATATGAATAAAAACAAAATTAGGTTTAACCATGTACAAAAATAAAAATAATTATTGTAGACACAAAATAATATGTTACAAACAATTTGTAATCTGTATATTATACATGAAAATAATTAATAAATATTATTTTGATTGAATTGCTCGTATATTAGTTAAATGGATAACCAAGATAACCAAAGTGGTTGGATAATTGTTGCCTTTAATGTAGACAATACTGTAGAAGCAGTACTAAATATATGGCTAAAAAATGATGACATTTGTGCTTGGCCTAAATCTAAACATGCGAACAAATTTATCGAAAAATGCATAACGCCTGATAACATTGACTTCAATTTTTATGATACCAGAAAACTTGGAGACAAAATATATAGTAAGACTCTTAAATATGAAATGTTTTGTAATTATCAATTATTTACTCATTAAATGTTATGCAATTGCAGGTTCATTAGAAAAAGCAAAAAAAAACTACCAATTGCCGTACATAAATCTGACATTTCTAGTGCTGAAGATAATAGCTATAATGATGTCAACAGAAATAAATTAAAACGACTCGGTAGTTTATCTCCTAACATGAACAACGTAAAAAAAGTTAAATTCAATAATTTAAAATCAAATTCTTCAATTAATAGTTGCCCTCCTTCTCACATGTCTAAAGGTATTAAAATAATTATTAATTAATTTAGTTAATTAATTTTAAATGTATTGACATTTAAATTTAGATGCAAATTTTACAAATGATATTAAGAAAATAAATCCTGTATTCCATCTGATTCAAACAATGATGACTCTGATAAAGACTCCAACTTGGAAAATTAAAAAAAGAACAGATTCTGAATGTTATGGTAAAATGACAATATATTTTAATATATGATACCAGAATTCCAAAAGACTTGTTTAAAAATATGTGGTTTTTTACTTGAACCCAGAGCCGTCTTAGGGTTGTGTGGAGCCTAAGGGTCCAAAATATTTGGAGGCTTTTATAACTTATGAATTATGATATATATATTTTCTTTTTTAACACATATATTATATTATTTATTAAAGATTGTATTCTCTTGATAAAAACTAAAACAACAATTTCTTTTAGAATCTTTGTTACTTCATTGTTTATAAATGATAATTTCAAATTTTATTTAAGAATTTAAATATTTTTTTTATCGTTCGAGATTTATTTATTTTTTGAAAATATCTAAGCAATAATAAAAATTAATATGTTATTTTAAAAATAAATTGGGGGGAGGGACTCAAACCTGGGCCCTCCAGACCCATGCCTTAAGACTGTACTGGTTGAACCAATTACTTTGAAAATAAAAAAACCTTTTTAATATTATTTTCTTAGCATATATGTATATGTGACTAATCATTCATCGCATATTTAAAAGTACACAATACTATTATTATTTTAAATGCTATTGAAAATATTCAGCATACTCCAAAAAGGATTATGAGTGAATCAAACATAATATATTTCCCTAGTGGAAATTGGAAAGTAACTCGGGACACAAAATATATCCACAAACCAATATCTGTAAATACATTTCAAAATGAGGTTGACTTTGAATCAACAAAGTATATTTCATCTATTGATCCAAATTTAAATAAATCGAATACAGCCAAGAGACAATTGCATTATAGGGAAAACACTAAACAAATTACAGGTATTTTATTTTGATGATTCTGTAATATAATCAATAATCAATATAAATAAATTATTAGACTAGTTATTTAATAATTTTTAAGGTCTTGAGGTTGGAAATAATTATATTACTACAGTTCGACTTTCAAGTGAAAGTATATTAACATCTATTAGAGGCAGAGTAAATTATAATAATAAATATAACACATATTAACTAGTATTGTAAAAATGTTATAATAATTGTAAATAAATTCTAGTATTAAAACTTTTTTTAGATTTTCAAAAAATGTTCTTAACATTGTACCCACACATGAAACACGAAATACAGAGTAATGTATTTATGTCAAACTACTAATGATAATGTTGAAAAACTCATGTAAGAAAAATCTTTAATTTCTCTTATAGACGATCATGCCAATATTATGGAAACTCTCTTCCGAATAAAATCTGAAGAAGACTTAGAAGCGTTTGAAAAAAAAATAAATGATACCTGTTTCAAAGCATCCTTGGTAAGTAGACAATACATAATGTAATTATAATATGTATTATTTAAATTGTTAAGACCAGAAGTTTATGTAACTAATTAAATAGTACATTTTTAATAATAATTAATTATTTGAATTGATAATTACTAAACTAATTTTCATATTTTAATGTTACTGTATAATATATGCAATAATAGTTACAGGATAAGATGACCATTGAAAATGGTTAAAAGTAGACATGGATCAATACTGTAAGTGATGGAAAAAGAATAATGTTCTTTCTACGGGGGCATTTATTTTAATTTTAAATTTGTTAAGAAATTCTAAAATAATTATCATAATTAGAGTAAAAACAAATATTATGAAGTTATATAATAAACATTTTAAACATTTATATTTATAGGTGCCTTCTTTTCTAGCACTTGCTATTGGTTTCAGACATTACATAGGCAATTTACAGTACTTACTCAATTGTCTTAACTAGCTAATTATTAAATATTTGTAAGTGTAAATTAGTATTTTAAAATTGTTTACATTATGTTTAAAGGTAGGCAAAATTGGTAATAAAGATTTTGGAAACAGTATAAGAAGAATTATTATGCATTTATTTGATGATAAGTTTCTGGAGAATTACCCTATATATGGATTAAAGAAGAAAATATCTTTTTCAAATTTATCCTGTTATCGTTTATATATAGGTAAGGTAATTGTATTGTAAAATATATATACATTAGATTTTGTTTACATATATGAAACAAATAATTACCATTAGATAAAACAAAATAACATAATATAACAGTTACTTTCATTTATTTTTGATTAATATTGATTTATACTTATATATACTAGCTACTAATGTAGTTTGTCTATTGTATTTTTCAGATGCATTAAGAACTTATTTAAAGTACAAACATGCCACAGAAAAAGACATTGCTATTCCTTTGAGAACATGGCTCTCACATGCTCCGTTTCGGCTTAAAGCTTAAAATTAAGTTGAAAAACAAAAAACTTTGTATACAAATTAAAATTTAATAAGTGTTTTAAATAAATGTTTCGATGAACAAAAATTTTGTTGGATTGTGATATTCTCTTACGTAAATGTAAAAAAGATTGGGCAAGAGTATAAGGCTTGTAAAGAAAGGAATAATTCTAATTTTCTTATTTCTCACATATCTTTTTGGTAAAGTATGTAAATATAGTAAAATATTCAGCTGCATGAGTTCTACAATTTCATATCAGAGTGTGAAGTAAGCCTGTATTCTGTATAATTTATATTCCATTTTATTCTATTTATATATATATATTGTATAGAAAACAAAAAATATGAAATGTTTTAAATAAATTAATAAGACATTATGTAAAATATTTGATGAATTTAAAATAACTTTGTGTTAATATGATGGTAATTTTATTGTAACATTATTTCCGTGGACAAAAAATTATAAGGAAATGTTATATGAACGTTTAAAAATTTGTAGAGAACTGTCTAGTAATATTCATAAAACTTAAACATTATTTTTTGAACATTATTTTAATGTTCACTTAACATGATTTTGCAGTCTGGGATGTTTTGACAAACGATTTGATAACGAATACGAATTGTTTAAAGATTTTAAATCATGCGGTTGTATCCTGAGTAGCGTTATAGCCTATAGGTGCAAATGCCGTTTTAAATCATCAATAAATAATGGTTCAAGGTACGTTTATAATCCTACCACCACAAGTGTTAACACATATTAATAACGCTGGGTAAAGATAATTCTTATTAACTCTAAACATTTACTATTAATGTCAAATATGTTATTCGTTCGTTTTATATATATCAAGATGTCGACAGACAAACCATCACAGTGTAATGAAATAAATTTCAAAGTGACCGAATTCCAATTAAAATAATTTCCTTTAATATGAATAATATTGATACGCGATATTCAAATGTTAATATAATATCAAAAGTTACTAAAGCTATATCAAAATATACGGAAGGGGGTAAAATATTAAAATTATACGAAAAGTTTGAATGGAGTGCGCACAAAAATTTTGTGAAAAAATAAAATAATGAACACTAATCAAACTATCTTTGATATATATATAAATACATATCTGGCTTATAATAAAAATATTCTTCATATATATATCTTTCCCTAACAACGGATTCTATTATTATGTTTCCATGGATTCTGCAAGTAAATAAACTACTGTAATCGCCAGGACCGCAGATATAATATTTACACAGTTGATGTCCGGCGCGTGACCGCTAAACATTCGAAGTGTTGTCTTCTCTTATTTTTCTCGTTAACATTTCAACAACGTATTATTGTTTACGATATTGTATTACAATATAATACGCGTTTATTATTTTTGTCGACTTTTTTTTGTTAAATGTTTTTATTTTATTTATTCGTATTATTTACATGTGATGTTGTTCTTAAGCGTCATTCGTGTGATTCAGCGAAGTAAAACGGTTAATACGGAAAACGCATACAAAACAGAAAGATGGACCGCTCGATTCGACGGTACAGGTAATATATCATTATATATTTTACAGTGCTAAATAATTATATTCGGTATAATATTAGTTAAATTAGAAAAAGAAAACGGATGGGTACCCAATATTCATATTCGTTCTTCATAATTATACGTATACGCGCAAATATATAAAACAATTTTTCCAAATCAGATCTACTCGTTTTTCTAAAATCACGTGGTCTTTACTAAGGTGGCAAAACACACGCCTAGTTTAAAAATACCCTTGATTTTTCGGTAATATTTAAAAATAATTTTAAAAAATACGATAAATATTTCATTAAAATATATAAACTATTTGAATGACGAAAGTAGTTAAATATTGTAGGTAAATATAGTGAACAACCGACATACCGCACACACGTACGCTCGCGTGCATAACATGTTTAATAAAAATTAAACAATGATTGAGACCAAAAATATTTTATACATAAAACTTTTTATTATTATTTAAATTAATTATTTTAACGATATTGCAATATAATATTATATTAAATTTTTAATATTTAAATAATATTAATTTTTTTATGCCCAGTTCTGTAATTATTCTCTTAATGTCACACAACTAAAATATAGTGTGACAATAAATAAAGTTAATAATACGATGGAATTTAGCAATAACGTGTAAAATAATTCGATAGACACTATATTTTTTTCAGCAAAAATCACAATTTTTTGAGGATTTTGAGGCTATTGTTTTTGTAGATTGCTTAAAAATATTATTCGCACATACACCATTTTTGCCTAAAACATTAGCTATAATATTTCAATGTAGTAGAGAAACAAATCTTTATTAAAAGCCTAATGCCCGTGTCCATATACTCGTAGATTAATTATAATCATTTTTATTCGTAGTTTTTCATAATAAAAAATAAAAATATTTAATAAATTCCCATAGAGTAACGCTAATAATAAACATATCATCCATCATACTGACGGTATGCTAGCAACGGATTCTATTATTTTGTTATCATGGATTCTGCACGTACATACATATCAACTAATAATCGTCAGGACCTCAGATATTATATTGTCACAGTTGATGCTCGGCGCTTGACCGTTAAACATTCTAAGTATATTTATTATATTTTCTTTGTTTTTTCTGATATTTTTCATTAATATTTCAACAATGTATTATTGTTTACTATATGTTACAATATAATACGCGTTTATTATTTTTTTCGAGCGTCATTCGTCATTCAGCGAAGTAAGACATTTAATACACGAAACAGAAAGATGGACTTGGCAAATCCGCCTGTATTTGCTACTACCGTCCGAACAGAATAGGCCAGATCACAAAGGGAGTTTCCTATGTGATTTGATGTACTATAACCTTAGTTGACGGATCTAGCAATGAAGTCTTCCTCAAAAATTTTTCCCTCGTGAAACTCACCTTGTCGCGGTGAAGGGTTTGAGCGGTCGTTCCGTGATGCATAGTGCTATGCCAACGGTAGTGTATTCTACCAGCAAGGTCACCTATGTTGGACAGGACTATGTTGAGAAAGACTTGACCAAGAGTTTCTGGGGTAGAATGGGCTCTGTAGCCATGGTAGGCAACCATTCTAGGGGAAGGAAAACCCCGAAAACAAACCATTGCCGCCGGACAAGTCATTTGGCGGTGATTGCAGGATCGGGACTACGCTCGTGCTGGCAAATGTGATGCTCTTAGCCGGGTGGCCCATGACACCAGTACGAGAACCACAACCACCCTGGAGGGGGATAGCCGTCCCCTCTGGGCGACAACAGGCTTGGAGATAACGGTTATGGAATTGATGCAACGGGGGCTTGGAAAACCCCCGCCAAGATACGGATCTATGTGTGGACATGGCGCCCCGCACATTATAAGCTACGCGAATGATGGAACAAAACATAAAGGAATTTTATACCCCAGGTGGTATGCCGAGCAACTCGGTGAATCCACCCTCTGCGAGAGGCGGCCCCGCGGATTCTGGGGGGGGCCATCCATCAAACGCGTTTGAGGTGCCAAAGCAGGCCTCTTACACTACTGCTGATAACGGTAAAAAATATTGGACTTTGGAAACTGGAACAAAAACTGGAGATATGGTACATGATCATGATTTGGGTGCGGACCAATTGGAGGACGTGTTAGTCCGTCACCCAGCGCAAAGCACGTCCCAACCGGTATGTTTGATGACAATTTGTTATATTTAATAATTTATGGGGGGGCACGCAGGGCAGGCATGAAAAATTTTAATCCACCGCGTTTTTAAGTTATTCATCGGTCCTTAATAAAACAACCGGCCCAGGGCCAAATATTTGGACATATCATATCATTTCTATAACAGTTTATAGCAAGAATAATTTTTTTTTTTTCATATAATTAGTCTTCGTTTGAGCGCATCCTATATAAATAGAATACATTAAAACAAGTATCAGATAAATACAAAAAAAAAATACATTAGACAAGCCAATAAACTACAATTAATTCGGGATTTGGCCAAACCATTGGTTCTATACCTTTTCTTTAAGTCGTTTTAAAGAGTTGGAATATTATTTTATACATTATAAATATATAAATGAATAAAGTATTTATACATATAAAGTAATGTATAATTATTTTTTTTAAGGTGTCGAGACACCAAGTAGTAAACTGCGAAGAAATGGCGAGCGATGAAGAGACAAGTTATTGTCCATTCGGTAAACACGATCAAGCATTACGAAAGAAGCTGACGTGGTTCAGTTCACTTAAACGGTGTGACCTATGCAATAAGCGTAACCCGTTCAATAGAGTTCTAAAGTGTTCTGGTAATATTTCATATCACAACAATGC
The DNA here is from genome assembly GCA_032441825.1 of Chaetogeoica ovagalla. Lineage (NCBI taxonomy): Eukaryota > Metazoa > Arthropoda > Insecta > Hemiptera > Aphididae > Chaetogeoica > Chaetogeoica ovagalla. Next base: position 16,308,306 of record CM063723.1, on the reverse strand, counting down.
GATTATATTTAACTTGTGTTAATGATTTACGGGGTATTTTTTGTTTGTTTTATATATATACAGCATGTAAGTTCGTGTATCACAGTCGATGTGGTAGGAAAAGGCAGTTACAAGAGAAGTGCATACAAAAAATGAGAGATACGCTGATGATGAGGGTCTTGGATGATGGCGATGACCTTATTGGAAGACGGCAAGAAAATGTTTCATTGACGAAAGACTTCGCGAGCCGGAAAGAAATAACGATGGTGTCAACGGCAACGATGACTGAGCCATGGCGTAAACCGAACATGAAAGACGTCACGACTGAAACGAAAAGAAAGAGTGAAGATTCACAATATTTCGATGATGCGTATAAGGATCTGGAAGGCGAATACAAAGAGTTTACACGAGAAGTCGGTAATAATTTTGCGCTCGTATCGAGAAAATTTGAGCCATTTAATAGCGTGGATGAGCAAATCCCAGAACAGCATTGCCAAACGTTCGGAATACACTTGGAAGAAATCGAGAAGGAATTTATAAGGTCTAGTGGTTCTTTTCAAGAAGATGCGTTTTGTGCTCTGGAAGATGAACATGGAAAATATACGCCTGAAGTCAATGATAGTTCTGCGTTCGGATCGAGAGAATATAGACAAAATGAGAATGAACGAAAAACGACTGAAGGCAGTGCACCGACGTCTATCCCGAATATTATAAATGATGAACCGAACGAACAACAAATTAACATGAAAACGGAAAATTTTACGAATGAGAACGAGCAAACTTGTACCGAGGGAAATGAAAACGTAAAAAGTGCAGATGAAAAAGTTGATGAAATATGTACGTACTGGAAGAATAGACAAATGACGACTGAAGGAATTGCTCCGGCGTCTACCTCGAATATTATAAATGATGAACCAAACCAACAACGAATTAACATGAAAACGGAAAATTCTAAGAATGAGAACGAGGAAATTTGTGACGAGGGAAATGACAACGTTAAAAGAGCAGAAGAAAAAGCTGACGAAATATTTACGAACTGCAGGAGGAAGAATAGAAGGAAAAGGACTAAAAAAAATGCTCCGACGTCTATCCCGAATATTGTTAATGATAAACCAAACCAGCAACTAATTAACATGGAAATGACAAATTCTAAGAATGAGAACGAGCAAATTTGTGCCGAGGGTAATGAAAACGTGAAAAGAGCAGATGAAAAAGCTGATGAAATATTTACGTACTGGAAGAATAGACAAATAACGACTGAAGGAATTGTTCCGGCGTCTACACTGAATATTATAAGTGATGAACAAAACCAACAACGAATTGGCATGAAAACGGAAAATTCTAAGAATGAGAACGAGCAAATTTGTACCGAGGGAAATGACAACGTTAAAAGAGCAGAAGAAAAAGCTGACGAAATATTTACGAACTGCAGGAGTAAGAATACTCGTAGAGGGAAAAGGGCTAAAAAAAATGCTCCGACGTCTATCCCGAATATTGTAAACGATGAACCAAACCAGCAACTAATTAACGTGGAAACGGAAAATTCTAAAAATGAGAACGAGCGAATTTGTACGGAAGAAAATAAAAATGTTAAAAAAGCAGAAAAAAAGACTGATCAAGTATTTAAATACTGGAAGAAGAGGTACAGTCTGTTCACTAAATTCGAAGATGGCGTTATGTTGGACGAAGGTATATATACAGCATAAAAGTCTCGTAGAACAGGTTTTTGATAGTTATTTTTTGTGTGTTTACAGAGAGTTTTTATTCTGTCTGCCCAGAAGTGATAGGCCATAGCACACGATTGTAAATTCAACGTCGGGATAGATCCGTTTTGCGGGGCGGGCGGAAATGTCATCCAACTGGCTATGGTCTGCAAGTCGGGTAATTCTATAAATGATTCCTTTAAAGTTAATTCAGAGATATGTTATAATCGAAATGTTTTCTCGGATTATGTATATTTAGTAATCGCGATGGATATCGATCCGGACAAGATAAAGCTGGCCAAACGCAACGCTGAGTTGTACGGCGTAAAAGACAGAATAAAATTCATAGTAGGAAATTATTTCAAAATCGGATATACATTGAAGGCCGACGTAATGGTTACGTCTCCGCCATGGGGTGGTCGAGATATTCGCGAAAACGTATATTTTCATTGTCGGACTTGTGTTATGACAACGGTGGCGGCAAGAATATAATGTTCATCGCCAAGTTCATCGCGCCACGAGTGATATTTCATTTGCCGAAAAACTGTAACAAAGACGAAGTGAGTATACACACACACACAGATACACAAAAAAAAAATTGAAAGTAATAACGTCAATTTTACGATAAAAAAATAATTTTTTTTTTTTTTTTGTACATCTATTAGTGCATAGAAATTGGCGAGCATTTCGAAAAAGTTAAAATAGAAGAATGTTACCTGGATGGCAGATTGAATTGTTTATTAGTATATTACTGTGCCTTTACCAAATGGAATAATCCCAATGATACGTACTATGATAGTTCGTTTGCACGCTTGAAGAAAAACACTGGACGAAACTATACGGAAATGGGAATTCGCGCACCACAAATTGTCAATAGCGAAGTTCGACTGTGTTCAAAACGTAATAGTAGTGTATTAATTAAATTCATCGAAATATTATACCGTATTTTATAATAATTGTTTATATATATATTATATATAATATATAGTCAATTAAATTCAATACCTAACAGAAATTATATTGCTCATTAATTTTTTGTTTTTTTAATTGATATTTAACTCAGAATTGAATTATATTCTAATGTTTTTTATTTTACGATTTACTCTGAATGCACATATATAAAATGATCAATAATAGTCATACTCATTTTTCTCGTTTAGGTGTAATAGATGATAATGACAGTGAACATACAAATTTGTTAAAATTCAGAGAATATATGAAGTCGGTGAAGTCATTTTTGGAAAACGATAATACGAAGATAGAAACGAGAATGGAATTTCAAAACGAATTGCGTTTTATGCGCATTTGAATGGACCGGTCCGGGGAGATATAACGGAGAGCTCGCAATGTCACATTCAAGATCATCAAGATAATGGTGTTAGCGGTCAAGAGTTCATAACTGCTTCGATTTAACTGTTTTGTTCAAAAAGTAAATTAAATAGAAATTAATTTGTATTTTTTTTTTATAACACATGTTTATTTTGTAATATTGTTTAAAAATTCTCATATTTTGTAAATTATTGATTTTTTTGTTGTACTTATATGTGCTTTGTTATCAAATAAATATATATTTGTTTTACAATATGTGTATTATTTAAAAATAATTATATAATTATACTATGGCTAATAAAATAGTAATTTCAAATATTGAATTATACCACAATTAAATAACAATCAATAGGTACCTAACATGTGTGTGTGTGTACTACACAAAATATCAAGTTAATAAAAACATATAATTTATTATATGAAAAATAATACATTTTTTTTTAATATAAAAAATTAATTTTTCTAGCCTTTGTGTTTTGCAAAAAACATTTGTTATATTGTCTATATCCGTTTCATATTTTTATTCATTACGAAAAGTATTACCATAGATTATATTTGGGATAGGTAGCTCACTGCCATATGAAATGCGCCACGCTAGAATAATCGCCCGATAGATGATGAAACAATAATAAAAGAGAAAAATATTATTTCATTGTGTTATATTTTCATGCAGTATTTGAACTCACAGATACACACCGGTCTTCACGATAAATATTATTTTATTACGAATTATGACAATACGACTGTTCAGAAAACTCCGAGTCAACCGGTGGGGGGGGGCGAACTTAATTTTAATATCGTAGACTTATTCACACATTCATTAAACAATACATAAAAAAAATGGACAAGTCAATGGAAAGGTCAAAATAACATTAAACAAATTTATTTTTAGCAATATGTTATTAAACTCACGTGATTGCTGCTTGCCGTTGTATTAAATAGAATATATAGAACATATTTTTTCGTTAGTAATTGATATAAAATATTTCACCTCGCATAATTTTTATTTATAACTGTATATTTTATATGTGTTGTAAAATTTTTAATTTTTGGTTCGGTTTCTGTGCTGTTATTTGATTGTGTTCAAATATTTTACTGCTTAATTTACTCTTTTTGGTAATAACTGAATTTCTTATGTCTTCTACTGTATAAAAATAAATTTATGGATTAGGATTTTAATACAACAAATATTAAAATTCAACATTTTATATTGGACCAATAATTATTATAATTTAGTAGATATTTCATATTGTTTTGGGTAATCGTTAAAATAACAGAGTAAAAACAAATACGTTTTGTTTCATTATGGTCTGTTCATAACGATATTAATAACTTTGGGAACGTTTAATATTTTACGTTAAATAAATAAAATAAAAGTATTTTATTATTTTTAATTTTGAATTTATTTTCCTTTATTAGAACAGCACACCACACAATAATGACAAGACAAAAGCATGGATGTCGTGCGACGACTATAGTTATGATAAGATAAAATAGTGATAACAAATTGATAACATCATTGGTCATTATACAACATCTCCCTATTTTAAATGATAACAACATTTGAATATTAATTTCATCATAATATTATAAGAGTACAAATTACATTTAATAACCAATTCTTAGTCTTATATGTTATGTTAGACAAATCAAAATAATGTCATAGCAATAAATTAACAGAATATAATAATAGATAATTTAAGATAATTTCATCAAATGCTATATACATAAACAATTACATTAAATAATCGTCTCTTAGTCTTACAGGTTTTTTAATTACTCTTCCACTTTTAGTTTTAATAGGCACATTCTTTAAATCAATATCAATTACTTTTCCTCAACTTTCCCTGGCTCTTCTTTATGTTCTTCATTATCATTGTTAACCTCTTCATCACTTTCATCTAATATCAAATCATATTTATTTACTTTTTTCATAAATATTGTATTCCTTCTAAGTAGTTTTCCTCTCTTATCCTTTACTAAATAAGATCTAGGCCATTTTGTTTTCCTTATAACTACTGCTTTGGACCATTGTTTTGAAAATTTGTCCTGAATCATAATGATCTCATTTGGTTCAAATTGATTTTCCTCACTTGCAGCTGTTTTATCATACCACTCCTGTTTTATTTTTTGTTTTTCAATTTCTAAAGAACAGTCTACTGTAAATGGTTTTAACACTTTTTTATTCCATCTATTACTTTTGGTTCTTAACTCTCTGCTTTGTAGCATCTGTGCTGGAGACCAAGGTAACCCAAGGTAAGGGTTATTCCTGTAATTCAACAGATATAAACATAAATCCTGTTTTTCACTTTTAGCCTTCTTTATCATATTTTTTGCAATTCCTACAGCCTTTTCTGCAAGTCCGTTGCTTTTAGCATAATAGGGACTTGATAATGTTACAGTAAAATGCCAATCTTCTGCAAATTTGTTAAATTCACTACTTCCACAAGGATTGTTGTCACACACTATTTCCTCAGGTATTCCAAACCGACTAAATACTATCTTTAATAATTCTATTACTGTCTCACTAGTTTTGTTTTTCATACTTAATATTTCTAACCACCTAGAATAATAATCCACAACAATTAAGTAATTTGAGCGTTCTACTTCAGCTATATCTATACCTATTTTTTGGAAAGGTAGTTCAGGTATTTTATATTGCATTAATGGTTCTTTTGTTTTACTACGACTAAACTTTTTACATGTTTCACAATTTGCAATGAAGTTTCCAATATCTGATGACTAGGGTTCGGATTTTAAGGCAATATAATCAATAAAAAAAGCATTTAAAATGTAAAAAAAGGCAAAAAAAGGCATTTAATTTATATAAAAAGGCAATTCATAAAATATATACTACAAAATAAAATAAACTAGTTGGTATTAAAAAAAAAATTGACTACCATGTATTTTGATAAGCTGTCTTCAGAAAAACGGCTACGGTTAGAGGTTAAAATATTTTTGTACATCGAAAACGATCTTTCTACGTCCACCGAAGTTATCGGGGCGTATTTCATACTTAAATAATTATCTAAATTAAGATTGCTACTTGATAGATCGTCATCGCTTGTGGTTTCTCCAATCAATACTTGGTTGATCTTTTTGATATTTTCCCATCCTTTGTTCTTCGATATAACTTTGTTGAATTTATCCTATACACTTTGACGTCACAAATTTTACAATATAAAATTAATCCATCGGTTGAAAAAATATTTTCACCGAATTCTGAAACATACTTTTTCAACTTGGAATTGTGATTTTGCTTAACTTTTGGCATAATTAAAAAAACAGAATAAAATAAACGCGTGGAAAAATTATTGAACGACAATTATTGCGATCGACAAACGCGGGCGGACTGACGAACAATCTTGAATCTACGCATTACGAACATATCTTAATCTTTAAATAGGTGTACGGGTAATTTTATGGCCATACCAAATACTCGATAAGACGATATCGATAAATATTGCGAATAATAAAACCCATTTGTAACGATAATACGCAAGCTGTGTATAAAATTATAAAATCAACTGAAAAATTAAACACAAAATAGGCATTTATAAGTACAAAATGTAAAAAAAAGGCAAAATAGGCATTTATAAGTACAAAATGTAAAAAAAAGGCAAAAAGGCATTTATAAGGAAAAAGGCAAAAAAAGGCAAAAAAAAAAAAGATTCATCCTCTAAGAAATTAAATGAAACACATTTTTGTATAAAAATTATTTTTCTATTATGATTAATAAAAGAAAGGCATTTGCCTTCAAATCCGAACCCTACTGATGACATTCCTGGCCAATAAAAAATTTGTTTACTCTTTTTTAATGTTTTTGTAATTCCTATATGTGTCTCATGTAATTTTTTAATTATATATTTCCTAAGTACTTTGGGCACAATTAATCTATTCTCATAATAAATCATATCATCTTCTTTAATTAAATCATTTTTAATTTTGAAGTAATGTCTAATTTCACCACATTCAACAATTTTTTTAGGCCAACCTATATCTAAATATTTTAATATCATACCTAAATGTTCATCTTTATGTGTTTCCTCTTTAATTTGTTCTAATCTATTATTTTTATATTGTACTTCAACCTCGCTAATTATATGCACTACATCATTTAAATTTTCTTCAGTTTGAACCACTCTTTGAACATAATTTCGACTAAGCAAATCTGCTATGTACATATTTTTTCCTGGACAATATTGTACATCAGTGTTATAAATTAATAATTTAAGTCTCATTCGTCTCAGCCTATTATTGGGTATTTTATTAATTTCTTTTTTCATCACTGAAATAAGTGGTTGGTGATCTGTAAATATTTTTATTATATCTTGTCCATATATTAATTTATGAAACTTTTTACATGCAAATACTATTCCCAACATTTCTTTTTCCACTTGTGCATACATTTGTTCTGTGTCACTTAAACATCTCGAAGCATAATAAACGGGTCTATTATTTTGAAAAAGACAGCACCCTAATGCCTTTTCAGATGCATCGCACTGTATAGTAAAATTATCTTTTGCATTATAATTATTAAGAGTTGGTAATTCAATTAAAACATTTTTAAGTCTATTAAAAGCACTATCACAATTTCTTCCCCATGACCACACAATATCTTTCCTTAGCAATCCTCTTAATGGTTCAACTAATTCAAACAAATTAGGAATAAATATTCTTAGATAATTAACCATTCCTAAAAACGATTGGAGTTGCTTAGTGTTTTGTGGGCTTTTTAACTTAATAATAGACTTAACTTTTTCTGGATCTGGTGTTATTCCTTTTCCACTAAATATCATTCCTAAAAATTTAACTTCACTTTCCTTATATTACATTTTTTTAGGGTTAAATTTAATATTTAATTTCCTTGCCTGTTCTACTACTTGTTTTAAGGTCTCATCATGTTCTTGTTGTTTCCCCACTCACAAGTATGTCATCAAAGTATACACACACATTTTCAATACTTCCAAAGTATTTTGAAGTTAACTGTTGAAATATTTCTGGAGCCATAACTAAACCAAAGGGTAATCTTTTAAATTGATATGAACCGAATGGTGTACTGAAAGCACAATATTTTTTTGAGTCATTTTCCAGCACACATTGATAAAATCCATCTTTAAGGTCACACAGTGTAAAATACTTTTTGTTTATTAACTTATTTCTTAATTCATCCACAGTAGGAATTTGCACCATTTCTCTAATTATACACTTATTTAAATCTCTTGGGTCTAAACACATTCTTAACGACTTGTCTGGCTTTTCTATAAGTACTAATGGATGTTGCCACTCACTAGGCTCCTTACACTTTTCAATATCTTGTTTACATAACTTATCAACTAATTGTTTTAATTTTCCTACTAATTTTATCAGTATTCTCCTAGGTTGATTTACTACAGGTATACTATTCTCTTTAATTTTAATTCTTATTTTATTTGGAAATTTTCCCACACCAGTGAATATGTCAATGTTTTCCTTAATAAATTTGTCTTTTTTATTTTCTATTTGAATTTCACCCATTTCATTTAAATTATACTTCAAAATTTTACAATCTCTAAATCCGAGTATTGGCATTCCTTTATAATCAACAACTTCAAAACCAATAATCTCTTTACAATTTTTATTCTCTATCTCAACATTAAGTTTACCTTGTGATTTCATTGTAAATCCTCCAAATGTTTTAATTATTACTTCACTTTTGTCTAATTTTATTAATTTAAATTTTTTACAAAACTCTAATGGCATCACATTCAATTGAGCACCTGTGTCTAATTTTATTTCCACATTTAATCCATTTATTTTCACATGATCTGTCCAAGTATTATTTGTACTTATTTTGACCTCATCTAAACTTAAATATTCATACAAATTTTCTTTTTCTACTGTATTTATTTATTTATTCTCACTCTTTTCATTTTTTCCTTTATTTTTACACATTAACGCAAAATGATTTTTGTATCCACATATATTACAGATCCTATTATATGCTGAACACTCATTAATACCATGTACTTTACCACACTTATAACAATTAAATTTGTATGGTTTGACATTACCCTTTTCTTTCAGTGTCTTGCTTGAATATTCTCTGCCGTCTTGCTTAATTAACTTCTCTCGTTGTTGCTGCTTTCCCATTGACCACCTTGTTGAACTGATTTTGTTTTGTCGTTTCTTCTCAATAATATCAAACTCACTTTTGTTTACTTGTACCAATATTTTTCTATTAATTTCTGCATGTTCAGTTGCTTGACAATGATGCACTACTTTATCAAGGCTCAAATCTTCACGTAGCAATTTTGATTGAAGTTCTTTATCACTGATACCAAGAACAATTTGAGTTCGCAACAATTTATCTTCTGTCTTCCCAAATTCACGACTTTTTATCAGATTTCTTAAGTCAGAGTAGAATTTATCAAACGTTTCACTAGAATCCTGTTTTCTTGTAAAAAATTTGTAATGCTCCATTACTTCATTTCTTTTTGGTGTGCAGTACTCTTCTAATTTTTTAAAAATAATTTCAATAGTTTCTTCTTTAGGATCAACATTAAATGTTCTGTATATTTTAACACCATCACTACCAATTAAATTCAATAAACGTGCAACCTGTACCTTTTCTGGTTTTGGCGTTGTTTTAGTGGCTTCGAAGAATACTAGGACTTCCTCTTTGAATAATTTATAATTTTCAGCAACATTGCCTGTTAGTTTTAATGCTTCAGGTTTGTTGAACTCCATGATCAACGATCTTAACTGTAACACTATATAATACACACTTCAATTTATAAATTTCTTATCCATTTCAATCACGTAAAATACACCAAGTTCACGACTGCGCCATGTTTCATTATGGTCTGTTCATAACGATATTAATAACTTTGGGAACGTTTAATATTTTACGTTAAATAAATAAAATAAAAGTATTTTATTATTTTTAATTTTTAATTTATATTTCTTTATTAAAACAGCACACCACACAATAATGACAAGACAAAAGCATGGATATCCTGCGACGACTATAGTTATAAGATAAAACAGTGATAACAAATTGATAACATCATTACTCATTAGTCATTATACAACACGTTTTATGTCAGTGATGCAACCAGGATTTGTCTGCAGCCTTTGTCTATCAATAATCTATTATTCTACTCAAGTAATAAAATTTCAACTGACAATATTTAAAGTATAATAGATACCTAAACTTTAAATTACATAGTTTGCTTCAACACTTTTGTTTAAAAATCAGATTGTCTTTGTGTGATTACCAAAAATAGCAATAAAACGTCATAAATACAAGAAAGTAATCAAACCATTTTTTTTTTTTTTTATTACAGTATAATTAGGAATCGACAAATTGATAATCGAATAATATAACTTGATCTATATAATAATAATAGATGATATTACTACTTAATTGAATGTACGAGTATATAATATCAATATATTATATTATGACATTATTAGTCAAATTATATTATAATATATTATGACTCTTCTCCTATAAGCTAAAAACTAAAAGTTTGAAATAATATACTTATATTAGGTTCTAATAATATATTCTAATTGAAAACAACAAAAGTATTAACTTGATATAATACGAATATACCTGTCGTCATACAATCTATTATATAATATAATTAGTATATAACACACCACGATTTAAGATATCTTGGATGATATTTTATGGATACGATTAAGTATTGAACATAAGTACACAAAAAACTGTTATTTTTTTTCTATATCATTTTGGAACTATTTTTAAGATTTTTTGCTAACTAAAACTAAAAATTCGAATAGTCAAATATATCTTCAAATAATGCGATAAACATTGTTGTATCCTGTAAAATATCTAACATACTTTCAAATTTCGTACCATACACTTGTCAATTTTCTTTTAAGCAATTGTTTAAAGATTTTAAATCATGCGGTTGTATCCCGAGTAGCGTTATAGCCTATATGTGCAGATGCCGTTTTAAATCATCAATAAATGATGGTTCAAAGTACGTTTATGATCTTACCACCACAAGTGTTAACACATATTAATAACGCTGGGTAAAGATAATTTTTATTTACTCTAAAAATTTACTATTAATATTAAATATACGTATGTTATTCGTTTGTTTTATATATATCAAGATGTCGACAGACAAACTATCACAGTGTAATGAAATAAATTTCAAAGTGACCGAATTCCAATTAAAATAATTTCCTTTAATATCAATAATATTGATACGCGATATTCAAATGTTAATATAATATCAAACGTTACTAAAACTATAACAAAATATACGGAAGGGGGTAAAATATTAAAATTATACGAAAAGTTTGAATGGAGTGCGCACAAAAATTTTGTGAAAAAATAAAATAGCGAACACTAAGCAAACTATCTTTGATAAATATATATATAAATACATATCTGGCTTATAATACAAATATTCTTCATATATATATCTCTCCCTAACAACGGATTCTATTATTATGTTTCCATGGATTCTGCACGTAAATAAACTACTGTAATCGCCAGGACCGCAGACATAATATTATCACAGTTGATGTTCAGCGCGTGACCGTTAAACATTCGAAGTGTTGTCTTCTCTTATTTTTCTCGTTAACATTTCAATAACGTATTATTGTTTACTATATTGTATTACAATATAATACGCGTTTATTATTTCTGTCGACTTTTTTTTGTCAAATGTTTTTATTTTAGTTATTCTTATTATTTATATGTGATGTTGTTCGTAAGCGTCATTCGTGTGATTCAGCGAAGTAAAACGTTTAATACGAAACACGCATACAAAACAGAAAGATGTACTGCTCGATTCGACGGTACAGGTAATATATCATTATATATTTTACAGTGCTAAATAATTATATTCGGTATAATATTAGTTAAATTAGAAAAAGAAAACGGATGGGTGGCCCCAATATTCATATTCGTTCTTCATAATTATACGTATACGCGCAAATATAGAAAACAATTTTTCCAAATCAGATCTACTCGTTTTTCTAAAATCACGTGGTCTTGATTTTTCAGATATTTAAAAATAATTTTAAAAAATACGACGATAAATATTTCATTAAAATATATAAACTATTTGAATGACGAAAGTAGTTAAATATTGTAGGTAAATATAGTGAACAACCGACATACCGCACACACGTACGCTCGCGTGCATAACATGTTTAATAAAAATTAAACAATGATTGAGACCAAAAATATTTTATACATAAAACTTTTTATTATTATTTAAATTAATTATTTTAACTATATTGCAATATAATATATTAAATTTTTAATATTTAAATAATATTAATTTTGTATACCCAGTTCTGTAATATAGTGTGATATTAAATAAAGTTAATAATACGATGGAATTTAGCAATAACGTGTAAAATAATTCGATAGACACTATATTTTTTTCAGCAAAAATCACAATTTTTTGAGGATTTTGAGGCTATTGTTTTTGTAGATTGCTTAAAAATATTATTCGCACATACACCATTTTTGCCTAAAACATTAGCTATAATATTTCAATGTAGTAGAGAAACAAATCTTTATTAAAAGCCTAATGCCCGTGTCCATATACTCGTAGATTAATTATAATCATTTTTATTCGTAGTTTTTCATAATAAAAAATAAAAATATTTAATAAATTCCCATAGAGTAACGCTAATAATAAACATATCATCCATCATACTGACGGTATGCTAGCAACGGATTCTATTATTTTGTTATCATGGATTCTGCACGTACATACATATCAACTAATAATCGTCAGGACCTCAGATATTATATTGTCACAGTTGATGCTCGGCGCTTGACCGTTAAACATTCTAAGTATATTTATTATATTTTCTTTGTTTTTTCTGATATTTTTCATTAATATTTCAACAATGTATTATTGTTTACTATATGTTACAATATAATACGCGTTTATTATCGTTTATTATTTTTTTCGAGCGTCATTCGTCATTCAGCGAAGTAAGACATTTAATACACGAAACAGAAAGATGGACTTGGCAAATCAGCCTGTGTTTGCTACTACCGACCGAACAGAATAGGCCAGATCGCAAAGGGAGTTTCCTATGTGATTTGATGTACTATAACCTCAGTTGACGGATCTAGCAATGAAGTCTTCCTCAAAAATTTTCCCCTCGTGAAACTCACCTTGTCGCGGTGAAGGGGTTTGAGCGGTCGTTCCGTGATGCATAGTGCTATGCCAACGGTAGTGTATTCTACCAGCAAGGTCACCTATGTTGGACAGGACTATGTTGAGAAAGACTTGACCAAGAGTTTCTGGGGTAGAATGGGCTCTGTAGCCATGGTAGGCAACCATTCTAGGGGCAGGAAATCCCGGATAACAAACCCTTGCCGCCAGTCAAGTCTTTGTGCGGGGATTGCAGGATCGGGACTCCGCTCGTGCTGGCAACTGTGATGCTCTTAGCCGGGTGGCCCATGACACCAGTACGAGAACCACAACCACCCTGGGGGGATAGCCGTCCCCTCTGGGCGACAACAGGCTTGGAGATAACGGTTATGGAATTGATGCAACGGGGGCTTGGAAAACCCCCGCCAAGATACGGATCTATGTGTGGACATGGCGCCCCGCACATTATAAGCTACGCGAATGATGGAACAAAACATAAAGGAATTTTATACCCCAGGTGGTATGCCGAGCAACTCGGTGAATCCACCCTCTGCGAGAGGCGGCCCCGCGGATTCTGGGGGGGGCCATCCATCAAACGCGTTTGAGGTGCCAAAGCAGGCCTCTTACACTACTGCTGATAACGGTAAAAAATATTGGACTTTGGAAACTGGAACAAAAACTGGAGATATGGTACATGATCATGATTTGGGTGCGGACCAATTGGAGGACGTGTTAGTCCGTCACCCAGCGCAAAGCACGTCCCAACCGGTATGTTTGATGACAATTTGTAATATTTAATAATTTATGGGGGGGCAGGCAGGGCAGGCATGAAAAATTTTAATCCACCGCGTTTTCAAGTTATTCATCGGTCCTTAATAAAACAACCGGCCCAGGGCCAAATATTTGGACATATCATATCATTTCTATAACAGTTTATAGCAAGAATAATCTTTTTTTTTTTCATATAATTAGTCTTCGTTTGAGCGAATCCTATATAAATAGAATACATTAAAACAAGTATCAGATAAATAAAAAAAAATAAATACATTAGACAAGCCAATAAACTACAATTAATTCGGGATTTGGCCAAACCATTGGTTCTATACCTTTTCTTTAAGTCGTTTTTAAGAGTTAGAATATTATTTTATACATTATAAATATGTAAATGAATAAAGTATTTATACATATAAAGTGATGTATAATTATTTTTTTCAAGGTGTCGAGACACCAAGTAGTGAACTGCGAAGAAATGGCGAGCGATGAAGAGACAAGTTATTGTCCATTCGGTAAACACGATCAAGCATTACGAAAGAAGCTGACGTGGTTCAGTTCACTTAAACGGTGTGACCTATGCAATAAGCGTAACCCGTTCAATAGAGTTCTAAAGTGTTCTGGTAATATTTCATATCACAACATTGCGATTATATTTAACTTGTGTTAATGATTTACGGGGTATTTTTTGTTTGTTTTATACATATACAGCATGTAAGTTCGTGTATCACAGTCGATGTGGTAGGAAAAGGCAGTTACAAGAGAAGTGCATACAAAAAATGAGAGATACGCTGATGATGAGAGTCTTGGATGATGGCGATGACCTTATTGGAAGACGGCAAGAAAATGTTTCATTGACGAAAGACTTCGCGAGCCGGAAAGAAATAACGATGGTGTCAACGGCAACGATGACTGAGCCATGGCGTAAACCGAACATGAAAGACGTCACGACTGAAACGAAAAGAGAGAGTGAAGATTCACAATATTTCGATGATGCGTATCAGGATCTGGAAGGCGAATACGAAGAGTTTACACGAGAAGTCGGTAATAATTTTGCGCTCGTATCGAGAAAATTTGAGCCATTTAATAGCGTGGATGAGCAAATCCCAGAACAGCATTGCCAAACGTTCGGAATACACTTGGAAGAAATCGAGAAGGAATTTATAAGGTCTAGTGGTTCTTTTCAAGAAGATGCGTTTTGTGCTCTGGAAGATGAACATGGAAAATATACGCCTGAAGTCAATGATAGTTCTGCGTTCGGATCGAGAGAATATAGACAAAATGAGAATGAACGAAAAACGACTGAAGGCAGTGCACCGACGTCTATCCCGAATATTATAAATGATGAACCGAACGAACAACAAATTAACATGAAAACGGAAAATTCTACGAATGAGAACGAGCAAATTTGTACCGAGGGAAATGAAAACGTAAAAAGTGCAGATGAAAAAGTTGATGAAATATGTACGTACTGGAAGAATAAACAAATGACGACTGAAGGAATTGCTCCGGCGTCTACCTCGAATATTATAAATGATGAAATAAACCAACAACGAATTAACATGAAAACGGAAAATTCTAAGAATGAGAACGAGGAAATTTGTGACGAGGGAAATGACAACGTTAAAAGAGCAGAAGAAAAAGCTGACGAAATATTTACGAACTGCAGGAGGAAGAATAGAAGGAAAAGGACTAAAAAAAATGCTCCGACGTCTATCCCGAATATTGTTAATGATAAACCAAACCAGCAACTAATTAACATGGAAACGGAAAATTCTATGAATGAGAACGAGCAAATTTGTACCGAGGGAAATGACAACGTTAAAAGAGCAGATGAAAAAGCTGATGAAATATTTACGTACTGGAAGAATAGACAAATAACGACTGAAGGAATTGTTCCGGCGTCTACACTGAATATTATAAGTGATGAACAAAACCAACAACGAATTGGCATGAAAACGGAAAATTCTAAGAATGAGAACGAGCAAATTTGTACCGAGGGAAATGACAACGTTAAAAGAGCAAAAGAAAAAGCTGACGAAATATTTACGAACTGCAGGAGTAAGAATACTCGTAGAGGGAAAAGGTCTAAAAAAAATGCTCCGACGTCTATCCCGAATGTTGTAAACGATGAACCAAACCAACAACTAATTAACGTGGAAACGGAAAATTCTAAAAATGAGAACGAGCGAATTTGTACGGAAGAAAATGAAAATGTTAAAAAAGCAGAAAAAAAGACTGATCAAGTATTTAAATACTGGAAGAAGAGGTACAGTCTGTTCACTAAATTCGAAGATGGCGTTATGTTGGACGAAGGTATATATACAGCATAAAAGTCTCGTAGAACAGGTTTTTGATAGTAATTTTTTGTGTGTTTACAGAGAGTTTTTATTCTGTCTGCCCAGAAGTGATAGGCCAGCACATAGCACACGATTGTAAATTCAACGTCGGGATAGATCCGTTTTGCGGGGCGGGCGGAAATGTCATCCAACTGGCTATGGTCTGCAAGTCGGGTAATTCTATAAATGATTCCTTTAAAGTTAATTCAGAGATATGTTATAATCGAAATGTTTTCTCGGATTATGTATATTTAGTAATCGCGATGGATATCGATCCGGACAAGATAAAGCTGGCCAAACGCAACGCTGAGTTGTACGGCGTAAAAGACAGAATAAAATTCATAGTAGGAAATTATTTCAAAATCGGATATACATTGAAGGCCGACGTAATGGTTACGTCTCCGCCATGGGGTGGTCCGAGATATTCGCGAAAACGTATATTTTCATTGTCGGACTTGTGTTATGACAACGGTGGCGGCAAGAATATAATGTTCATCGCCAAGTTCATCGCGCCACGAGTGATATTTCATTTGCCGAAAAACTGTAACAAAGACGAAGTGAGTATACACACACACACAGATACACAAAAAAAAAATTGAAAGTAATAACGTCAATTTTACGATAAAAAAATAATTTTTTTTTTTTTTTTGTACATCTATTAGTGCATAGAAATTGGCGAGCATTTCGAAAAAGTTAAAATAGAAGAATGTTACCTGGATGGCAGATTGAATTGTTTATTAGTATATTACTGTGCCTTTACCAAATGGAATAATCCCAATGATACGTACTATGATAGTTCGTTTGCACGCTTGAAGAAAAACACTGGACGAAACTATACGGAAATGGGAATTCGCGCACCACAAATTGTCAATAGCGAAGTTCGACTGTGTTCAAAACGTAATAGTAATGTATTAATTAAATTCATCGAAATATTATACCGTATTTTATAATAATTGTTTATATATATATTATATATAATATATAGTCAATTAAATTCAATACCTAACACAGAAATTATATTGCTCATTAATTTTTTGTTTTTTTAATTGATATTTAACTCAGAATTGAATTATATTCTAATGTTTTTTATTTTACGATTTACTCTGAATGCACATATATAAAATGATCAATAATAGTCATACTCATTTTTCTCGTTTAGGTGTAATAGATGATAATGACAGTGAACATACAAATTTGTTAAAATTCAGAGAATATATGAAGTCGGTGAAGTCATTTTTGGAAAACGATAATACGAAGATAGAAACGAGAATGGAATTTCAAAACGAATTGCGTTTTATGCGCATTTGAATGGACCGGTCCGGGGAGATATAACGGAGAGCTCGCAATGTCACATTCAAGATCATCAAGATAATGGTGTTAGCGGTCAAGAGTTCATAACTGCTTCGATTTAACTGTTTTGTTCAAAAAGTAAATTAAATAGAAATTAATTTGTATTTTTTTTTTATAACACATGTTTATTTTGTAATATTGTTTAAAAATTCTCATATTTTGTAAATTATTGATTTTTTTGTTGTACTTATATGTGCTTTGTTATCAAATAAATATATATTTGTTTTACAATATGTGTATTATTTAAAAATAATTATATAATTATACTATGGCTAATAAAATAGTAATTTCAAATATTGAATTATACCACAATTAAATAACAATCAATAGGTACCTAACATGTGTGTGTGTGTACTACACAAAATATCAAGTTAATAAAAACATATAATTTATTATATGAAAAATAATACATTTTTTTTTAATATAAAAAATTAATTTTTCTAGCCTTTGTGTTTTGCAAAAAACATTTGTTATATTGTCTATATCTGTTTCATATTTTTATTCATTACGAAAAGTATTACCATAGATTATATTTGGGATAGGTAGCTCACTGCCATATGAAATGCGCCACGCTAGAATAATCGCCCGATAGATGATGAAACAATAATAAAAGAGAAAAATATTATTTCATTGTGTTATATTTTCATGCAGTATTTGAACTCACAGATACACACCGGTCTTCACGATAAATATTATTTTATTACGAATTATGACAATACGACTGTTCAGAAAACTCCGAGTCAACCGGTGGGGGGGGGGGGGCGAACTTAATTTTAATATCGTAGACTTATTCACACATTCATTAAACAATACATAAAAAAAATGGACAAGTCAATGGAAAGGTCAAAATAACTTTCAAAATAACAAAATAACGTACAATTTGCATGCACCCAGCTTGGTCGCGAACATGAATCAACGCTGTTCCCAACAAAACAATAGGCTGATCCGGAGTACTGAGTAACGATATTTCCATTGACGGTGATCTATCAAATGATTGGTCCCTGTGCTGAAGAGTATGGTGAAAGCGGGAACATTTGTCACAGGGCTTAGATACCTTACACCGTGATGACCAATGTGTCGAGTTGAGGCAACGGAAACATAATTTGTTGTTACGGGCTGCTTGAAATCTGTCATCCAATGACAATTTTGCAAACTTTGAGCATTGAACAGGAGAATGGTCCTTAGAGCAGAAGACGCACTTCTATGATGGAACATTGGACAACTTTGAGGACAGTAAGGTGACTTTATGGCGTTTTCCTTCCAGATGAGATACGAATGATTTTGAACGATTCGGTAGACTAGACGGATGTGAACTGTTGGTGAAATGGACGGCTTCAAGAAGAGATACACGGGTTTTAACATAGAACACCAGATCCGACGGGGTAGGAAACTCATGCTGATTAGTTTGTTTGAACCCCTTGCGTGTCGACAACGGTAAACATCTTGCTGAAAGTGCAAATAACAAAAATTCGCTTAAATCAGGTATACTCAATGACTCGAGTATCGATACTTGGTCTGAAAACAAGGCTAAGAACTCCTTCAAACCATCAAGAGTATCTTGAGAGCGGGCCGGAATTGACATCAGTTTTTCCACAATTAATGTAGCGAGTTGTCTAGGTTTATCAAATCGTTGTACGAGCGTATCCCAAGCTAGACCATAGGTGGCATCAGATACCACTATATTACGGATACTGTAGAGGGCGTCTCCTTTAAGACAACCTAATAAATAATAAAAACGTTCAGTATTAGTTAAATCGTTGCGCTGAACCACGAGTGCGTTGAACCGATCCCGGAAGACAGGCCAACCAGGAAGGTCACCGCTGTAAGACGGGAGTGGTATTTCCGGTAAACGCGATTTTGCTGAACTGGTCTTGACATCAGAACGATCTGAACATACGGATCCAGCTTGACTATGTTCATTGTTGATGACAAGACCAGCATTTGGCTGCACGGATTTGTGCCGGTCTGCAACTCACAGAATATGAATATGTAATGCACGCATTTCAGCCTTAGACTAGGTGAAAATTCCGTAGCTAAGTTCAGATCTAATAAAGCATCGAGAACCGCTTGGTTGCTTGTTAAGAAAGATTCCCACAGTGAATCCAGATCTTCGACAGCAACTAAAAACTCAGGTACCAGGCCAGGATCATTTTCCGCGCGTCCCGACAACTCGTGTATTGATCGGATACAATGAATAATGCCTTCACGGTCCAAAAGGGCAGCGGATTTGACTCGATGTAGTCGCCGAAGTTCACGGGCATTGTCGTCAGTCTCAGCATTAGCCATGGTACGAGTAATAATACAATAAAACAGATAAATATAACAGGTTACGAAAACAGACTGATACTATTTATGATACCATGTGGTTGACCACTAGCAAAGAATTCAGCAGGGATAATTACAGAACTCTGCGATGAAAGCAGAACACCAACTGAATTATAATAAACGCGTAAAAAAAATAAAATAAATAAATAAAGTCAGAAAACAAAAATATTACCTCGCAAGAATTACTCGAAATACTCAATGACGCTCTGAACGTTAAATCGAATAGAACCACGCTCTGCTACCAAAATGTGCGCACGCCGTGTTCTTATGCGCTGTTGCCAGTTGACACGACGCACTCGCCCGTCGTAGGGTACACCGAAACACTGAAGCAATTCAGGAGGCAGGTTTAATGTTTTAACAAATGTTACGCGTTTGATAATTCTGACAATACATTTAATGAATAAAAACAAAAGAATATGATAAGAGGAGGGCGCCCTATAATAAATACAATAACACTCGTATAATAACAATCTTAACACTGTAGAAACAAAAGAAAAAGAAAATTCATAAATACAAATGATAATAAATCGGTTGTTATCACCACAGTATGAGAAGTCATTGAACGGAGACAGTGCGGCGTTGTGTTGTGGACATCCTCGGAGAGTCGTTTGTCTGCGTATGTGGTCGCACTGGCGTGGCTGACGTCACAATACAAATTAGAAACGACCGAACCCACGTGATCGGACACGATTTATACGACGTTGGCGGCGGTTCGTAATGAATCGATTTAAAATGGACGATTTACCATATAACAGCTCGGACTGGAAGGAACATCAGACGGCCGAACACGTTAATTCGCGTGGCCCGGTCGCACCAGTCGCGAGGTCTCGCACTAAACGATCCGGATTTAACAACGGAGAAAATTTAAATCGCGTTTGAAAGACGACGATAACGATCACCGACCAACGTGACGGTAAATCGAACGGTAACGGCGATGAGTCGCGACAAAACAGAGCCAGACCGTACGTGCCAACTATAGCACGAACGACAACGCAAGGTAGCGAACAGAAAAAAAGATTTTCGCGACGGAGATCGTACTCCACAGACGACGAAAACGGGAAAGGCGACGTACCGCACAAAATAAAATACGTCGTTCGATTAATCGCACGTTAGCAGGGGGGGGGATGGGTAGACGTTCTCGAAAGTTCTACGCGCGGCGCGCGCTCCGACGGACCGGTTGCCAATTGGTTTGGCGCGAATGTTTAAATAGTTGAGTTGCGTGAACATCCACCCCCCGTTGGGATGCGCAGCATCACAACAGAGCCATGATAATAGATATCTTCAGGAGATGCAGCGATGATGAACGAAGAAATTGACGATGGTGACTGACGGTTCATGCGATGATAACAAAAAAAGATGTACATACACTAGATATAAAATTAAAAAAATACCAAATGAAATAATTGATTAAATGAATACACAAATAAAAAACAAAGAAATAAATTGACCGTACTGGTCAGACACTATGACAGCACAAGGCGTCGTATCACAATACAACAGTAGCAGTGGCTTTAAGGACTAATTCGAGCGAGGTAATGAACGTATTTATACAACTGGAATGATCTACCATCAATGGACACGGAGCTTTGGCGATGGCCCGAACGCAAGTGACACAAGAACCGATTGTTTGACGAATAACCACTCGAATGGAGATAATCCAGAATTGACGATTGATCAAAGCAGTAATCACTCGTGGCCCAGAATGACACGTGATATGGTGCCAATGATGAACAATGAGTTTGGCTAAATGTGATGTTTTAGGTAATAGTATCGGTTGTTTCTGAATGGCCGATAGGTCGGAGTGGCGTAGTCTCCCGCCGACCCGAATTACCCCATTAGAGTCGATAAAAGGGCGCAACGAAGCGTAATAACGTGATGGCACTCGATTCACCTTCAGATCAGTGCGCAGTCCGGACAGTAACATGCCTTGAGATGATTTAACGACACACATGAGCGATTCTTGAATTTCAGCCGTTTGTAAAAACGAGTGAACATATTGTTGGTGCCTGCAATAATTTTAATAAAGATTTGAAATTTAACGTATATATTATAAAATGTATGATGTATAGAATCGTTTTTATCAGTTTTTCAAGAACTGCAGATCACTTTTTTTTTAAGAAAAATTAATGATTTTTATCTGTAACTTTATTCGTCATGGCTTTAAAAATGTACTGGAAAGCCATTCCGAATTCATTTGACAATATGTTCTTTTAAAAAATTTAAATAGCGGTATACCTAATGACGTGTAAATTCAAAAATATAATATATTTTCGCCATTATTCGAATGCCCGATATATTATAAATATTTACAATAATTGACTTATGTAAAAATATGTTATTTATGTCAATTTTCTCCAATCCTTGCTAACGACTTTTCTCGATTTTACAACATTAAATGAAAACGTTCTTAAATTGAATTGGTTTCTAATTTGTATTTTAAAAAAATATTTTTCTAATCGTAATTGATAGGTTTACACTATTGCAAATATCAATCAAAAACGAAAATGTACATTTATAATTACAAATAAACATAATATTGTTTCATATAGGGTATGTAATTATTGATAAGGAATTATATTGTGTTAGATTACTTAAACTGTTTATGGCGTTGTGATTAATCAATGTTAGAATTCGCCACTGAGTGTGTGTTGTACAAGATAACAAAAAAAAAACGTCGTAATAATAATGTGCTTAAAAGTTAAATAAAAAATATTTTTTAATCTGTTTGAATCCGTGTTCTTAGTAACTCAAAACCCACATGAATAATGAATAAAACATGGCGCAGTTGTCTGGATTGAAAATTGACAATGTGTGTGGCAAAATGTGTCGTGAACAATAAAATTCTTGTTAAAATTGGTTTATGTAAAAATTCTAACTAAAACGTATTTGTCATGGAGTTCAGACCGCCAAAGGAAATGGTCTTCGCAGACAACATTTCGGAACAATGGAAGGCGTGGTATCAACAGTTCAACATTTTTCTAATAGCGTCGGGTAAGAATACTGAAGAAGATGAGAGGAAAATTAACATTCTATTAAATTTAATTGGTCCACATGGTATTAAAATATATAATAACTTTAAGAAACCTAATAGGAACACTGACATTACATACGATCTTGTCGTACAATGGTTCAGTGAATACTGTGAACCTAGAAAAAATGTAATTTTTCAAAGATTTAAATTTGGTGGCTGTGTTCAAAAGGAAGGGCAAACGTTTAATGAATTTATGACAGAACTTAAGACCTTGGCTTCAACCTGTGAATTCAAAGAAGAAGACAATATGGTACGTGACCGAATAGTATTTGGTATTCGAGATGCAGAAACCAAAAATAAGTTGTTGAGTTTGGACAATCTTACACTTGACAAAGCAGAGACACTATGCAGAACTAGGGAAGTTACAGACAAGGAGTTACAGGAGATGACAACAGATACTGCAAATGTATATTATATGGGAAAAGATAAAAAGAATTGGGTAAAGAACAAAGATAGTAAGTCTAGAAATAAGTTTAATAATATTAAAACCTATAATAATAATAGTGGTAATGTTAATAAGAGTAGTGATAATAATAAAGAAAATAAGAGAAATAAAATACTTGAGCGGTATGACTGTAAAAAGTGTGGAAAAAATCATAAACCAAGAAGTTGCCCAGCTTATGGGAAAGAGTGCAACTTGTATAGGAAATTAAATCATTTTGAGATTGGCTGTAAAAATAAAAATAAAAAAGTGTATAAGACATCGGTAACAAATGAGATTAATAGTGATGATGAAATAAATGATGAATTTAAAGTGAATGAAATTAAAAAAGTACTTGAAGTGAATGATAAAAGTGAAAGTTGGAATGAAATAGTAAAAATTAAAAATATATTGGTCAAATTTAAATTAGATTCTGGAAGTGATGTAAATATATTACCATATAACGATTTTATTAAAATTAAACCGCAACCATGTTTATCTAAAGCTAACTACAATATTGAAGCATATGGTGGGTATAAAATTAATTGTATAGGCTCATGTGTATTAGAATCCACTATCAAAAATCTGAAACAAAACTGTTTATTAGAATTTCTAGTAGTAAAACCTGAAACGAATAATTTGTTTGTTGTCTAATACTAGGTTTACTAACTTGTGAAAAATATAAATTAATCAGTAGAATAAATGAGGTAGAGTTAATCTCATCAGAAACCTTTATCAATAAAAATATAGATGTTTTTACAGGGTTAGGTCAATTTCCGGAATTATACAACCTAGAATTAATAGATAACTATCAGCCCAGAATTGTACCATACCGTCAAGTACCGTTAACGGTCAAGGATAGATATGAATTAAAGTTAAAATCATTAATGGAACAAGGAGTGGTAGATTATGTAGACAAACCAACTGATTGGACAAACCATGTTGTAGTAATTGAAAAACCCAATAAATCCCTTAGAATTTGTTTGGACCCACAACACTTAAATAAAAATATTAAAGATGAACAATTTCCAATTTCAACGTTAAATGAAATAGCACCTAAACTAATTAATAAAAATTTCTTTACAGTATTAGACCTAAAGGATGGATTCTGGCAAATTGGATTATCAGACACAAGTAGTAATTTATGTGCATTTGCAAGTCCAATTGGAACATTAAAATTTAAAAAACTACCGTTTGGTTTAAAAATTGCACCGTCAGTTTTTCAAAAATACAATACAAAATACTTTGGTGATATTAAGGGTCTTACTATATATTTTGATGACTTTATAGTGGCAGCTGAAACTAAAAAAGAACATGATACCATATTAGAAGAAATAATTAAACGTGCTAGGAAATACAATATAAAATTTAATAAAGAGAAATTGCAATACTGTAAAGGTCAGGTTAGATTTTTAGGACACTTATTTGATA
This sequence comes from Chaetogeoica ovagalla, assembly GCA_032441825.1. Lineage (NCBI taxonomy): Eukaryota > Metazoa > Arthropoda > Insecta > Hemiptera > Aphididae > Chaetogeoica > Chaetogeoica ovagalla. Next base: position 16,283,482 of record CM063723.1, on the reverse strand, counting down.
AAAGGGGAATGACGCTGGATCCATCACGCATAGAGGCAATACAAAATCTAAAACCTCCTAAAAATAAGAAAGAACTGCAAAGATTGCTAGGTTTCATAAATTATGTAAGAAGTTTTATTCCAAATTTTTCAGAGTTGACAGCTTCTATAAGAAATTTATTAAAGAAAGATACTGAGTGGCAGTGGACAGATAATCAAACGATGGCTTTAAATATTATTAAAGAGAGGTTAACAAAGGCCCCAGTACTATCATCATTTGACCCTCATAAAGGAATAACTATACAAACAGATAGCTCTCAATCAGGGTTGGGATGTTGTTTGTTACAAAACAACCAACCAGTAGCATATGCTTCACATAGTTTATCGCCTAATGAAGTACAGTGGGCACAGATTGAAAAGGAGATGGCAGCAATATTATTTGCTTGCAATAAATTTCATGAATATATTTATGGGAGACATGTCTTAATTCATAGTGATCATAAACCGTTAGTATCTATTATGTTAAAAGACTTTGATAAAATTAAAAACAATCGTCTCAAAAGAATTAAAACAAAACTAGCAATATATAATATTGATGTACAATATTTACCTGGTAAAAAAATGTTTATTGCAGATTTTTTATCTAGAGACTACATGGATAATTATGATGCTGAAGATAAGTCTGTAAATGATTATGTTCATATTATAAATACTAAAAAGGTAGAATTTAGCAATGAAAAACTTCAAGAATTTCAAATGGAAACATTGATAGACCCGGTACTAAGTAAAATTTTACATTATTATAAGTTTAATTGGCCAAGTGACAAAACAAAACTTTCAAATTTAGATGAACTTCGTTATTTTTGGTCTTACAGGAATGAGATAACAATAAGTGATGGATTAGTTTATTTAAATGATAAAATAATAGTTCCATTCAAACTTAGACAATTAATATTAGCTCTCTTACACGAAACACATTTGGGTATCACTAAAACAATTAAAAGAGTTAAAAGTTTTTATTATTGGCCAAGGATGGGAAAGGATATTGAAAATTATATTAATAATTGTTATGTATGTGCTAAATTTCAAAGAAAGAATACTAAGGAAATGTTGAAAAACCATGATTTACCTAAACGTTCGTTTGAGAAGATAGGTATAGATATAGCAGAATATGGTGCTAATTATTTTTTGATATTATTTGATTATTATTCGCGCTGGTTAGAAATTCTGAAAATGAAAGATAAGACAATTGATTCAATTATTTCTGTAATAAAACCAATCTTTAGTAGATTTGGCATTCCAAATTATTGTATCTCTGATAATATTCCATTTAATAGTACAGCATTCAAACAATTTTCCAAAGAATGGAATTTTCAAAGTATCACTACAAGTCCAAATTATCCCCAAAGTAATGGTTTGGTAGAAAAAAGAGTAGGAATAGCGAAAAAGTTTATGAGAAAATGTTATGAGACTGGTCAAGACATAGAATTGTACTTACTCAATTATAGGACATCCCCAGTGGCAGGATTAAATTATTCCCCAGCTGAAATATTACAGAACCGCAAATTAAGAACGAAATTGCCTGTTAATGAACAATGCTATTTACCTAAAATTCCTACTAAGTTGGTTGAGAAAATGAAGGAAAATCAAGAAAACAACAAAAGTATTATAATAAAAACAGTGTAACTAAAGAGAAAAAGTTTAAGAAAGGAGATTCGGTATTGTGGCTTAAAGGTAATTTGTGGGAAGTAGGTGTGATTGTGGGTGAGGCAGACACTCCAAGATCATATATAGTGCAGGATATTAACCCATTTATGCCCAAGGTTTAAAATTTTTTTAAATTTTGAATTAACTGTGTTTTTCACTGGAGAACTAAAATCGTTTTAAAATTACGTATCCCATGAAAATGAACGAAAACCGATTATATCTAATCATTATATTCGTCTGTAATCGATAATAACGATTTATGGGAAAAAATTCTAGAAATAGAGCTCACAAAAATTTTATAAACTGGTGTCCTATTTATAGGACGCTGGGCATAAATGGGTTAAAGGTAAAATGTTTAGAAGAACTACATTACATTTGAAACATAACAAAACAAATGTCAATATAAAACTAAATAAACAAAAAGAGGAAAGTGAAATAGTTCAGAGTAATATTGGAAGAAGTAGATCAGGTCGTTTAATAGTTAAACCTGTTAGGTATTTATAAGTCAAATGTATTTTTATATGTATTTCAGTATTTAAAAGAAAAAGTATGTTATTAGTTTATTTATAATGAAAATGTATTTGTATATGTATTTCAGTATTTAAAAGAAAAAGTATGTTATTAGTTTATTTATAAGTAAAATGTATTTGCATATGCATTTCAGTAATTAAAAGAAAAAGTATGTTATTAGTTTATTTATAATTAAAATGTATTGGTTTATGTATTAAGTTATATTATTCTTCAATATGTTATAAAAAAAAAAAAGTGTTCTTAAGAAGGAAGGTGTTTCATATAGGGTATGTAATTATTGATAAGGAATTGTATTGTGTTAGGTTACTTAAACTGTTTATAGCGTTGTGATTAATCAATGTTAGAATTTGCCACTCGGTGTGTGTTGTACAAGATAACAAAAAAAAAAAACGTAATAATAATGTGCTTAAAAGTTAAATAAAAGATATTTTTTAATCTGTTTGAATCCGTGTTCTTAGTAACTCAAAACCCACATGAATAATGAATAAAACAATATAACACTATATTGTTATATTTGAATTGTTTTTTTATGTATATACTATCTCGCGTCAACTATCAATGACATTAAATAATTAAAAAGTATTGCTCAAAAGAATTAAAAGAAAATTATTACAATAATAATAATAATAATAATAAATTATTACAATGTTTTTTCGTTTACAAAACTGCACGTCGCTCAGATAGACAACAGTTTATTAACGCCCGCGAACATAGGCGCCCGCAGAAACATTTCTAGGGGGGGGGCAATCATTCAACATATAATATATATACATTGGTTAGGTAAAATAAATTTCAATTTAAAATCGAAATATACTAATATATAACATATTATATAATACAATAATACCAAAATGCCAGGGGGGGGGCAAATGCCTCATCTTGCCCCCCCTTGTGGGCGCCTATGCCCGCGAATTGTTATTTATAAGAAACTAACGAATAATGGAATACGCTATTTTTGTAATATATTATATGCCTAAATGCCCTAAATATAATATAAGGCAACTGTCAAAATTTCACTTTTTTTCTACGTTTTTTTAATATTATTTTCTTAGCATATATATATATGTGACTAACCATTCATCACATATTTAAAAGTACACACTATTATTATTTTAGATGCTATTGAAAATATTCAGCATACTCCGAAAAGGATTATGAGTGAATCAAACATAATATATTCCTCTAGTGGAAATTGGAAAGTAACTCGGGAGACAAAATATATCCGCAAACCAATATCTGTAAATACATTTCAAAATGATGTTGACTTTGAATCAACAAAGTATATTTCATCTATTGATCCAAATTTAAATAAATCGAATACAGCCAAGAGACAATTGCATTATGGGGAAAACACTACACAAATTACAGGTATTTTATTTTGATGATTCTGTAATACAATCAATAATCAATATAAATAAAATATTAGACTAGTTATTTAATAATTTTTAAGCTCTTGAGGTTGGAAATAATTATATTACTACAGTTCGACATTCAAGTGAAAGTATATTAACATCTATTAGAGGTAGAGTATATTATAATAATAAAAATAACACATATTAACTTGTATTGTAAAAATGTTATAATAATTGTAAATAAATTCTAATATTAAAACTTTTTTTTAGATTTTCAAAAAGTGTTTTTAACATTCTACCCATGCATGAAACACGTAATAAAGAGTAATGTATTTATGTCAATCTACTAATGATAATGTTGAAAAACTCATGAAAGAAAAATCTTTAATTACTCTTATAGATGATCATGCCAATATTATGGAAACTATCTTCCCAATGAAATCTGAAGAAGACTTGGAAGCGTTTGAAAAAAGAATAAATGATACCTGTTTCAAAGCATCCTTGGTAAATAGACAACACATAGTATAATTATAAAATATATTATTTAAATTGTTAAGAACAGAAGTTTATATAACTAATTAAATAGTACATTTTTAATAATAATTAATTATTTGAATTGATAATTACTAAACTAATTTTCATATTCTAATGTTACTGTATAATATATGCAATAATAGTTACATGATAAGATGACCATTGAAAATGGTTAAAAGTAGACATGGATCAATACTGTAAGTGATGGAAAAAGAATAATGTTCCTTTTACGAGGGCATTTATTTTAATTTTAAATTTGTTAAGAAAATCTAAAATAATTATCATAATTAGAGTAAAAACAAATATTATGAAGTTATATAATAAACATTTTAAGCATTTATATTTACAGGTGCCTTCTTTTCTAGCACTTACTATTGGTTTCAGACATTACATAGGCAATTTACAGTACTTACTCAATTGTCTTAACTAGCTAATTATTAAATATTTGTAAGTGTAAATTAGTAATTTAAAATTGTTTACATTATGTTTAAAGGTAGACAAAATTGGTAATAAAGATCTTGGAAACAGTATAAGAAGAATTATTATGCATTTATTTGATGATAAGTTTCTGGAGAATTACCCTATATATGGATTAAAGAAGAAAATATCTTTTTCAAATTTATCCTGTTATCGTTTATATATAGGTAAGGTAATTGTATTGTAAAATATATATACATTAGATTTTGTTTACATATATGAAACAAATAATTACCATTAGATAAAACAAAATAACATAATATAACAGTTACTTTCATTTATTTTTGATTAATATTGATTTATACTTATATATACTAACTACTAATGTAGTTTGTCTATTGTATTTTTCAGATGCATTAAGAACTTATTTAAAGTATAAACATGCCACAGAAAAAGACATTGCTATTCTTTTGAGAACATGGCTCTCACATGCTCCGTTTCGGCTTAAAGCTTAAAATTAAGTTGAAAAACAAAAAACTTTGTATACAAATTAAAATTTAATAAGTGTTTTAAATAAATGTTTCGATGAACAAAAATTTTGTTGGATTGTGATATTCTCTTATGTAAATGTAAAAAAGATTGGGCAAGAGTATATAAGGCTTGTAAAGAAAGGAAGAATTCTAATTTTCTTATTTCTCACATATCTTTTTGGTAAAGTATGTAAATATAGTAAAATATTTAGTTCCATGAGTTCTACAATTTCATATCAGAGTGTGAAGTAAGCCTGTATTCTGTATAATTTATATTCCATTTTATTCTATTTATATTTTATATATATATATTGTATAGAAAACAAAAAATATGAAATGTTTTAAATAAATTAATAAGACATTATGTAAAATATTTGATGAATTTAAAACAACTTTGTGTTAATATGATGGTAATTTTATTGTAACATTATTTCCGTGGACTAAAAATTATAAGGAAATGTTATATGAACGTTTAAAAATCTGTTGAGAACTTTCTAGTAACATTCATTAAACTTAAACAATATTTTAATGTTCACTTAACATGATTTTGCTGTCTGGGATGTTTTGACAAATATTTGATAACGAATACGAATTGTTTAAAGATTTTAAATCGTGCGGTTATATCCCGAGTAGCGTTATAGCCTATATATGCAGTTGCCGTTTTAAATCATCAATAAATGATGGTTCAAAGTACGTTTATGATCTTACCACCACAAGTGTTAACACATATTATAACGCTGGGTAAAGATAATTTTTATTTACTCTAAACATTTACTATTAATGTCAAATATGTTATTCGTTCGTTTTATATATATCAAGATGTCGACAGACAAACCATCACAGTGTAATGAAATAAATTTTAAAGTGACCGAATTCCAATTAAAATAATTTCCTTTAATATCAATAATATTGATACGCGATATTCAAATGTTAATATAATATTAAAAGTTACTAAAGCTATATCAAAATATACGGAAGGGGGTAAAATATTAAAATTATACGAAAAGTTTGAATGGAGTGCGCACAAAAATTTTGTGAAAAAATAAAATAACGAACACTAATCAAACTATCTTTGATATATATATAAATACATATCTGGCTTATAATAAAAATATTCTTCATATATATATCTTTCCCTAACAACGGATTCTATTATTATGTTTCCATGGATTCTGCAAGTAAATAAACTACTGTAATCGCCAGGACCGCAGATATAATATTTTCACAGTTGATGTCCGGCGCGTGACCGTTAAACATTCGAAGTGTTGTCTTCTCTTATTTTTCTCGTTAACATTTCAACAACGTATTATTGTTTACTATATTGTATTACAATATAATACGCGTTTATTATTTTTGTCGACTTTTTTTTGTCAAATGTTTTTATTTTATTTATTCCTATTAATTACATGTGATGTTGTTCTTAAGCGTCATTCGTGTGATTCAGCGAATTAAATTGGTTAATACGGAAAACGCATACAAAACAGAAAGATGGACCGCTCGATTCGACGGTACAGGTAATATATCATTATATATTTTACAGTGCTAAATAATTATATTCGGTATAATATTAGTTAAATTAGAAAAAGAAAACGGATGGGTAGCCCCAATATTCATATTCGTTCTTCATAATTATACGTATACGCGCAAATATATAAAACAATTTTTCCAAATCAGATCTACTCGTTTTTCTAAAATCACGTGGTCATTACTAAGGTGGCAAAACACACGCCTAGTTTAAAAATACTCTTGATTTTTCACTGATATTTAAAAATAATTTTAAAAAATACGACGATAAATATTTCATTAAAATATATAAACTATTTGAATGACGAAAGTAGTTAAATATTGTAGGTAAATATAGTGAACGACCGACATACCGCACACACGTACGCTCGCGTGCATAACATGTTTAATAAAAATTAAACAATGATTGAGACCAAAAATATTTTATACATAAAACTTTTTATTATTATTTAAATTAATTATTTGAACGATATTGTAATATAATATTATATTAAATTTTTAATATTTAAATAATATTAATTTTTTTCTGCCCAGTTCTGTAAATATTCTCTTAATGTCACACAACTAAAATATAGTGTGACAATAAATAAAGTTAATAATATGATGGAATTTAGCAACAACGTGTAAAATAATTCGATATTAAATACACCATTTTTGCCTAAAACATTAGCTATAATATTTCAATGTAGTAGAGAAACAAATCTTTATTAAAAGCCTAATGCCCGTGTCCATATACTCGTAGATTAATTATAATCATTTTTATTCGTAGTTTTTCATAATAAAAAATAAAAATATTTAATAAATTCCCATAGAGTAACGCTAATAATAAACATATCATCCATCATACTGACGGTATGCTAGCAACGGATTCTATTATTTTGTTATCATGGATTCTGCACGTACATACATATCAACTAATAATCGTCAGGACCTCAGATATTATATTGTCACAGTTGATGCTCGGCGCTTGACCGTTAAACATTCTAAGTATATTTATTATATTTTCTTTGTTTTTTCTGATATTTTTCATTAATATTTCAACAATGTATTATTGTTTACTATATGTTACAATATAATACGCGTTTATTATTTTTTTCGAGCGTCATTCGTCATTCAGCGAAGTAAGACATTTAATACACGAAACAGAAAGATGGACTTGGCAAATCCGCCTGTATTTGCTACTACCGTCCGAACAGAATAGGCCAGATCACAAAGGGAGTTTCCTATGTGATTTGATGTACTATAACCTCAGTTGACGGATCTAGCAATGAAGTCTTCCTCAAAAATTTTCCCCTCGTGAAACTCACCTTGTCGCGGTGAAGGGGTTTGAGCGGTCGTTCCGTGATGCATAGTGCTATGCCAACGGTAGTGTATTCTACCAGCAAGGTCACCTATGTTGGACAGGACTATGTTGAGAAAGACTTGACCAAGAGTTTCTGGGGTAGAATGGGCTCTGTAGCCATGGTAGGCAACCATTCTAGGGGAAGGAAAACCCCGAAAACAAACCATTGCCGCCGGACAAGTCATTTGGCGGTGATTGCAGGATCGGGACTACGCTCGTGCTGGCAAATGTGATGCTCTTAGCCGGGTGGCCCATGACACCAGTACGAGAACCACAACCACCCTGGAGGGGGATAGCCGTCCCCTCTGGGCGACAACAGGCTTGGAGATAACGGTTATGGAATTGATGCAACGGGGGCTTGGAAAACCCCCGCCAAGATACGGATCTATGTGTGGACATGGCGCCCCGCACATTATAAGCTACGCGAATGATGGAACAAAACATAAAGGAATTTTATACCCCAGGTGGTATGCCGAGCAACTCGGTGAATCCACCCTCTGCGAGAGGCGGCCCCGCGGATTCTGGGGGGGGCCATCCATCAAACGCGTTTGAGGTGCCAAAGCAGGCCTCTTACACTACTGCTGATAACGGTAAAAAATATTGGACTTTGGAAACTGGAACAAAAACTGGAGATATGGTACATGATCATGATTTGGGTGCGGACCAATTGGAGGACGTGTTAGTCCGTCACCCAGCGCAAAGCACGTCCCAACCGGTATGTTTGATGACAATTTGTAATATTTAATAATTTATGGGGGGGCAGGCAGGGCAGGCATGAAAAATTTTAATCCACCGCGTTTTCAAGTTATTCATCGGTCCTTAATAAAACAACCGGCCCAGGGCCAAATATTTGGACATATCATATCATTTCTATAACAGTTTATAGCAAGAATAATCTTTTTTTTTTTCATATAATTAGTCTTCGTTTGAGCGAATCCTATATAAATAGAATACATTAAAACAAGTATCAGATAAATAAAAAAAAATAAATACATTAGACAAGCCAATAAACTACAATTAATTCGGGATTTGGCCAAACCATTGGTTCTATACCTTTTCTTTAAGTCGTTTTTAAGAGTTAGAATATTATTTTATACATTATAAATATGTAAATGAATAAAGTATTTATACATATAAAGTGATGTATAATTATTTTTTTCAAGGTGTCGAGACACCAAGTAGTGAACTGCGAAGAAATGGCGAGCGATGAAGAGACAAGTTATTGTCCATTCGGTAAACACGATCAAGCATTACGAAAGAAGCTGACGTGGTTCAGTTCACTTAAACGGTGTGACCTATGCAATAAGCGTAACCCGTTCAATAGAGTTCTAAAGTGTTCTGGTAATATTTCATATCACAACATTGCGATTATATTTAACTTGTGTTAATGATTTACGGGGTATTTTTTGTTTGTTTTATACATATACAGCATGTAAGTTCGTGTATCACAGTCGATGTGGTAGGAAAAGGCAGTTACAAGAGAAGTGCATACAAAAAATGAGAGATACGCTGATGATGAGAGTCTTGGATGATGGCGATGACCTTATTGGAAGACGGCAAGAAAATGTTTCATTGACGAAAGACTTCGCGAGCCGGAAAGAAATAACGATGGTGTCAACGGCAACGATGACTGAGCCATGGCGTAAACCGAACATGAAAGACGTCACGACTGAAACGAAAAGAGAGAGTGAAGATTCACAATATTTCGATGATGCGTATAAGGATCTGGAAGGCGAATACGAAGAGTTTACACGAGAAGTCGGTAATAATTTTGCGCTCGTATCGAGAAAATTTGAGCCATTTAATAGCGTGGATGAGCAAATCCCAGAACAGCATTGCCAAACGTTCGGAATACACATGGAAGAAATCGAGAAGGAATTTATAAGGTCTAGTGGTTCTTTTCACGAAGATGCGTTTTGTGCTCTGGAAGATGAACATGGAAAATATACGCCTGAAGTCAATGATAGTTCTGCGTTCGGATCGAGAGAATATAGACAAAATGAGAATGAACGAAAAACGACTGAAGGCAGTGCACCGACGTCTATCCCAAATATTATAAATGATGAACCGAACGAACAACAAATTAACATGAAAACGGAAAATTCTACGAATGAGAACGAGCAAATTTGTACCGAGGGAAATGAAAACGTAAAAAATGCAGATGAAAAAGCTGATGAAATATGTACGTACTGGAAGAATAGACAAATGACGACTGAAGGAATTGCTCCGGCGTCTACCTCGAATATTATAAATGATGAACCAAACCAACAACGAATTAACATGAAAACGGAAAATTCTAAGAATGAGAACGAGGAAATTTGTGACGAGGGAAATGACAACGTTAAAAGAGCAGAAGAAAAAGCTGACGAAATATTTACGAACTGCAGGAGGAAGAATAGAAGGAAAAGGACTAAAAAAAATGCTCCGACGTCTATCCCGAATATTGTTAATGATAAACCAAACCAGCAACTAATTAACATGGAAATGACAAATTCTAAGAATGAGAACGAGCAAATTTGTGCCGAGGGTAATGAAAACGTGAAAAGAGCAGATGAAAAAGCTGATGAAATATTTACGTACTGGAAGAATAGACAAATAAAAACTGAAGGAATTGTTCCGGCGTCTACACTTAATATTATAAGTGATGAACAAAACCAACAACGAATTGGCATGAATACGGAAAATTCTAAGAATGAGAACGAGCAAATTTGTACCGAGGGAAATGACAACGTTAAAAGAGCAGAAGAAAAAGCTGACGAAATATTTACGAACTGCAGGAGTAAGAATACTCGTAGAGGGAAAAGGGCTAAAAAAAATGCTCCGACGTCTATCCCGAATATTGTAAACGATGAACCAAACCAGCAACTAATTAACGTGGAAACGGAAAATTCTAAAAATGAGAACGAGCGAATTTGTACGGAAGAAAATAAAAATGTTAAAAAAGCAGAAAAAAAGACTGATCAAGTATTTAAATACTGGAAGAAGAGGTACAGTCTGTTCACTAAATTCGAAGATGGCGTTATGTTGGACGAAGGTATATATACAGCATAAAAGTCTCGTAGAACAGGTTTTTGATAGTTATTTTTTGTGTGTTTACAGAGAGTTTTTATTCTGTCTGCCCAGAAGTGATAGGCCAGCACATAGCACACGATTGTAAATTCAACGTCGGGATAGATCCGTTTTGTGGGGCGGGCGGAAATGTCATCCAACTGGCTATGGTCTGCAAGTCGGGTAATTCTATAAATGATTCCTTTAAAGTTAATTCAGAGATATGTTATAATCGAAATGTTTTCTCGGATTATGTATATTTAGTAATCGCGATGGATATCGATCCGGACAAGATAAAGCAGGCCAAACGCAACGCTGAGTTGTACGGCGTAAAAGACAGAATAAAATTCATAGTAGGAAATTATTTCAAAATCGGATATACATTGAAGGCCGACGTAATGGTTACGTCTCCGCCATGGGGTGGTCCGAGATATTCGCGAAAACGTATATTTTCATTGTCGGACTTGTGTTATGACAACGGTGGCGGCAAGAATATAATGTTCATCGCCAAGTTCATCGCGCCACGAGTGATATTTCATTTGCCGAAAAACTGTAACAAAGACGAAGTGAGTATACACACACACACACACACACAGATACACAAAAAAAAAAATTGAAAGTTATAATGTCAATTTTACGATAAAAAAATAATTTTTTTTTTTTTTTTTGTACATCTATTAGTGCATAGAAATTGGCGAGCATTTCGAAAAAGTTAAAATAGAAGAATGTTACCTGGATGGCAGATTGAATTGTTTATTAGTATATTACTGTGCCTTTTCCAAATGGAATAATCCCAATGATACATACTATGATAGTTCGTTTGCACGCTTGAAGAAAAACACTGGACGAAACTATACGGAAATGGGAATTCGCGCCCCACAAATTGTTAATAGCGAAGTTCGACTGTGTTCAAAACGTAATAGTAGTGTATTAATTAAATTCATCGAAATATTATACCGTATTTTATAATAATTGTTTATATATATATATATATATATATATATTATATAATATGTAGTCAATTAAATTCAATACCTAACACAGAAATTATATTGCTCATTAATTTTTTGTTTTTTTAATTGATATTTAACTCAGAATTGAATTATATTCTAATGTTGTTTATTTTACGATTTACTCTGAATGCACATATATAAAATGATCAATAATAGTCATACTCATTTTTCTCGTTTAGGTGTTATAGATGATAATGACAGTGAACATACAAATTTGTTAAAATTCAGAGAATATATGAAGTCGGTGAAGTCATTTTTGGAAAACGATAATACGAAGATAGAAACGAGAATGGAATTTCAAAACGAATTGCGTTTTATGCGCATTTGAATGGACCGGTCCGGGGAGATATAACGAAGAGCTCGCAATGTCACATTCAAGATCATCAAGATAATGGTGTTAGCGGTCAAGAGTTCATAACTGCTTCGATTTAACTGTTTTGTTCAAAAAGTAAATTAAATAGAAATTAATTTGTATTTTTTTTTTATAACACATGTTTATTTTGTAATATTGTTTAAAAATTCTCATATTTTGTAAATTATTGATTTTTTTGTTGTACTTATATGTGCTTTGTTATCAAATAAATATATATTTGTTTTACAATATGTGTATTATTTAAAAATAATTATATAATTATACTATGGCTAATAAAATAGTAATTTCAAATATTGAATTATACCACAATTAAATAACAATCAATAGGTACCTAACATTTGTGTGTGTGTACTACACAAAATATCAAGTTAATAAAAACATAATTTATTATATGAAAAATAATAAATTTTTTTTTAATATAAAAAATTAATTTTTCTAGCCTTTGTGTTTTGCAAAAATCATTTGTTATATTGTTTATATCTGTTTCATATTTCTATTCATTACGAAAAGTATTACCATTGATTATATTTGGGATAGGTAGCTCACTGCCATATGAAATGCGCCACGCTAGAATAATCGCCCGATAGATGGTGAAACAATAATAAAAGAGAAAAATATTATTTCATTGTGTTATATTTTCATGCAGTATTTGAACTCACAGATACACACCGGTCTTCACGATAAATATTATTTTATTACGAATTATGACAATACGACTGTTCAGAAAACTCCGAGTCAACCGGTTGGGGGGGGGGCGAACTTAATTTTAATATCGTAGACTTATTCACACATTCATTAAACAATACATAAAAAAAATGGACAAGTCAATGGAAAGGTCAAAATAACATTAAACAAATTTATTTTTAGCAATATGTTATTAAACTCACATGATTGCTGCTTGCCGTTGTATTAAATAGAATATATAGAACATATTTTTTCGTTAGTAATTGATATAAAATATTTCGCCTCGCATAATTTTTATTTATAACTGTATATTTTATATGTGTTGTAAAATTTTTAATTTTTGGTTCGGTTTCTGTGCTGTTATTTGATTGTGTTCAAATATTTTACTGCTTAATTTACTCTTTTTGGTAATAACTGAATTTCTTATGTCTTCTACTGTATAAAAATAAATTTATGGATTAGGATTTTAATACAACAAATATTAAAATTCAACATTTTATATTGGACCAATAATTATTATAAGTTAGTAGATATTTCATATTGTTTTGGGTAATCGTTAAAATAACAGAGTAAAAACAAATACGTTTTATGTCAGTGATGCAACCAGGATTTGTCTGCAGCCTTTGTCTATCAATAATCTATTATTCTACTCAAGTAATATTATTTCAACAGATAATAATTAAAATATAATAGATACCTAAACTTTAAATTACATAGTTTGTTTCAACAGTTTTGTTTAAAAATCAGATTGTCTTTGTTTGATTACCAAAAATAGCAATAAAACGTCATAAATACAAGAAAGTAATCAAACCATTTTTTTTTTTTTTTTTTACTGTATAATTAGGAATCGACAAATTGATAATCGAATATTATAACTTGATCTATATAATAATAATAGATGCTATTACTTCTTAATTGAATGTGTATATTATCAATATATTATATTATGACATTATTAGTCATATTATATTATAATATATTATGACTCTTCTCCTATAAGCTAAAAACTAAATGTTTGAAATAATATACTTATATTAAGTTCTCATAATATATTCTAATTGAAAACAACAAAAGTATTAACTTGATATAATACGAATATACCTATCGTCATACAATCTATTATATAATATAATTAGTATATAACACACCACGATTTAAGATATCTTGGATGATATTTTATGGATACGATTAAGTATTGAATATAAGTACACAAACAACTGTTATTTTTTTTCTATATCGTTTTGGAACTATTTTTTAGATTTTTTGCTAACTAAAACTAAAAATTTGAATAGTCAAATATATCTTCAAATAATGCGATAAACATTGTTGTATCCTGTAAAATATCTAACATACTTTCAAATTTCGTACTATACACTTGTCAATTTTCTTTTAAGCAATTACACATTATTCTACAACTACACCATTAGTGCAGATGACCATGATTAGATGAATCTAATTCGTGACTGTGATGTACTGCGAACACCCATCACTTAAGCATGCACGAATGATTGCCTATACTTGGTGCCCGATTTACATAAACATTTATTAAGGAAATTTCAAAAAAAAAAAACAACATATATGTTTATACATATAATAAGTTGAATATAACAAATTAATATTTTATTTATTTATTTACGGAATAATAAAATATTCTATTCGTCGTATTATATTAATTTTAATTATTATTTAGAACGTGAAATAAAAATATATAGCTTCTTACTACAAGTACTCGTATGTTGATGTTATCATTTATTATATAAAAAATAAATAAATCAGAGCTTAAAGCTTTTTTTTGTTGTACATCCAACGGTGAACAAAACACCCTCTATGCACTGTCGTCCATGTTTTGAAATTTGTTAAAGACAATATTTCTTTATTATTTTATTATTATTATTATTATTATTATTATTATTATTATTATTATTATTATTTACAAAGTGATAAACAAAACAATGGAAATATAAGTAAAGCTCACGACTTTTCGAAAATCATATTTTTATTTTTATGCTGATCGATAAATCGCTTTGAAATATTTCATAATTTGAAATCCAAACACAAGACCTGTGAATAATATTTTTTTTTTTATTTACCTGCAAGTATTACACGTCTAATATAATATTACGTATATTGTACAACGAACTTTCCATTTTTGTTTTTATTGTACAAAACGCGTGTTAGGAACACAATTTGTAGTGAACACAATTTTAGGCCAAAAATGAAAATATAAAAATAATAATATATAGGTTTTTATGTATGGAAAATATTCTTTGTGTTGGTAATAATTTTTTAAGACGTTCGTGAGTACTTTTATGAATAATTTTAATAAAGATTTGAAATTTAACGTATATATTATAAAATTTATGATGTATAGAATCGTTTTTATCAGTTTTTCAAGAACTGCAGATCACTTTTTTTTTAAGAAAAATTAATGATTTTTATCTGTAACTTTATTCGTCATGGCTTAAAAAATGTACTGGAAAGCCATTCCGAATTCATTTGACAATATGTTCTTTTAAAAAATTTAAATAGCGGTATACCTAATGACGTGTAAATTCAAAAATATAATATATTTTCGCCATTATCCAAATGCCCGATATATTATTAATATTTACAATAATTGACTTATGTAAAAGTATGTTATTTATGTCAATTTTCTTCAATCCTTGCTAACGACTTTTCTCGATTTTACAACAATAAATGAAAACGTTCTTAAATTGAATTGGTTTCTAATTTGTATTTTAAAAAACTATTTTTCTAATCGTAATTGATAGGTTTACACTATTGCAAATGTCAATCAAAAACGAAAATGTACATTTATAATTACAAATAAACATAATATAACACTATATTGTTATATTTGAATTGAATTGTTTTTTTATATATATATACTATCTCGCGTCAACTGTCAATGACATTAAATAATTAAAAATTATTGCTCAAAAGAATTAAAAGAAAATTATTACAATAATAATAGGCAATAATAATAATAATAATAAATTATTACAATGTTTTTTCGTTTACAAAACTACACGTCGCTCGGATAGACAACAGTTTATTAACGCCCGCGAATTGTTATTTATAAGAAACTAACGAATAATGAAATACGCTATTTTTGTTATATATTATATGCCTAAATATCCTAAATATAATATAAGGCAACTGTGAAAATTTCACTTTTTTTCTACGTACAAACCAACAGAAATAACAATAATGAGACAATTAGGACGGTTTAAAATACGTATCCTCCTGTTCTTATAGTTCATTTTAATACCCTATGCATTCTACGTATATGTAATATTATTATGATTATCAGTTTATCACGCTTAATCCTATCCAATACTATTAGTACATTCTAACGGAAATTGTTTAAATACCTAATGATTTTAAAATTATTCATAATATTTAAATATCCTATTTGTTTTTCTATACTCAGGTTATAATTATATTGTATATTATCAAAGAGTATCCAAAAATACATAACCATATTATTATAAGTATTCGAATAATAATAGAATTGAATTGCCGCTTAAAAATTATGTAAACGTTCGTATTGTATAGATATTATTGTACAGAAAAAACGAGTATCACTGAAAAACATAATATACATTGAAATCTATTACAAGGTCACGTTGGTTTTTGGAAAAATAGTACAATATTCTATTAATATGTAAAGGTTTAGAGAGTTTTTTTCCTACGAAAGAGAATAGCAATGGTTGTTAGAAAAATATAGTTTGTAAGTCATTGGTACTATTATTGGAATTGATTTAAATAAACAAGACAATTGAAGAAAAAACGAACAAATGTGAAACATTTTCAAGTTTACATTATGATTTCTATTTTATAAATAATATTTTAGTTCGTATACAATTACACAAATGATCTGATGACAATCTAAATCTAAATACACGACTTTATTTCTGAACATATTACTTATATATATACATATATATCAATTTTATAGTGGAATAGTGTCACTTTGGACTTTGAATTATTATAAGACAACAAATACAGTTGTATAAATAAACTAAATATACGTTATTTTTAAAATCACGAATTATTACACACGGTCAATTTTTTTTTTTTTTTACAACTATTTATATATTCTATTGCAGGTTACTATAACTTAACTAAATATAACTATAATTTATAATAAACGCTAATATTTAAAAAATGTTACATACTGATAAATTATAATTTATATGATACATTTTTACATATAATACAATTTTATAAAAACAAATTAAACGTATCATTTTATACTGGACAATTGATTGCGGCACAAAACCAATTCTTATTTTTCTTCGAGGTAATATATTTCAATAGGCAAGGAAATTAAAAAAAAAATTATAATAACACAAATTCGAAAAAAAAACATTTTATTGGTGCTAGTTATTGTCTTCCAACAATTGATGAACTTCCTCGTCTTTTAAAAATATATCATTTTATTTAAATTATACTTTATCCACACATTTACACAGATTGTAAATGTATGTTTAATAAGACAAATAATATTAATCAATTTGATAAAAGAATAATTAAAATCATAGTTGAAACGACGCCTTGACATAAACGATAAACACATTTGTTGTGTAATAATAAGTATTTTCTTCAAACGAAATATTACAATTTTCTGTAGCCATTAGCTAGTACATAAAATGTAAGTAATTACTAATTTATGATTTATGTGTTAGTTAAAGATGAAAATATATGTGAATGGATGAAGCAAATTTAGGTGTTTTGTGTGACACAATGATCCCAATAACTTTAAAAGGCAGGTTTTATAAAACAATATGTAAATAAACAATTGTATATAGTTCAGAATGTCGGGAAGTGGAAAAAAAACCGAAAGGAGATTTAGATGGACGTGCGGAGTCAATAGGGAAATCTTTTTTTGTTCATCGATACAATATCAAAGATTTGATTTTATAATTTTCAAAGAAAATATTTTACACAGACACACACATATATATATTAGTGTAAATTTTTGTACAATATTTATAATTTATTCTATATTTGAAAACCCATAATTCACCTATTACAATGAGAAAATGAATTTTTTAAAACTCCAATATGTGAACCACTATTATGATAAACGATGCGATTAGTTTTTGGATATTTACCACCATATCAATAATCATAAAATTAATCTGCTATTTAAAATGTTTTATTCAATTTCAGTGATTTTCCCCTTTGAATCGTGTGAACAATAAAATTAACAAATTGACTATGATATACAGTGTATATGTATTATATAGATATTTAAAGGACGAATAATAAATGCTTTAAATCAACCATATAACAAAATTCAAATGTAAAAAGAGCATTGTTAAAAAAAAAAAACAACTATTTCTCGTTTTACAAAATAAATATTATACTTATACGTGGAGACATTGTTTTAAACGTTATTATCTATATTTTACGACTCATCTTTACTTTAATAAGTAATAAGAACTCAAACACCTCGTAACTATTGTTTAACGAACATTTGATTCTAATAATAATAATAATAATAACAATAATAATATTATGGCACGACGAAGAAGTGATAGTGTCACTCAGCTGTATGGTTATGAGTTAAAATTTACATTTTAATAAATACTCAAATGTAAACATAACGAATTCAAGGTAACGCATTTATTTACTATATATAATATATATATATATATATATATATATATAAACGAACAAAAAAGTAATTAGTTATACAGTCATTTGCCTATATTTTATTTAGGTAACGTTATCTACACCCATACAACGATATCGAATATATTATTTAGTTTTTTTAGAACACTTAACTGCACAGGTAATAAAATCGTAAAATAAAAACGTCGTATACAATATCACCGGTCTCATATTATTATAATGTACTGTTTAATGTCTGTAAACTAGTGTTTCGATAGATAGCGTTTATTTGTAAATTCGCAGGACAGCGCCGCACGGCGTTTGTTTGCTTTCTGTAATACACAATCGCTCGTTTATTGAATAATAATCAAGCGAAAAAAAAAACAAAAAAAAAAAGAAAGAAAAACCTGCAGTACTACTTGAATGAGTACGTCGGAATAAAATATTATACGGACGTTCGCGTGCAGCATTTAACGCGCAATTCATTACGATATTATCGGACAAACGTGTAAATAAATTACTATTATAAAATAAAATATAATGTCAATAGGAAAGAAATCGAAAGTCCTTCGAAATTTCATAAACAGAAAACGGCCTTGGTAAAGGCAATACGAAATTCCAGACGGAAGTATTCCGTTGCCAATATAACGTACAAAACGCGTGGTATTGTGTTCGGTCATTATTAATACATATTTTACAATCGAATATTGTTGCAGGTACTAGGCATGTTTCATCGTTATTTCGACGAGAGGAAACGAATAATAAAACAAAGTATATTATATTATATTCGACGAGATCAGTGCGTACGTCTCACGTGTATTTTTATAATTAAAAATTAATTGTTTCGCGTTTTTCACCGAAGACCACTATGATTTACAAGGATGTAGATTTATTACATTTAAACGTTGCGTTTTTGCCACCAAAACTATATATACGAACTATTGACAACATTTTATACTAATGCATTGAGGTCGTCCCTCTCCCTCCGTACTTGATTGTAATGTAAATATTATATTATAAAGGTGACTGGCGATGAACAAGTGTACAAACAACGTGGTTATTGCTGTACACTCCAAACGCTACGGAAATGTTACTTTTGATCACGATCCGATTTTCGCGAGCATAAAGTAGGAATTTCGATTTTTTTTTCTTCTTCTCGAAAAAAACGCAATTTTTCTCTTTTAAATGATCACGTCTCCTATACTATATTGGTCGTATGGCAAATTTAAAAATCCCATTGAAAAGTCTATGAAATTTTCTCTCGGAAAACGTAACACATAAGGTTTTCCTCTTGCGATTTTCGCAAACGCAAGCATAACCTTAAAATCTAAAAAGTTGAAAATGTCTAATTAAAAAAAAATGATTCCTATCTAATGATTTTTTTTTTGTCATTCAGCCTCCCTAACGGGGATAAACCTTGTAGCTTGATAATTTTTGTTATATATATATATACTATTCTTATACTATCAACAGCTGGACCGGCTCAAGTCGAAATGGGTTACTAGGCGAAATCTTGTCACTCCTGAGATAATTTTAGATCACACTCTCATAAAACACAAAGAAGAATTTCCCTCTTCTATTATTTTTTCCTTATAAAATATCGTATATTTTTATTAGATAAACGCGAATTATTTTTGATTTGACAAAAAAAAAAAAAAAAAAAATTGTTTACCATTAATATTTATAGGATACGGGGAATTAATATGAACTGGGTGTATTATATTATTTCTTACTGACATATTAACGTGCGTTTTCGTCGTTAAATGAATCGGACAATCATTTTCATGGATTCCCGAGAGATTCAATATCAAAACACTTTTTCTTCGGAGATTATTACTCGTTCTCTCGAATATTATACATAGTATATTTATACCCTAAACACTATCCATATGACTATTTAATACTATTTATCTTTACTTTCATCAAAATGTCTCCAGTACACAATGTCATGTCATATTGTGTATACGTAATATGGTCCAAATTTGTAGGGACTTTATTATTCATAATAGGTAATATTTATTTTATTTAAGACGGTAGCACTTGAAAAGAAAAAATCATGTGTAAAATGGGGATGCTCTATTATATACAATTATGGACAATTTAAGTAACACGTATCAATGTATAGTTTAACTAAAGGGAAAACAAAAAAAGCTGTACCATGCGTTTTTTTCGATTTCATTTACTGCGAAAATACAACGTGTTTATTAGTGTGTAACACATCCTTCAAATTCAATAACATGAGAATAATTGCAATAGACTAGCATGAATATTATCGTATTTTCTCTTTCCAAACTTAAAAAAATATATATATATATGTGTGTTATTAGTTTGAAAATATAGTACGAGCGTGTGTCAATATTTTATTAATGTCAATAAATTATTGGTAAAAATAAGCGATATTAATACGAATCACAAATAGTATCCGACCGATTTGATCGTAACAAGATAGTGTATAAATATTACATTAGAAATTCAAATTAATTTTTTTTTTTTTATAACGAATTAATGACTAAATAAAATAAAACTCGTTATGAATAATAGGGATGTTGTTATTTTCCTACAGTCAAAATGTGTGTCAGAAGTAAAAATTTTATAATTATAACACGTGTAAATAATACTAATTAAAAAAATGATTTCAAATAAAATTATATCGATTTAATTGCCGTGAAAATAAAACGTTTAATCTAATACGCTTTTATTTTCACATAGACCACCTTCGAAATAACAAAACGTTGGACTCGTGTGACATTAGCGTAAGCTTTTGGCTTTTGAATCCCTCGCCGTTGACAAAACACCCAATGGAAAAAAATTCACTTTTCACTAGGTAAAATTTCAAAAAAAAATGTTAAATCATCAATATCATTGATATTTGAAAAAAAAAACGATTTTTTTTCAACAAAATTATATTAGTAACAAACATTATAAAATATTATTAATTACAATTTTATTTTTGGTACATTAATTTTACGTGTTTTATGACGTTTTTAATATTCTTTTTTCGTGTGTCAAAAGGTGAACTTGGAAATGAATAATCTCGCACGTTGATGCTTATGTATAATAGGTATAATATAAATATCATTGTTTATTCGGAAGTCGTTGTTGAACGAATTAAAAAAAATAAAAAAGTAGTTTCAATTCGCTTTTATTTATGCGATATAGTTTAAAAAAATGTGTAACTGTTAAATTAAAAAAAAAAAAATTATAAGTTTTATAATCGCTTTTTTGTGACGAACGGCATTCAGAAAATTCTTATTCCAAAACCGTTGAAATTAGAATAAAACCTTTACTTTCCAGCGGGTAATTGAAATTTTGAATAATTCATAATCTATACCTACTACTCTGAAAATGGGCGATGTTTTAACATTATAATACTCGTATATTAAAATGTTGTCAATGTATATTTTTTTGCTGATCAAATGACACGCCCATAGGTGTTTTTTAGGAAAATTAATTCGTTATATTTGTACGATTTCTTCGCCGTTTTTTTTATATAATCGTTTTTTAGTTCTACGTTTTTTTCTTCTTTATCGTAATATTCACAATTTCCTTATATGTGACGCTTTTTTATTCCGTTCTCGTGTATTTCCTTTTTCGCATAATTACCCGACGATTTTTGTCGAATTTTGTTGAAACTGGTAGTAAATAAACAAATGTCCAATAAGACAACTCGCACACATATTCCTTTATCTGTTCATAAATAATCTTTGGTTTAATTATATATTTATACATATTATATATATATATATAATATTTATATATATATGTGTGTGTGCAGTGGCGTGACAAATCGTGTTTTCAAGAAACATTTTCTACTGATTTTTGTTTCTACTGATTTCAGTAGACGGTGAAACTATTTATCCATAGGTATTTAATATTATTCAATTTTTCATAAATCATAAAATAACGTTTTAAATGGAATGTCGCTGGACAGTATTCGTGGACTCGAAATCCTATACTATTTGAAAGTATCCGCGTAATACAATTTTGCGCACGGGGTTTTCGATCCCCTCAAAGTAGTATCGGCTGTGGAACATTTGAAAACGGGTATACTTGTAAAAATCGGAGCACTACGAGTACGTTTACACGGAAAAAAAAAGAAAATTGTCTGCACGATCAAGGAAGAATAAAAACGTTAGCGTAAAACTAAAATTTTAAAATTCCTTTTAAGTTTTTTTTTTTTTTTGACTTCGCGACGCCACTGTTTATGTACTTTTAAACATAAAAATCGTATTATACGCGAGTATGAAATTAGAGTTTTTTTTTTTTTTTTTTTTTGTTATTCTTTCGTATATCGTTTTTATTCGTATAATTTCTTTGTTTTTTTTTTTTTTTTTTTTTACTATTTTAATAAAACATTTTAATCGTTCGTTAGCTAGTGTACGCCATTGTAATAAAGTGCATTGTGAATGAGAATAAAATATAAAACAAAATACGCGAGAACTGTATGGACGAGTAAAAGTACTGTTTTTAAAATATTATTGTTATCTTATGGATATTATGAAAATAAAATACACCTGTGCCGCACGTGTTATACCAAATATTAATATCGTATAAAATAATAATGTGACAATGTCACACACACACACACACACAAAAAAAAAGAAGAAAAATCGTCTATGAACAACAACAACGACGTAAAATATATCAACGACGAGTGTGTGTTTTGCGCGTTGTCGTTATTGTTTACATTTTTTGTTACGTAGTCACTCCATTTGCGTATTCCTATACCGTACTATCGTGTATACAATTATTTATATAACTATATTATACGATTTATATAACAGGCACAGCTGATATTGGCTATATATCCAGTGTTTGCAGGAAAGGACGACATTCAGACACTGACGTTTATATTTTGTGAACGGCGCTCGTTTTGTTTTTGTTTTTCAAATTGAATGTGAACGCGAACGACGCGTTTGTAGTACTAAAGACACCGAAGAGAATCTCACAGGCCGTTCAATTTTATTTAGGTACTTATTAAATACAATTTATTATTTAATAACATTTTCTAAAATTATTCCTATTACGTTTATTTAATTATATATATATATATATATATAAATTTAGACTTGGGTAGTATTCTAGAACATACAGAGTTCCGAATACTTTTTAAAGACCAATTATATTTTAAACAGTATGTACACACAAATAATAACTTGTTAATTGAATGTACAAAAGTAATTATTTCGGAAAAGAATATTAGTGGCAACAGTAGATATTTAAAACCAATTATTTTATTAGTAATCTTGTCATGTTCCGTGTTTGGACCCAGACTTATTCATATAATCAAGTGTATTTGATTACACTATGTTATTATAATTGTCTCATATTTTATAACTAATCGGTAGGTATTAATCTACTTAATAGTTATTGTGTTAATTTATAAATAAATATATTAAACCCATCCGATCGATGGATTTTTACAATCGATTAAATAATAATAATAATAAAATTACTATACTCGATATTTGTATTGCTGAAAACTTTAGAAAAAATAACATTTTAAAAATATTTGGAATAATTTTCTTTCGAAGTATTCGGAATATGTATTCCAAAAATGTTTAATAAGCATTTTATCCAAAGCTGTATAAATTGTAAAAATATAATACGCGGATTTCCAATTCGTCGAGAACTCGTCTGGAATTAACAACAGGGCAATAATATGGTTTTTACGAGTTTGTAACTACAAAAAAAAAAAAGGAAAAGAAATTATGAAAAATACATTCGTAATATTATGAAATGGCGATGTGGCGCTTCACTTGATAAATCACCTGCTGTCGACTCGATGTTTATTGGTTTTATATCACAAAGTTCTAAATTATTAATTTTACAAGCGATTCATAAATATAAATATATTTATATTTATGAATATAAACGACCAAATGAACGCAATCGTTTATTTATTTTTATTTTTTTTCAAAGAACGTGAACGTGAAAGAACTCAATTTTTAAGTGAACGTTTCGAACACTGACTATATCAGAGCTGTGCCGTTATGATTTTACACCAAGAGGGCAAGTTCAAAACAATCGTCTTATACACATTTGGAAAAAAAACATTTTACACGCAAGTATTATGTTTATATTAAAAATTATAAATTTACGGTTTTATTATATATATATAAAAAAAATATTATGCAAATAACATTTGAATGATAAAAGACAGTCGGTGTAAAACGTTCGATTTAAAAAAATAATTTTATTGGAACAACGCGATATCGAAATCGACGGTTTTCATTTATTTTGTTTTCAACGTTGATAATATATCGCTGAATTCGTCAATCTCTTTTAGGGAACACAATGCAGTAGATCGTAAGCAAGTAATAATAATGTACGGATTATGTGTACCAGGAAAACATAAGGGATCATTATGGAATCAATTAATAAGACGTGTTCTTCAGTGACCCGTGTTTCATATTTACAATTGCCTGTTTGCTAAAATTATACCAGTGTCTCGGAACGAGAATTTTGAAAATGTCGCAACAATCGTGAAAGCTTTAATTACTTTATTCATATACATAATATACGAGTAGATCTAAATCGTTTTATAAATATAAAAAATAAATAAATATTTAATAATAATTATTTAAATAATGTTTAATAAATATTCAGAAGGGCTAATCGAGTAAAACGCTCTTTGTGCGTTTCTCAGGTATGTCCTATTCACATGGATGTCGCGAGTACTCGCGTGCATAGATGTTATAACATCAACGCGTGCGAGTTTAGTTATTTCCGAGCTGACGTTTTGAGAAACGAGAAAAAAAAACGCGTGTTCAAAATACGCTTATATAAATTCGTAATATATTCGATACTTGAATTTCCACGAAGGGCCGATTGCGTTAAAAACTGTCCGAAGAAAACCTTTTGAAGCGTTCGGAAATATCCGCTTTTGCTTGATTGTCCGCGGACTTCGTCTCGTGTGCATTTTCTTTTCATTCCATAGTTCGCGTACTCAACGCACATCGTGAGAATTGTAATTTTTCAAAAGAATACCGGTTGGAAAATATTCGTTTAAAAAATATTACGTTTTTGAATTTTATCTGGTAAAAAGTGTAATTTTTTTTTTTTGCTCAATAGAAACTCTCATCGAAAACCCGTGCCTGTGATGATATCATTTGCGTGTACGCAATGCACATTTATACTCCAATACAATTGCTCTTTTCGCCCGAAATCTATATACTTTGCGACAATTAGCGGAAATTCGGGATGTAATCGTCGATGGCCTGATAGGTTATTGTGCTTATTGTACTCTCAACGTGTTCGTTACCAAAAATCCAGTATCGAAATATGAGCTCTACGTCCAAGACAAATGCGTACTTACAATCGAATTGCGGGTGAAAAACGGGTGCTAAAGATTCTAAAGTATTAGAGTTTTGTCGTCGTTGCTATACACATTGACCAAGACGACACTGAGCGGAATTCCGGTGTAACGTCGTTTCGTTTTTCGTTGTACAATAACGAATTTCGACTCTCTCGGCGTTATTTTCTACCGTGATCTTTTCTATAATCCGGCGCCTAAAAGCGTTTGACACAAAACAGTTTTTCTTCGGAATTTTTTTTATATCGTTTGTGGATTATGCGCGAGGAAACTGTACCGGGAAAATCGAAAAAAAAAACGCACTCATTACAGTAGTGTTTTCGGAGTGAAACGCGGCCGTAAGTCGTATTGAATATTTAAGACTCAAGACCAAAAATTACCTTTTTTTTTTTATTATTATTATTTTAATTGAATACACACGAAAACCCGTAATCGTTATAAAACGATTTTTTTTAGGCGCTGTAAAAAAAAAACAATCGAAACGTCACCTGTCTAAAAATCACCGCACCACGTGGATGCCGACGATTCGTTACTGGAAATCGGATGTGACCAGTGCAGTAAGGATTTTCGGGTAAAAGAAAAAATTAAAAAGCACTCGACGCCTCGCTCGGAATCGAAATAGATTTTAAAAGTTTTTATTGTTAACAAGTGCGTTTAAACACGAACGAAAATACGGGTAAAACTATTACATTTTCGTGAGCATTCGATTTTTTTTCTTTTAAACCCCCCCTTTCCTCCACGACACTTCGCTGGCCAGTTTTCGCCCATGAATAACTCGACACTTTGCTCGACAATAACAAATATCTCGACATCTCGTCGTTGCAATAATAATAATAATAATAATAATAATAATAATAATAATAATAATAATAATAATAATAATAATAATAATAATAATAATAATAATAATAATAATAATAATAATAATAATAATAATAATAATAATAATAATAATAATAATAATAATAATAATAATAATAATAATGATAATAATAATGATAATTATAATAATAATAAATAATAATAATGTCCGCTGCGGTTCGTGTAGCTGATTCTTTCTCAAAGTGGGCTATGATAACGCCCCCTTGTGGGCGTTAGTGGCCTTCAGGGGGGCAGTAAAAGGCCCAAAGGAGTTTGAGGGGCGTTGAAGCGATCTGGGGGGGGGGCGATAGCTGATTGAAAAAAGCAAAAAATTATGTAATCCCGCAACTTTACCCTGGATTACGGTCGATTGTTCAAAGATATCTAATAGCGTTTCCGTCATCGTATTTGTCCGAACGTGGATTTAGTGCTGTAACAGACACTAATAACTAAAAAAAAGAAATCTGCTGATCGTTACCGAAAGTGGCGACTTGCGACTGTATTTGAGTGAATTCGAGCCTGATATAAAAAAAAAACTGGTTAAACTACATCAGGTTCATCCGTCGCATTTAAGTAAGCTCGATAAATTTAAATTCAAAGATTTGTTCGAACTCTAATGAAAATACATCGAAATTCGATTAAGTACCTGTGCGTTTTTTTTACGTTCTTATTAAAAATGCTCCTTTAAAATGTAAGTTTAAACTCTAAAATAGAATATGGGCGTGTTTAAAAATACAATAATTGTAATAACTGTTTAAAGATAAATCAACAATTGGTAAGTTTAAAAATATTTTGGGGGGGGGGGGTTGCACTAAAAGAATTTTGATTGTCACAGTGGGGGCGGTGCGTGAAAATATGTTTGAGAACCTACGGTGTAGCTGCTTCTGCTTCTGGTTCAGCGGCCGAGAAACAGATGATACGCGTTTATATGACGCGCGCGCGTAACGTTGCGCCGCGTTACGACCGACAGGAGGGGAGGGGACTCTGGGATTTTTATACGAAACGAGGGGAAAAGTGTCGGCTTATTGTAGTTGCGTAACGTCTTGGAAATGACGGGCCGCCGCCACTGTTCATCGATGCGTCTACCGCGGCCGAAGTCGTCGTCGTCGTCGTCGTCGGTACGTCGGCCGACTCGTTGCGGGCCGCCTGCGGTCCTGTGTTCGCTGCTGCTGTCGCTGACGCTGCTTTTGCAAGACGTCCCATCGGCTCGTTCATTCGGCATCTCTTGGTAAACCAACAACACAAACACTATTTTTGTATTTTATTTTTCTGAGAAAGTTATAAATAAGTAAAAAATCTAAATTAAACTCTTATGCGCGACGATATAAAAAAAAATTAAAAAAAAAAATCACGGTGTATGTCGTTATTATATTCACGCGGCGTTAGATTGCTTTTTTTTTTTCACGATCGCTTCTCGGACGTTTCGGACGTTTTATTTCTATTCAACGTCAAGACTGTAACTGTTATTTTAACTAATTATTATTATTATTATCGTCGTAAACTCCAACGTCTGTTTTTCTGTGATTTAAATATTATTAAAGTCTCTCTCTCTCTCTCTCTGAAATTTTTATCGACGAATAAAAATCGCTAATTTATAAATTATTATAGATAATAATTTGATGTCTCGAATTCGAGTAAAAACGCGCGAATCACACTCGACTCGTGCAATAGACGTATATCATACACGAATTATATAAATGTTATTATATATATATATATAAATACGCGAAATCAATTGTTTTTATTTATATTTTAGTACGTTTTGAAATATATTACACTGTTCGCCGCGGTGAAAAAAAACAAATAAATACAAATAAATTTCATTATTGTTGTTATCGAGGTTTAAATCAACTCGAGTCGGACTCGCGCGTTTTTGTCGAACAAAATTATTTATTACGTAAAAACGAAAAAAAATTAATTAATATTCACGAACGAACCATAGAATTGTTTTCAACACGACGAGGGAGATACGTATACGGCGTTAAGTACCTAAACGTGTCGTGTTTTATTTTATGGACGCGAGTGTATACGAAGATAACTTTGAGAAAACCTATGATACATAATTATTCGAACAGAGGTGAAATGTGAATTTTTTTTAAAAAAAAAATAAAAAGCAAACAATGCGATCTTAAGTGTTTTTACGGCCGTATACGATAATTATTCAGTTTATTTACATATCGAGTATTGCAAAAAAAAAAAAAAAAAAAAAAATTCCATGTTTTCTATAAATGAATCCCGTTTAAATTATTTTTTGTATTAAAAAACCAAGTCGGTTTAAAAAACAGTACGTATTTTTCTTTTTACGCGAAGGCTCGTTCGTTCAAAACCTATACGGTTCGTTTAATTTTTATCAAATAAAATTAATTATTAATTATAACGAACGATTTTTTTTCACCGCGGAAGATTCGATAAGCGACACTCGTGGTTGGATATGTCCAATGATTTTCTATACCTATAATGTTTGACATTAATTCACACTTGTGTATAAATATTAAAAATATCGTTTACGTTTCGAACGAGAATAACAGTACGGTAGATGAAAAAAAAGAAAAGGACGCCAAAAACGAAAAAAAATTGAACTACAGAGAGATTGACGACACGCGCACGGGCGATGTTTTCTAAAAAAAAAAAACCGAGTTCTTTTCGGAAATTGTCTTAGACAAAAAAAATAATAAAAAGTGTACGCACCGACCGACAAAAAGAAATACATGAGAATTTTACACCGACACAGTGAAAGTGCGCACGATTCAAAATGAGTAATTAATACGAATTACCGAGTATTATTATTAATTTTTTTTTTTTTTGTTTCGTTTTTCACTCTCACGCGCCACGTCCAATGCGTTCGTGAACTTGACCAAGTCCAATGCTAATAACGTAATCAATGTCATTATAATATGACGCGCTGTTCGTGTTATTCGTGCGAGATGTTATTTTTTTTCCGTGCTAAACGTCCGCTGTTGTGTGATTGTACTTGACTTCGGAAACGCGCACGTGCTTATGAAAACAGTTGTCTCTTAGTACGCCATTCGTTACGATTATTTTGATACAAAAAAACAAAAAACGAGAACAAACTTTTACACCGGGCGAACGACATTTTGAACGGAGAAAGTATACGCACGAGCGTATAATAAGCTACAAAAAAAAAAAAAAACAAGAAGGAAAATAACTCGGAAATCATTACAAATCATTTCTGATAGGAAAACGAGATGAAATAAATCGTAATTCGTACTCGAAACATGATAAGTTTTTTTTTTTAAATATCGATCCTCCCGCCTCGTGTTTACTTCCTTGTATTACGCGACGTAGAATTATGCGTATAACTTTATACGAAATTGACGCGAGTTCAAGATACAGAAAACGCGTGTTCGTTATAATAATAATAATATTATTATTGTTATTATTATTATTCGTTGGTTTAGAGCGCGTCAAAATGACCTGAATTCCGTTTAAATAAAGCCTATACGTCCTCTACTCATTTCGATCATTGCGATTCTCAAAACGTTCACACTTGCCAGGATTTACATCGTGTAACTAATAATAATAATAACGCGTATTATTAACGTTTTTATTACACGATCGTGTGTGTTCGAGTAAAATTTGAGCAGACAAACTAACGTGTTTTTTTTTTTTTTTTTTTTGATAATATACGCGATTTCTGGCGAACACCCAATCCACTCGTATGATAATAATGTTAAAACGCGCACGTTTTCCGTGTGTGTGAAACTTATATTTATACAATCCGTGTTATTCTTATAATAGTGCGATTCATAAAATTCATAGTTCTCGAGCATTATTGTTTTGAAATTATATATATATATTTTTTTACAGAGATTATTAACACGCAACCGTACGTTTCGCACTGTACTCTATAATTGTTTGGAGTAAATAAAATATTCTAAAAAAGCGAGCGGATAATAATAATAATATTATTATTACACAAAGCGTAATACGAGTAGAAATCTAAAATGATAACATACAGTAAAATAAAACGCGTATCAGTACACCGAGGCGTACGTCATGTGCACGTTTCGTTTGTTTTGGTTTAATACAAAAAAAAAAAAAATATTAGTAACATTCATCAATTGAACTTTTTTTCCTTCTTTTTAATAACGGAATAAAACGGACCGGTATCAAATGGAAAACATTTGAGAATCGAAAGAAAAAAAAACAGTTGATTCGGTATAGAAATCTGATTAACGTATAAGTTATAAAAACCGGAAAACATAAAAAAAAAATACAATTATTTTTTACACATACTATTTTTGCATTACCCACTTTAATTAATCGATATGTTTTTATAGTTAATTTTTATAGCTATATAAAAAAATACATAACACTATTAATGAAAGCTTATATCGGTATATTTATAGAATATATTCTTATAATTACATACGCTTATAACAGATATTGAAATATGACATATTTTTTTCACTAGCTACTATCCAGTTAAAATGCGTTCTACTTGTGTGTTTTCAATAATCGGAAAAGTAAATTATTGACATATATTTACACATAAAATTATTAATTCCGGAACGTTATAAAATAACGAAAGATTCGGGCTGTCAAATTTTCGTTACGAATAATACTCAAAAGATAAAAGATAATAAAACGAAAAGGATCAATTTATTTCGCACAGTACGTCTTAATTTCTTTCCGTTGAACCCGACGTCAATCGATTTCTCGTAAAAAAAATTCGAATAAGTGTTTTACGATTATGTCGATCATAATCAATAATACATACTAACTTTATTAAAATATTAAATATAACGTATATTTATATTAAATCTACATTGTATCCGTAAAATTAATTTTTACATTAAAACGTTTTATGTGTATATAAAAATTAAATTATTAGAAAATTATTATATATATTAATCGTTGTAACGTAATATTCGGAAACAAATAAATAAATTAAAGATTTTATACGAATGGGGCCATGCACATAAAAAACAAAATACGTACAATTTTAAATCGACCGTTTTATAATAAAATAAATAAAATTCAAACGGGTTTCATTCATGGGGGGAAAAAAAAATTTATTTCCCCGACAAAGCTCGATATATAAATAAACTAAATTTTCATATAGCCGTAAAAACACTTAAATATAAACGGATCTTTTGCTTTTTGAGTATAAAAAAAAACATTCACGTTTTACCGTGGTTCGCATTATGTGTATCATGAATGTTATAATTTGTTTTTTTTGGTTTTTAAACATGAAAATTCTTTTTAATACGTCTATATATATATATATACTAGGAAAATAATATTTTAATTTGTTTTGAGAATAAATACATATTTGGAGAGTTTATGTTTGACTGCGTGCTTATGTAAGAAAAAGCCTTTTTACGTAAATTATGTTAAATAAAAAAAAAGAACATTTCATTACGTGAAAATTCCGTTTTCGCCTTCACGAAAAAACGTTTATAGGTCTCCGCAAAATCTCCCGCGGTCGCTAAGGTTTTCTCAAAAATTAACGTTGGCGTATACTTGTGCCTATACATGAAAACACAACTCGCATAGGTGATTTAATGTCGCATATACGAGTGGTATATCTCCTCCGTTGTGTTATAAAAAAATATTCGACGATTTGTTCGTGACTATATATTTTTTTTTAAACGTAATAAACGATTTTATTTGATAAATATTCACAAAATTTAAGCCGTTTGAAAATACCACAGTTCTCGTCGACAACCAATAAATTATTACAATCACGATTTGTTATCCTAATAATTATTATTTACTTACACGAAAGAGACATATTATGATAATATATATTAATACGAGCATATTGTTATACGCGTTGCAGATTAATTTATAAAAATCTCAAACCACGCGTCGTTTAAGTTATAACAATAATCGAAACGCGTTTACTCACAACACAAATGTTAACCAATACTTTTTAATTTCAAAATATGCAAACGTGTTTTATAAAATTCAAATTTTTTTTCATTTTTTTTTAATAAAACGTCGTTTACGGTGTCGATCTGTCCATGATTGAGCCACCGGGCAAAATTAATTTTTTTTTGTTGATTACACTGAGGGGTTTGTGTGTTAATTAATTTTCGACAATATATAAAATTTTTTTTTTTTTGTAAATTGGTTGTAGACCAACTTTTGCAAGATAAAAATGAAAAAAAAATATTAAAAAAAAAAATCACATTTTAAAAAACTATTTTTTAAATTCGTATACACAATTAATACATTTATATAACTGGCCATATAATTGTAAAATAATTTTAACAATTTAATTTAATGTATTTTTATATCGAAACAGTCAAACAATCATTGCAAATGTTTTATTCCTTTTTGATGTTATGATCGCCTTTTATTTCTTCTGGGTCTAGAAACGATTCAGCTTAATTATATTCATGGTTTTTTTTTCTCGTAAAAATGTTTTGATTTTAATTTGTTGTTTGATGGGCTCCTAAATCGCTGGGGCTCTGACTGATACTGGGGTCGTCCAGGAACTCAAATCATATATGAAATGTAGAAAATATTACGACGTGCAGAAATATTTGAGCTACACTCGTGTCTTGCGTCATGGTTGGAAAACAGTCAATATAATCAATATAGTCAATATAATAATGTAAAATTTGTCTCAGCGCAGTTCGTTAGTCACTAGCTAAACTAAAATTTTCCGCGTCCGTGATTATAATTTATGATATTAAATCGAATAAATCGCACCAGTTTTTAATCTGATTTTCATGTAATCACACGTATTACCGTCTTATACATATAAAATAGAATTAAGTTTATTATTAGATTATATTAATTATTTAAAAATATATATGTATATAGTTATTAAAAATATTCGTCTAGTTATCGTAAAATGCGTATAAATTTATTACGCCTATTTTATACGGTTTTTATAATTTATTTTAAATGGTTTATGATTCAGTGCATTAAAAAAAATATTCGAATTATTTATCATGTCCAATATAGTTTATATATATATTTTTCTACTATCTATTTATTTAGTATTTAAAATATACCGTTCGACGTAATAATAAACGATTGTTCTTTACGCGTTTTCAATGCATTTTAATTGTCTTTTAATCTCGATGTAATATTAAAAATAATAAAATATTAAAAAAAAATCAAATACATAAACATTTTAGTTTTATGCACAATGTTAAATGAACAAATTAAATAACTAATCTGTACGATTGCACGCGTAAAATATTAATTGACTTTTTTTTTTCCCTACAATAACTGTATTATTATTTTTATTATTATATTTATCGCATATATGAAATATGTGAACAAAATAGTGAAACAGGATTTTTTTTCAAGAAAACAAAACGTTAAAAATAAAAGCATTTTTATCTGAAAAAAAAAACAAAATGGTGATTTCTGTAAATATTCAAATAAAAAAAAAAAAAAAACGTAAATAACTATTAAAATTAGTTTTAACGCGTCGAATTTAAATCGGGCTTATGCTTAATATATTCAATTCCCAAACAAAGACAAATGTGTACATTTAAAAACATATTAATATCGTTGTATAATAATAATGTTCACCTTGAGTAATGAAAAAAAAAAACGTGAGTTAAACATAACGTGTCAGTATTTCTGTGACATGTCACATATATATGGAATCCATTTGATGTGTTCTCTTTTGTCACGAAGTAAATGTCTATTTAACGAATAGTATTCGTATGTAATACAATTTTCACCATACGTCTACCGTTTTTACTAAACTGAAACATTTAGAAACACGCATCAACCGAACAAATGTCCATGAAGCTGAGTGGTAAAATATACGATTTAGCGTTATAATAATAATTGGTTTAGTATATGTGTGTGTGGACACTATTTTATTTAATCTTATTCTCTAAGGGAAAGTGACTGCGGTATAAACAGAATAACAAATCCATTTAACACGATGTGTTTTATTATTATGAAAAAAAAGTAGCAATTGTGTATGGGGAAATTGAATAATAGTTATATAGTTAGTGTTTGAAATAAATGATCATCCGCATTAGTAAATATTAAATTTAAGTAAGGAATTTTTTTCATTCAGTTCGCGATACCGTGATTACGATTTCTTCCGGTGTATTAATGAATGTGCGAGTGAAAAAAATCTACGAAGCTTCAATTTTCAAAAAAAATTTCTATTATTTTGCATTAATATTATATGAAGTAATAAATAATTTATATAAAATAAAAATTAATAACGTCGAAATTCTATATTCGTATTTCTCGTATAACGCATAAAAATGCTATTGAGCGCAAAGATTTAAATCCAAATCAAAGTTTTCTTACCATGTCATCAAAAAAATCTGCTTTTAATCACGATTTATATCAAGTTCATTTATCGACCAATATTTCTTTAAATAAAATATCGAATGAATCAATCCGTACATTTTTGGAAAAATACACGCACAAAAGTATTCCTGACGAAACAACACTAAGGCAAACCCCTGTTTCTGAATGTTACGAAGATTGTATCAACAAAATAAGATGTTATTGCGAAAACCAAAAGCTATGGGTTAGACGAAACGACGGATTCAGTAGGATGGTATGTAGCAAAATGTAATTGTTGGTATATCGGAAATCGGAAGCCCAGGTAAAATATTTTTGCCAAATTCAGAAATTGTAGAAAAAGTTGAGCACACCACCAGCGCAAAATTATTAGATAAATCTCTACATGTTTTGTGGCTCCAAGGAATAAAGCATGACAATAATTTGTCGTTCTCAAGTGATGCCGATACTTATTTGATTAAAGCCGACAGAAGTATAAAATTATGTGTTCCAAAATGGAACACGTAAGTTATTTGGCCCACGGATCACATATAGGGTTGCGGAAGAGATTCCGAACGTGGACGTAAAGAGAAATTTTTCAAAATATTCATTATCCGACAATCGTAGTTCGTTTAATTTTGAGAACATCGAATACGCTCTAATAGTACGATGCAATATTTTTTTAACAATTTTTAAGGTTTTATAATTTGTATTTTATAAATTAAAAAAAAAAAAAATTTCTTTTCGTTAATTTTATATATTTTTATTATTTGTAATTTTTAACGGTGAATTTTGTCATTTCTATGTCATATATTAGCATTTTTTTAGGTCTTTTTTTAACTGTTTTAATGTCATCAACTTCCGAGCCCTAATCATAATATTTGTTTCTGGTAGCGAAATCGCAT
This sequence comes from Chaetogeoica ovagalla, assembly GCA_032441825.1. NCBI lineage: Eukaryota > Metazoa > Arthropoda > Insecta > Hemiptera > Aphididae > Chaetogeoica > Chaetogeoica ovagalla. The sequence continues at coordinate 16,247,502 of CM063723.1, read as the reverse complement.
CTAGTTGGTACCTACTTCAAGGGGAGTACATTTTTTTATTTCCACATTTTTTTTAATTTCAACTGAATCGTCGATGTTTTTTTTTTCGATTCTTCCGCGCAGGTTATTTGATAATGGTGGATATACGGGGATGTTTTACAACAAGTACGACGACGATTACTACGTATCGGCTGCTGACGAATCGGTGGATTACAATGACGTGTACGACGAGTTTCTAGTGTACTGGAATGTGCCCACGTTTCAGTGTCACAAATACGGGTACAACTTCACCGAAGTGTCCGACTGGGGCATGCGGCAAAACGTCGGAGACGATTTTCGCGGAGACAAGATTAGTTTGCTGTACGATCCGGGTTTGTTTCCCGCACTGTTACAAGGAGGCAATTTCCGGGACGATTTCGTCATCAGAAACGGAGGCGTGCCTCACGAGGGCAACCTCACCAAACACTTGGACATATTCGCTAGGGACCTGGTCACCAAACTAGTGCCCGACCCGAGATTCTCCGGTGAGTAGAGTTCTCCGATGATCAAGCTAACTTCGTACGCCTATATGACAATCGCAGAGATTGATAATAGTTATTACGTCTATAGTCCGACTGTGCGATAATGAAGTAAAACATTAAAAACTGCGCGCGTGTTTTTTTTTAAAAATAAAATAATAATTTTAGAACGTCGTTTACAACATAACATTTACTCGCGCGAGACAAATGTATTTTATAAATTGTTTTATCGATATCCGTGTAAAATAATCCATGTACAACAGGGTTAGCTGTTATTGATTTTGAACACTGGCGTCCCATGTACGAAGAAAATTTTGGTTCGTTATCGGCGTATAAAGAGTATTCTTTGCAAATCGAGAAATACAATCATCCGTTTTGGTCCAAAGAAAATCTACAAAAAGAGGTATATTTTTAGTACAATAGTAAAAAAATTTAAAAAAAAAAATACGTTTTAATCATTACACGATTGCGCATCGTTTTACTTCTCAGGAGATTAATTGAAGAATTGCGTGATATTCGCTTACGGTATACATTTGTTTTTTTTTTTGCTGTTATTATTTATAATACAATATATTATTCGATTATTTATTCTCGTACTTGTCCAATGTTGAATAATAAAATCAATTTAAATTATTCACTTCGTTTTTAATTTGTTTCGCAACAATTACGGAATTAAATAAATATTATACGCTTTTCTTTAATGGACAACATATTATCCAATGCCGTTAATATCTATATAAGTTTTTGAATAATATAATATATTTCCGATGACGTGGATTTCGTTTTATAGATCGAAATTAATTTCCAAAAATTTTTTCCTAGGCTTCCAGAAAATTTGAAAAAGCAGCTGCGCAATTTCTGAAACGAACGTTACAAATTGCCAGGTCGTTACGACCAAACGCTTATTGGGGATACTACGGATATCCGTTTTGTTTCAACTATACGCCGAAGAACGATCAACCGAAGTGTTCAGCAAATGTAATGAAAAACAACGAAAAGTAATGTATACATAATTACAACATTATTACGTTTGTCGAGTCGAAAACGTTATTTCTTCTTTTTTTTCCACTATACATAAATATATATTTCAGTATTCAGTGTGAAATGTCATTTCATATATATATATATATATATATATATATATATATATATATTATATGATTATTATATTTTCATAAATATTTGAACATTATTAAATGAGTTCTGACTTCATATATATATATATATATATATATATATATATATATATATATATATATGAAACCTAAAATACCCGTAACGAAATATGTGTCATATTTGTTTATGAAATATTATTAATATTTGAATATACATTATTAATTATATTGGTGCATATATTATTATAATTTTTACTTTCTATTCAAAATCGATATTCTTAATAAAACGAAAGTACCGTCGTTTTCGTTTTTGTTCCCGTTATTAATTAATATGTAAACAATTGTGAAAAAAACACGCGAATAGTGTGCACAAAATAAACGAGTATTAATTATAGTATTATGTTAATATAATTATATATCCAAATGAAATTTATGTCCATTCAAAGACAATGATATTAATAATTATTATAGGGAGATCCAGTTAAACGGTTTAAAGTCGAATGCGCACATTTCATAATCATAAACTGTTATAACTTATACTATTATTATTATTACTGTTCGTTTTTTTTTTTTTTAATAAACGAGTTTCTATAATTTTCTAATTTTCAATATGACGTCGTCACGATCGAGTATTTAAATTAATTAACGACAATAATAATTATAAGTAATTTAGTCATATCCGATCACATATTTCACGATAATATTGTGTGTTATATACAAACGTTAAATATTTTATTTCCCGCTTATATGCAAAAACTATTAATATTTTTATAAATTATAATATTGAGATTATTTATTATTATCGAATTCACACGAGTTGTTATTGTTGAAAACACAAATGACCCACGCAAAACGACGATAATTATTTAACAACGTTTTCGTAATATAATTTCCAATGGTCATTTGTATCGTTAAATTGTAATATAAATTAGAAATACACGTGTCGCAATAATCGATTATGTAACGTATAGGCAGGGACGTCGTCGTTTCGACTTTGGTGCAGAATGAAAACAGTATATTTTACATTTGTGCTCAACTCGTATTCGTTTCGAAATAAAATATTGGATTTATGTCGTATTTATGCAATGTGTTACTAACAAAAGTTAATATAATTAATCTCAATAGGTTCGTGTGCAGTAACGATTAAATGTTTTCGACCGTATTATATACGCAGTAATGATTTCATCTGTAGAAATCTATATAATATATATTTGGAAATCGAATAAATGATTAGTCAGATACGTATTGACTTTTCGTGATCAGTATTTTTTTTTAAAAATTGCCAGTACAAGCAATTTAAAAAAAAAAACGACGAAAACACAACGGATTTTAAATTTGTGTCTACGGGACGGGGCATTTCGTCGTAATTCCGCCTCATCACCCAAAAATCGTAATATTACGGATAATAATAATAATAATAGATGTTTTTAACCCATTCAATTACAAATAAAATTCAGCAACAATTTAGGGACGATTTTCTTTTCATTGGTACCAAATACGTAATTCTAACGCATTATCGTTAAAAACGTTTTCTCATTGCGGCGTTAATGTCGTACATAAAATTCGAATTTGACCGCGTATTATAATTTTATGTTATTACGTATAACGCAGCGCTTTATTTGTATTTTAAATAATATTATACTATTTTGTTCGACCAGATCCAAATGGTTGTTCGAAGAGAGCACAGCTATTTTCCCGTCTTTGTATTTTAAATACGAGGACATGGATTCGGAAAAGCGAGCGAAATTCATGAGAGGTAGAATGACGGAATCGACGCGTGTAGCGAACATGGGCGATTCGAGAAGATCTGTATACCCGTACACGTGGCTTAAATATTACGATACAAAACAATTTGTGGACAAGGTAATTATAATATTTCGGGCAAACCATAACAAGACCGATTCATAAACACGAAACATTTTGTGATTTATATTTTTATATATCGCAAAATTAAATTGAAATAATTAATATTTTTTACGAAAATTAACTACTGTACTTTGAAAAACAATTAATCTCTTATCAAACGCATCGCGTTTCGCTCGTGAAAACGTATAAAATCAATTATGTCTTAAACTTGGTATGAATAACAAATGACCCCTTAAGAGCCGCGTTAGACAATCGCTTTTTAAGGGATCTCCGGATGGCGAATTTTCATAATGTTTTAAGAATAATCACTTCTATAGATACCCTCAAAATTGTAAAAAAAAAAACTATTTAAAATTTTTATAACGTTAATGAAATACGTATTTGTGAAAATTCGAATCTCTAAATAATAACTTAAATAGAATAAATTGAATTAATAAATAATAAGGTCGTTTTGCCGGAACTATTGTAAATAAACGTGAGTCGGCAACTTCTTTTTTCGTAGTTCACTTTCCATAACGATAATAAAACAATTCGAAATGCTATGTAATAAGAAAATATTCTGTCCGAGATTTTCCATTATTTTTTTTAAAAAAGTCGAAATAACGTTAAACGTAAAATTGAGCTCTTAAAATAAAATAAAAATCATCCCTTCATGATTTAAAAAACTCTAATAATTGTTGTGAATAGCACAAAATTGTTAGAAAATTTTTGAAAACGTTTTTTTACGTATAAAATATGTAAAAATTAGATTTTTTATACATTGCGTATAAAACTACAAAATTTTACATATTTCGGTCAGAATTCAAAAAATCTATGTACATTATTGCCGAAACGCCGGAGAAATACAATAATGACTTTTGATAGAAATTGCGTTTTCGTCCGTTTTTAAGTAGTTTTTTCGGCCTCGTTTAGAAACTTTCGAGAAAATGGAAAAGTTATATTCTTAAATTGCCACGCCAGAAAAATTTTCTACCGAAAAATGCGTACGGACATGAAATGATTGCAGAGCATTTCTGTTGATGAAAAAGTTGTACACGGAAAAAAGAAACAAAATTTTAAAAATAATCGTTCGGAATCTAATACGAGTTCCCGGAAAATGGAAAAGGTGTTTCTGAAATGGATTTTGGAGATAAAAATGTATTATATAAAATACGAGATAGAGAGGAAAATAATATTTTCAAAAGAACTTCATGTATGCGTTTTGCATATATTATATTATAATATATAAGTCGATACGACAAATATAAAAATACATTTTTTTTTTTTACATTCTTTAAATCTACAATTATGATTTATTACATATTGTCTCCTATCTTTTTAATAATAAGGGTTTTATCTTTAAAATTTCTCTGAATAGTATTTCTTTTTGTTTTCCGTGAACGTGTTTTTTTACCAGTGAAAATCATCAATGAAGCTTCCACGACTGACGAATGCCGTAATTAATGAGTTCTATTTAATGAGCTTTGTTATTAATGAGTTCTACTTTATTTTGTGAATAAATCTTTTGAAATTTTCATCACGACGATTAATTACCAATTCATGGTCTCATTAAATATATTATATTAAAATGATTGTCATTTAAAATGTCCATTATTCGTATAATACGTTGATAATATTTTAATGATCTTGCATAGACCCGCGGCATGAGTATGAGTGCATTATTAAGTTTAACGTAGAAATATTTTATTCTTAAAATAACGATTACCTAACTACGGCTATCTAACCACCAATCGGCTACCTAACCGAATGATGTTTGCTACGATTTTCATCGGTTTCAATTGAAACTGCACAGTAAGACGCGCGTTTTAGAAATATCCTAGAAAGAAAAACTAATACATATCACTTTTTACACAGAACGTGTAGTATCAAAAACATCTGTATTACGTTATTATTAAGAATACATATTTATATAAAGATTTATAAAATGCAATACAGTAGACAATAATTAACGGAAAATCATAATTAAAACGAATATAGGACGAAAATAAATAAATAAAGAAACGATATTACCGAAAATAAATTAACGGTTGGAAAAAGAAACTTCCGAGTTGTTAGTTATTTGGATAATTTGAATATAATTGTTACCGTGGTGGCGATTATAATAAAAATCTAAAACTTTTTTATTATTATTATTTAAAATAGAAAATTTACAATCTGCAGCATATGTACAATAAACATATGTGATTTTTTTTTTTTTATTTATAGTAAGCTACATGATTTGAATTATATGAGGAGGAAAGCTGTTCAGTGACAGTACCCTCAGAATTTAAATTTAGTTAGGGATATAATATTAATCTCTACACCAAAGTCTTTTTAATCGACGGGGGGGGGGATTGCCAGTGATGTTTTCGCTACTTTGAATGGAAATAAGTGTTTGGAATGATTAACTAGTTTGTCGTGGAATTTTTTGTAATGGATATGTGCAATTTCATTGATGGTTTCGATGTTGAGGTCTATGTGAAGTGAAATGAATAATTGGAAACGTACCAGGGGGCAGAGGTTATGGGAATGGAAAGAGATGGATTGGAATGATTGAATTGTTTGAGTTTGCGATGGTTTAGCATATCCCCAAATCTGAATCCCGTAAGCCTAGATGGGTCTTTGCATGGATTTAAAATTGTGATTTTATTGTTTAGAGAAAGGTTTGATTTAAGGACAGGGCGTAGAAAATGAAGTCTGCTGTTGAATATTTTTCTTTTCGATTTTAGGTGCGGACCTCACGTGAGACGTTTATCTAACAATATGCCTACAAATTTGACGTTAAATTTTTAATTTTATATTTTTAATAATAATAACAATAAAATAAAAAAATATGGTAGATACCGTTAAACGTGGATCCGATGAACGCGTTTTTGCCGACCACCGAGTTGATTTTATTGTATTTTTGTAAGGTCGATTTGATGAATTCGTTTTTAATCCCGAAGAAAAACGACGCATCCGGCGTAATCATCTGGGGAGCGTCCAACGACGTGAACACCGAGAAGAAATGTAAAGCGATGCACAACTATTTGAACGGTATACTCGGGCCAACGTTGAAAACGTTCTACAAAAACAACAGGAAAACGGTGAAGAAAAGGAAAGCCAGAGTGGACAGTATATTCGACTATTTTCTTTAACGTGTATTAAACTATAATTTTACAGTCACTATTCGTATATATTATAATACAATAATTTTATTGTTATTATTATTATTCTTATTATTATTGTATATCAATGAGTTACCTGGATGTGTAAACGATTTATTAGTTTCGCAACTGTTATAATAACATGTACATAATATAATATGATATTATTAACTTATTAGAAAATTATTTTTTCGTTGAAATAAATCGTATATATTTATTATTTTTAAGACTTTTCGACTTTAAATATAGTTGCTGCATTGAAAACGATACGTGGAAGAGGCGTAAAAAAAAAATCGTTCGAAACTATAATATTCTACGAATATATTATATTATTCGTAATATTCGTATTTCGTAAATCGTAATGTGTATAAGAACAATATTTGAGATGAAATCGTTTAGATGGATTTTTAAATTATTATAAAATGACAAATACGACGGATCCGACGCATTTTCGATTTTATTTGTATGCGCATCTGTTTTTAAATCGCTAAACAACTTATTTGAAAATCTTATGAAAGTTCAATAATAGCCTAAATATAATAATTAGAAATTATAAATGAATTAGAAATCATAAATGCACGTAAACTATAATTATCAACTACAATTACAGTTATTCGTGTTTATTGTTCGTATATACGCGTATTGAAAACCAGAGCCGGTGTTATGTGATATTTGTTGTGAGATGTCGTGTTCAATGAAATTGACGGAATTTTACACGATAATGACGATTTACGAAAAATTTCTCGAAACGTGTTGCCAAATATTTACTAATATTCAATCACTAATCAAAGAATTTTTACTAATCCATTGCCGTATGTTTTTATTTCTCATCTATGCGAGTACTTTTTCGAGTAGACGGTGCCGAATAACAATAAAATAGACTTTTTGATGTTCAATCCGTTACAGTTGATATTTTAGTATCGTGAATTAGACTTGTTTTCTTAACTATGTGTTATATGAAATTTACGTAGAGCATTTTCATCAAAAATGTGTTGTTATAATATTAGAGTAATCATTGGCCTGTTACAAAATGTATAGTCGATTTATCTAAATCTTAGACTTACCTTTTTTTCCAAAAACGGAATAAAAAAATTTACGCACATACATCGTAACAAAATCGGGTTTTGTGTTTCCTGCAATTTTTCTATCTTCATACAATGACCTATGAGATTAATAAATATAACGTAATATTTTATGACACGTGAAAATCATTTTTACAATAAATTTAATTCGAGCAAAACATTCATGATTTGATTATCACGTTACTAACATCTTGTACGTTTGTAAAAAAACTAAAAATAAATATTTATCAAAAAAAGTTCCAATATAGCCATAATATTACTTATTATATATTATTATAGGCAATATTTGAAAACCAATAATATTATACATGATGATATGCTTATGCGAAGTTATATCCTCGATGGTTAAGGGTACAAGTTAAAAACGTTTATTTATTTATTTTTTTAATAATAATACTCACAGATTTTGAATGTGGTGTATAAATAACATTTTTCATGGCCCATTAAATTTATTTTATTAAAAAAATTTGTATTTGAATTTTTTTTAATAAATATTTATTTTGATTATGCAGACCGCCGAAAAACGTGTTACAATGACCCTTAAAAAAATCTCCCTTTCTCGTTGGTCCCACTTAAAACGCGAATCATTATTTTATTTCGAACCTGTATTTGAATATTTGATTGGATAACGAATAGTTATCGGTTTATCGCGTAATAATAACGCGATTATTATAAAACGAATGATTTTTTTTAAATGCTTCTAAACACGCGGTTATATTATTTTAAATAAATATCTGCTCTGTCCGTCCCATTATTGCCATACAGTGAAACTGCAAATATATTATTATTATTATTATTATTATTGTACAGCGTAATGCAAATCATGAGTCGAAAATATGTCTCGGCTATAATTCGGCAATATGGCACACATGTGCACGTTCAAATGATACGCTTACATCTGTAGTTATACTTCCAGATGACTTCTGCACGTGTTTTTCGAAATCTACACTTAAAATAATATGACAGGCACGTATTAATCTCGGCATTTCACCTACAAATTGCAGTTGCGTAACCTCACTGGGTGACTAGCGTTCTTCACACAGGGGTGCTCCTTCGCCGAATGTTGAACGTTCCACTGTAATGCGCGCAGAAAATTAAAATACAAAATATTACGTTTAAGGAGTAAATAATTGTTCGCTGTTAAACCGAGCAATATCGGCGGTGGCAGATACACAAATATTAATTTATTAGGCGTTCGAATGTTGAAGTTATTGTGAAAAACGTATTACGCGTTTATTGTAGATACCAAAAAACATTAATTGCTAGTAAAAACTTATTTGGATATTTTGACGAAAATCTGTTGCGAGTTTTATTGAATTTTCATTGGTCGACATTGAGAAAAAAAAATCGACGCTACGTCGGAATTAGAGCGAAAATAGTTAGGTGGGTTCGGGGGGTGCTTTTTTCTCAAAAATTCCATATAAACGTCTCAGAATTCAGAAAAGTTACACGAGGTCGTCATTTTCGGGTGGCTAAATGAAAATGAACACTCGTCGTTTTCGGATTTCCAAATCGCACTCATCGCTACGCGTATTTTCAATCGACATTATAAACCTCTAAAGAGAATATTAATTTGATCATTCGGGTTAATTTTTACGATATACCGAGTCCTTTAATTTTTTTTTTTTGTTATTATAATTATTGCATTACTTGACGTCTACGCATTACACCGTAAACTTAATATTTAAAACAGGTGTTGTGAATTACTTAAAGATTTTAGAATATACTATTATCGTTAAAATTAATTTGAAAACGACGATAAATCATTACATTCGAAAGAACTATTTTGAGTAAAATTATTGAGAAAATCAAAAAACGTCTTATTTAAAATACCCAACCGGATGAAATTTGCTACTGGATAATAGTGCTACACGTAAAGATCACTCATTCTGGTAAAATTTTTGAATGCGGACATAAAAAAAAAAAAAGGATACAGATCTATAAAAGCAATACGTTCCTCACTACGTTTAGAATCTAGAAATAAGTGAATTACTTCACAGTTATAACTATCACGTGATATGACTAATAAATAATTAAAATATATAAGCGTCTATTACATGAAACAATTGATACTCGTAATATAACAAATAGTCGTAATTTCTCTTAAACGCAACAGTGTTAGATGTGTTAAACCCGTGCAAATGATACACCATTTACTACTGGACGATAATACATTTTTTACTAGATGACAATTTTGTCTACCGTTAAATTACGCGCTGTTGATGAAACAGTTTACATTTATTAGAGAATTTTTATTATATAAACCACTACCAAATTGTAAATTGTCTATAGGAGATACGGTGTTTTTAATGCATACATATGGAGTGGAACTTCTTTGAATTCACTACAAATAACGAAACGTTTATAATGTTATTCAACACGTTATTTCTTACTAAAAAAAACGATTAAATAATATATTAATTGTGACTGAATCTGAATTTGAAAATTCTGCCTCCTACCCTTGGGGTCAAAATTAAATTATCATACATAAAATGTGTTTTTTTTTCATGTCCATGCGGTAATCTCTGTGATTACTACCTATAGATATTATAACGCATCGATTGAATTTCGGTGTTTTTTTTTTTAGAGTAATTATTTTATAGTCATACAATTTGTTTTTAATATTAGACAGGGTTTGAACGGAATTAAAAAATACGTTGGGTTTTTAATTTCGAATCCGATTATCGGTTGTCAGGATATAAAACAGTTTCGATATTGAATATCGATTTTATGATTTTAAATATTGTTACACAATAATTGCCGTTTAATATTTAATATTAGATACTAAATATTATGTCCAATAATTGCGTTCCTAATTTAGTAGCATTCCCTTCGACACATATAATAATTAAAATGACGAAATTCTCAATAACATAATATTTTATTATTTTCTAGTAATACTTCTAGTTTATATTAAGTGCTACAACAGTCATCGACGGATATTTAACAATATAACAATACATTTCGTGGTCCGATAATAATAATATAATTCCGTTGTAAACAAAAACAAAAAAATTATATCGTTTATACAATTAAACATATTTTTACGACGAATTATGAATTAATTATTATGGATGTACGTCGAAGTATAATAGCGTTAACTCAAATCATTTTACACCAATTATGCATGTCGCACGTATACTGAATCGTTGCAATGTTATTTTTGTTTATTATGAGGCACAATATATAATGTACCGGTTTTTAATTTTTTTTTTCCCCATTTTCAAATATCGGCAATATTCGGTAATTGAATTTCGATTTCGTTATGGCTTACCAATAATTATTTCGTTTCCGATAGAATTTTTTGATTCTGAATATCGTTAAAATAATATATTTATTACGGTTTAAATGTTGAATGTCGATTTTGCTTTTGAAATTAATTCTGAACCGCGGTTTCACAGATATTCAAAAATCTTTTTTGATATCGGTTTCAATCCTCAATATTCGGATTACAAATAAGCAAAATTTCTTCTACACGTATGTTCGTGTTTTACGTTTACAGTAGTCGTTTTTTTTTTTTTTTGTTCCTTATAATATTTCGCAATATGAATTTGTGGTCTACACGAAAACGTCAATAGTTTTAATTCAAATTTTATTTGTAGACACTCGATTACTGTATGTTTCACAAATCCTGAACACCACAACACTAGACACGAACACATCAATAGATATTTAAATTGTTTACAGAAAGAAAAATCCGAAAACGTATTCGTTATAGTATAATTGTAATAATAATTTTCCATTAAATCGATACCGTTGTAACAGTACAGTCAATTAATACCTACTTCCCCTCACACGGAGCCTAAAAACGTTTTTCAATAGATTTACGGCAATCGCAGTTGTCGAACGTGTTCAACAAACATTTCTCGATTTTTAAAATCAAATCATTACAGGGAATATCTTTAGCCTACATAAATAAAAACGTTTTAAATCCAAGAAACTATCAGCTGCGTTTCAATGTACGGTAGGGCCACCTGCCTAAATATTTTGTTTTCAACTCATATTTACATCTGCGGGTGCTGAATGATCTTTTTCGCGAAACGTAAAATAATGTAAGGACAAAATAATACAAGGCGTATGTGTACACAGCCTATTAAAGAACTAATCTATTATAAAAATAATAAAGTATCCATTGATATTAAATATAACATTGCATATATAGTAGGTACATAAATTAGTAACACAACCATTTAAATTTATTATTATAATATTGTTGAATTGAGTTTTATATAAGGAACGCATGTTTTCGTTTAAATTAGTCGTACGTTAATCAATGTGTTATTCACTTTTATGGATTCCTTTAATAAATATAATATTATAATAATTATTAAAAAGTTGCGTATGTCATTTGTTTATTTATCATCATCAGACCTAGACACAATATCAAGTGTGTCTAGACGTGTTTTTACAGATCAATGAATACAATCTAATAGGTTCGCAAAATCTAAAATATTAATATCCTAACACTCACAATTTATTGTTATGATTAGTTAGTGTATAGACTAAAAAAAAAAATTATTTGAAGAAAATAATACCACCGCCTATCTGTCTGCTATACAATGTCAATGTTAGTGTCGCGCTTAAAAAATTGATGACTTATACATAACTTCCGGTAGTACAGCCTTGTTTTACATGCTGCGAAATAATAGAATCGGCAAATTTGTCGTCTAGGTAGCAAAGTGTAAATTATCCTCACACTTAACTCGGAGTAATCATTTGGTAAATTATTCGTCACTCGAAAGTACATTATTCCAAACGAGAAACGAACAGAATCGCGGACCATAAGCGTGATTTGGGGTGGTCTAAGGCGTCCCAAAATCAATTATACACCCCCTCGCTCCAAATAGTTTGTATTTAATACAGTTTAGTATTGGAGAGAATTGTTGAAACGAAAAAAAAAAATTTAATTTTTTCTTTTTTGACCAAATATGATTCGTTCCATTTGAAATTTGTCAACGGTGTCAGTAATTTGTTGAATTTTTGCAGTCATTTTTGCCGACGCGTGAATATCAAAAATAGAATCGCAAAGGAAATCAAAAAAAAAAACAAAAAGTAGCCGATTAAAGTACTTTCCGTATGTAGAAAATTGATTTGCATGCGACTAGACTATACATTTCTAGTACTTTTTCTCTCCGTCAAAACGTCAACAGACGTATTAAATAAACGAAAAAAGAACGCGTTATTGTATAATCCCACGCTAGAATAGAATTTATAATCATCGGAATTTAAAAAATCACTATCTCACACAATAGTATTTACGGAGAGATGATGCGATGGTATACGCGAGGGAAGGAATAGTCGGTGGCCGTATGTCAAGTTATAAACGTATTATCATCGTTACGTAGCGTGGTAATAGCGTAGAACATTCGGTTAAATGTTTCACAGTTGGCAGCTGAACATAGATTGGACGATACACGATCGGCATGTCTCTCACACGTGCCTACACCGGTTCGCGTGTAAGCATACCGTACATTGTCGGACATCCATAATAAATCTCAAGCGCTGATTGATTGTATTTCGTCTGAGATGACACAATAATGTACCGATAACGATATCAAAATGTCATATCGATTCCGACAATAACGATACGTATTCAATTATTCAATTTTATTAATATCACACACGCGTATCATAAATCATTATATTCAATTCATACATTTCACGTACAATTGAATATTATTCGTAAATACGATTTTTCCGAAAACGGTCCATTATGAAACCACGGCAGACGCGATGTGCGATGCAATGATTGTACGTCGGAGAATTCAACGGCAACCGTTAGAATTATCGTTCAAACGTTCCAAAATCAGAGAAATAATTGTGCGGTGTCGTCAGTGTGCATATTTCAAGACGAATAACATATCGAATAGATTGTGTCGGCATTAAAAATACGCATTTTGAAATTTGCCGAATTACAGAATTTATTAAAATGTAATAAATCACAATCTCCCGTGTACTGGCCAACAATAATAATAGTTTGGCGTTATATCGCTGTGTTTTCGCCAAAAAATCGAGAAAAAATATATGGAAAATTAGTGCACACGATTCATATAATAAGTCTCCTAGCGATGTGTATAATGTGTGCTTATGTGCCATCGACCCGTCCTGATTCGTACTCACCCCTCGAACAACGTGCCGAGTGCTACTCATATTACTACTCGTAATATTATATTCCATTTTTTAGTGTTTTTATAATTTCGTTACACTTTGTCCTTATGACGTTGTAATTTCTTGTATTACGAACTCGAGTATTTTATCGAGTACAAAAAAAAAAATATGTCTAAATATCCCTAAGGAAATCGGCGCAACAACGGTTGAATTGATTTTAATAATTGCGCCATCGGTAAAACCTTTTTTTTCTTTCTTTAAATTCTCACAATTAACATAAATATTTATTAATTTTAACGAATAGGTCGCTGTACACATAAAAATGTATAACGAGTCAATATGAAAAGTAATTGTTTGACAATTAAAATTCAACACACACGAACAAATACATTTATGTACAATAAATTGCGAAACAAAATTTTTCTAGGAGTGTAAAATGCTATTTTCTGACCAGTTAAATCAATAACCGTTATTCGAATCGGCATACGTATAAGAATGAAAAAAATTGTAATCCAATTTGTTTTTACGTAATACATCAATGAATTACGTTATATTATAACGTCTTATTGACATCAAATGGAAATAATAAATTTGACTAGATTTTTTTTGTTTTCTGCTCTTCGCAATCAAGCTGTTTGTTTATTCGATAAATAAAAAATACTAACATTGAATACGAATTAATGGACAATACATTGTCGGTATTAGGAATTATAAAATACTTATTTTAAATATATATATATATACATTACATTTTATACTTTAATAATATTTTTATTTTTTTTTTTTTACTTACAAATATGTATAACATTGCCATAATCCAATAGTATAAGCGAAATATAATAATAATAATAATAATGATAATGATAAAAAAAAAAATTGTAAATATTCAAACGGAAATACTACAACGTTAATTATACGGTAGAAGATTTGAGCGACGCGCATTCAATATAAATTATTTATATTGCAAAACGGAAAAAAAAAAATGCAATTCGAGTGAAGTCGATTAAAATCTAAGACCGGCCCGTCAATGGTACCGCAGAGGACCAATTGTTATTAAAATGAACAAAAAAATACTTCTATAACCCATTAGATGAAAAAGCCAAAAGCTATTTTATCTATCGCTCATTCCCAGTTCATTAATCCTCCTCGTAGATATATAATGCTCCCCCACGCGATCGCGCAGTACCTTGAAACGGACTCTCGAATTCCCGAGGAGAATATTCTGACGTAATTAACCGGCTACAAACGCGATACCTAATACGGGTATGCTGTAAGCAATATTTCACGTCATTTTCTCCCCCTCGGTCTCATTAACGCCCTCTCCCTTATATATATTATATATATATATGTACAGATATGTTTTAATAAATATATCATCCAGGCTCCTCCTAATAATATTACCACTATCAATTTATTTTTATTTTCCGAATACGCTATACGCGAGTATGTTTAATCACTTTTCCTACGTGCCTCTACGCGTGTACAGCTGTCGAGGATCGGAACGGAACAGATGTTTCATCGGGCACATTCCTTTTTTTTTTTTAATTATACGCGTTTATTTTTTATTCAACCTATAGATTCGTATCATAAACATCCTCGTATGTCGGATTTTATTGTCGAAAATACGCGCGATCAATAAAGTATAAGTAGCAATAAAATAAAGGCCACGAAATAGTCAATGTTATTAATATAATTTTGTATTTTAATCGTAATAATACTATGAAGGATTACAGGACAAAGAAGATTGGACGAACGCCAATATTATTGTAATTATTATTATTAATGTTAATATTAATCCTTGACGACATACTGGTGAAGAAAAAAAGTCGGCGACGACGTACGAATCGCGCTGGTTTTCAGCAAAAGACAACGTCGTTCAATTCAGATCGCAAGTGTTTGTGTCCAACATTAATAAATCGTACGACAGTGTTCTTCCCCTCGGCTTAGCGACCGTCACTTGAATAACGTACGTTGTCGTGGATTTTAACTTCAGTATTTTTTCCGTCGATACTTTTCGACTGCACACATGTGAAAACACAATTATCCGTATTAATAAAAATATTTTCTATTATTTACTAAATAACAATAATAATAATATTATTATTATTATTATATGTTGCGAATTACGCGTACTCTTTTTCACCGACGTAACAACGAATACGTCTGCGATAACTGCCAGTGTCATGCCGTCTACCGTACGATGATAATCCGCATTGATCCGGTTTCACCGAAAAATCCACGCTGTTACTGTGCCTGTACTCTTGTACGTAAACGCAATACAATAGATCAGTATTGGACCGGGCGGGCAACCAACCTATCGTCACCGATTGGCAATCGTCTGCTCTCACGTATTGTTTGATAGTCAAATCACTCGGCATATCTGGCATTGGGAACTTTTTTGGACGTACGGTGGCCAAAACCTGCAACGATACAATCATGCAATATTATTGTAATACGTGGGAAAAAAAACTATTATAAAAATTAAAATTTTCCGATACACATTGGTCGTGAACACGCGTGCGCGTTCGACTTATTTCACTCGTACTTACTTCGACTGATCTCACACGATGGGTCTCATCGACCGACGCGGTTTCCACCTTCAGCACGTATCTCTCCCCGTATTTGGTGTCGTTCAAAATTAATTTCTCGTAACCGAAAACTCTTTTTTTCAACAGTAACGTTTTCCTGCAACGGATCTCGACGTTCACGACTCCACCACACGGCATTACGTACCAATACAGCGTTTTTGTATCGCCGCCGATCTCCAACGATTTACTACCGACCTAAAGAAGAAAAAAAATCGAAAAGCCGTGTTAACGTCATGATGTCGACGATGACATTTGTAATACGTATAAAACTCGATGTTTCCCTTGAGGAAGAACAACAGTAAACGGCCCACCAACCTTGTACCTGAAGGATGCTTTTCCATTCCGAGCCCTCAGGTTAATCATTTTAGGCCTGGCGTCTTTCAAAGGAACAGGTCTGGGCTTTTGAAATGTATACGTAGCGTTTGCGTGTTGCACGGGCATACGAGATCCGTTCATTGCGAATACGGTGAAATAATACGTCGTACCGTACATTAAACCCGTCAACGTATAGTTCGTGTCGAATTCCAAATAATGCACCTATTATTTGAACAAGTAATAAATTACGCTATTATTATTATTATTATTATTATTGTTAATTTTACACCGTAGTTCAATGCGATTGTAGTAGAAAAAGTAATATAATATTAAAAATATTTTCAATTCCTACATACCGTTGTGTCTAGAAATATAATATAAATATACATTTTTAATACTCGTATATTATTATGATTTAAAATCACGTATATATCAATATTAAAAGTGGTCTGTTTGATAAACAATCGTACTGAAATTACCTCTAATCTATCATCTAGCAATAAATCGTGTTCCGAATTATTCGCATTCCATTTTTGTTTTTCCTCTAGACGACTCTCGGCTTCACAAAGATTCGAGTATATTTTTGAAGTGCTGACTACAAGACTGTAATGCATTAAATGGTGATCTATGTGGCTGTAAACGCAATAAAATCAAAAGAAAATTGTATTTTTTTTTTTTTTGTAGCGTGATATTAATTCGATTTTATATATCTGACACCTTAGATTCCATTTGAGACTGATTTTTTGACTTCCTTCTTTAATTCTTATTTGGTTAGGACGGAATCCGAATGGTTTTTTCGGTGACTTTTGTCTGAGTGACACGTAAACCATAACGTTCGATTCGTCATCTATCGCTTGGACCGTGATCACGTATAGACCTCTATACGCCCGGCCGTGATTGTACGTGACGGGTGTGGGCACTCCCGTGTATTCCACGAGCAACTTTCCGTATTCGTTCGATTTATTATACCCGACTATAAGAATTGATTATGAATAAAAAAAATTATTATTATATCAGCTAAAAAGTGTGACAATATCAAAAGTATCTGCCGAACGAGACACTTACGAATAATCGTTTGGTTAATTGTCAGAGGTATGAATTTCAAGTCCCAGTTAAGTCTGGCGTTGCACGGGGTGACCGTCACGGATAGGCTTCGGTCCGTGTCTTGATGTATCAGTACATGAAACCTGTTAAAACAAAAAAAAATTACACGTAACATTATATATCCTAACACCGGTGTTTACGTAATATTATTATTGTTACAGAGAAAAGAAAACATCAAATAATAATTGACTACGATCGTTTATGGTCAGCTGGGATTTCATTTATAAAGGGATATAAATTTGAAAACTTGTCTTCTTCTGGAACACCTGTCTGTGGATTTTTATACACACATTGTTTTATACAGGCTTTTGGAAAGGGATAAACACGCGTTGTTGGTATTTGTATTCCATGCTTGGATTTTGCATGTTAATACCTTCTATCACGTTTGAATTAACAAAGCGTAATATCAGCGATTATTAAACTGTGGCCCCCTAGGGGTCCGTGAAATTTGTGTTGGGGGTCTCCTGGTACACGACGTACGTGCGCAATAATCAAATTATTTCCGTCATAAATTTGAAAGTATATTATATTTTACTCGAGCTATCGAAACTCAGCTACACTCTGCTGGTCCAGACACAAGTGAAAACTGGATTAGACACCCTTTTGCGATGTTGGTTCGTTCATCGAATAAACGGGCTGATATCATCGGAAAACATCTTTTCTCAAAATAGTAGTTTAGAATACGGAATTAATTGGAATTCGAAAAAAAATTTCTGGTCGCACGTACGAAAATAATTACCAAATGAAGCTCTGAAAGTTTAAATTCGACTGTCCAAAATTCGTTTATGAGGCGAGAAAGGCTTCGCCGCTTTTGTTTACACGTTAACAACAAGTTTTGAAAGCGCACGTAGAAATTATTGAGTCCAAACTACGATTAATATTTTCGAGTATTGAGCTCGACGTTCAAAAACAAATGTCTAAAACGCGAAACAGTTTTTCGTATAAGATAAATAAAAATTTAATTTATAAAATAAATGTTTAATACGAATAAAATTAAATATTAAAGTTCCCACGTAAAATCAAGTGTAAGTTATTAGATATGAAAAATAATTATTATTATTATTATAATTATTTTATATATCTACTTATGTGTATTACATTGTAAAAAAAGAAAAAGTTTATTCAGAAGAATATTGGTAAATGGTTAGTTGCTAAAAAAAGTTTTTCATCAAAGATTCCTCCATGTACTACAAAATAACAATTGTCCAATACTTTACTTATAGTATATTATGCAAGAGCGTATAGTATTTTTACGAAATACGTTATTTTGTTACAATCGAGGAGTGAAACATTCTTGATTATTTTCGTTTCAATTATCGGAGGAAAAAATTGTTTCGATTCTCCGTCTTCGACTTGTTAGTTGATATCGATTTTATAATTTTTCAAATTTCTTTTTTTCTTATTTTATTCGGTAAAAAAAAATAATTCCAAAGAAAAATTTAACTTATTGGATTCAAAATTTTTTTTGAAAAAAACCTAATAGCGTTTTATAGTCCATTGTTAAAATTAACTCGAATACGTTGTAACTGTTACGGCTAAAAGAGCTAATAATAATAATAATAATAATAATTAATTGATGATCTTCCTTGCCGACAAGGGTTTACTATATGAAATAAATTAACAAAATATTGGATCAGGGGATGAAAAAATAACAAATTAGAATACTTAATGGTAATTAGTGGAATGTATTGTAAATATATATAGAGTAATAATATTTATAATAATTGGAATATAAAAATAATACAATATGTGTAGTGTATGTACGTGTATAGCAAACAAATTCATACAATGTTCAAATAAATTATAACGAAAACGGTAAAACACGGCAGCGCGCGGGAACCCTTGGAATTTTTGTAAATATTAATAATACACGAATTGACAAGAATATTAATTGTAATATTGAGTATATTTTATATACTCAATTATTTTATTTTATAAAAAATAAACGAAAAGATGCGTGTAATATAACATGAATCGAACAGAGGTTTTACCTCGGGTAACGAATTTCATCACATATGCGGCTTCACCCACGTGGCTATTTAGAAAAAATACGCGATTGACTACTTCTCGTTGCTTACAAATATTATCCAAAATGCACCGATGACGAACATAGTTTTTAAACGCATTTTCTCTCGCACGACGAAGCAAAAAGAAAGAGAAAAAACCGTCCAACGGGGACAAAAAGAGAAATATATAAATAAAGTGATTAATTTTATATTAAATATAAACTAAAATATTAAATATTTATACAAATTAATTTTTTCATTAACCGCGGAGTTTCACAAAAAGCGAAGCGAAAGACTAAACGAGACGGCGATTATACAAACGAGTGACGACGATATTAAAAAAATCGAAAGAATTAATTCGAAAAACTAACGGAGATTTTCGCGAAAATAGAATAAATCTCGGTGATGAATCTCGATTATAGAAAGAAAGAAAATGCGCAGTGTCGGCGACTATGCTATAGGCATCGATTAGGTAAAACAAAAATAATTTTAATAATAATGAACGGTACACAATTATTTCGCGATTAAGAAAAATTACAATGGCACTTCACATATAATTAATATTATTATTATTATTATTATTTATACAATTATATTTAAAAAATTATAATTTTCGTATTACGAACCGTGATCATTAAGTTTAACTTATTATTAAAATAGTTACGATTTTTATTACGTTAGGTAATTATTATTCGAAAATATTTATTAGATATTCCTGAAAACATTCAAACTAAACGTACACGACTCGGTGAAATTTAGCGTATTTCAAAAATGAAATTCGACGGAACACTGATAAAGTACCGATAGGGACCCGTGCTTCCAAATATCATTGGTTCCGATTAAAAATGAAAGAAAAAGATATAACAGGGTTGCGGTTAGGTTTCGGTTCGAACCCGGTTTTGTACCGGTCCCTGCGGACTACAGAAGTAACCATACAGGTACATTGCAAAATACTCAAGGTAGGCGTCTGTTGAAACTGGTAAAGGTATACCGTCGTACGCGTGTATATATTATGCAGGGCCGAATTACCGCTTAGGCCGTGTGGGCTAAAGCCTAGGGCGGCCAATTTTGAAGGGCGGCAAATTTTTAAAGGGTTTTTCACGTATCACTTATAGAAGTGAAATATCAATGAACCTATGTAAATTAGGCGGTAAATTTATTTCATCCTATGGGCGGCAAAAACCTTAATCCGGCCCTGATATTATGTGCGTGTTAACTGGCATTCTGTGTATCGCGTAGAAAACAACCGTTGTAAACACATTTATTAAATAACAATTGCCAGTGTTTAATAATAATAATAATAATAATAATAATAATAATAATAATAATATCGTCCTATAATAAAAATAATAATTTTTAAACGACGCATAACAAACGAGTTCAAAACGATTATTATTCGTTTTTTTTCCTCATATATTATTACTCGCAACGCGTTATTGCTCGCGTAGTTTTGAACACGATTATTGTTATGCAATTGTTAACTTTGTTTAAAACGTCGTACGCATATATAATATTTACGCTATTTAAAACTTACAATACGATTTTCATATTATACGGCTAACATTCGTATTATATATATATATATCGTTATTATTTTTATATATTATTATTATTTTTTTTTATTATTACTGTACGTAATAAAGCGGAGAGAGAAAAATAAAGTAATCAAAACAGACAACGCGCAATGGCCTTTCTATTTGTATAAAATAATAAATATGTTACCGAAACGATACCGTTACGGTGGTTCTCGGTATGGTTTCTATTAGAAACGATACGACATTCGCGGTACAATCGAACAACCGTAAAATATTATTAAAGAAATGATATAAAATCGAATACGAGTGAGGATTTCGGGTGGTGTTTGACGTCTCTCGAAATCTTAACAAAAATTCACTAAAAAAAAAAAAAAAAAAAAAAATGATTTATTCTTATTTTTAAAAATATACGTAAAAAGTAAAAATCGTTTAACTACATCCCAAAAAAAAAAAAAATGTGGTTTTTAAATCTTCAGCTTAAAAATATACTCACGTACATATATTGTGTGCAATGAAGAATTAAACGATATTTTATCGCTGTACACAAAGAGTAAATAAAATTCGAAGTCAGATTCGTAGATGGTGTTAGAAATACTTCCGACGAACATTAATTGTAAATTTTTAAGCATCAGAAAAAACTAACAAAAAAAATTACACAAAAACGCGATTTCGTCAAAATCGATTATCGTTATTTCTCCGTAATTTTCAATAACTATTTGTCGCGGAAACCCGGAATTTTCATTGAATACGTAACTTCGAACTGTATTAACGAGACAATGTTTGTTAAAAAAAATGCGTAACAGTTTTCGACATTGAGGTATACAATTGATGAAAAGACGTCGTTTAATGCTGAAAAACGCATAACAATTGCAGACGTTTTGTTACTTCAACCGTATTTTTTAATAAAATAAAAAAATCATGAAAATCGTTTAATTCACAATTTCTTTTTTATAAAATAACAATATCAAATTTGTCGACAAAGCGCGTTATTACACACGCTGAGCTCCGCTCATAAGCGTTTTGTCTAACGCAACGACTTACCAATTGCTTTCCAATTAATAATTACGCGCCGAAATCTTTGTGTTGAATAATTCGTTTACAAGCGTAATTTTTTTTTTTTTTTATAATATTGTGTTCGTCTTTCTCTTCTCGCAACGCGTCAGAAAAAAAAAACGAAAAAAAAAGATTCTTAATTTTCCATTGTATTTTTGGTGAAAATATTTTTAATCGTTATTGGACGTCGCGTGCCCCTCCTCAATCGCAGCCTCCCGTGTACCACCCCGTCCCCCGGCGGAGGGAAAATGGCCTCGGGGGGGGGGGGGGAGTCCCTGTGTACGGGTCGCCGCGGCCGTGTGAGAAAAACGAATATTTCTGTTTGCGAATACTGTGAAATTCCGAAATTACCACAGCCCCCTTTGCGGGTCGCGTGTACGAGCAGGGACGTATACAAGGGATACACAGGCGATCGGATACTTGTGTATGTACCTATGTCTACTGACAACTATAAAATTAATCGAACTAAAACGATAAAATGTAATAAAACGTTTTTTTTTTTTTTTATTTAAAACTTATTATTTTCATATAATTTTTCGATAATTCTAAGTCGGGGCGACAGATTCGACGGGCCGTTTTTCTATTCGCCCCCCCCCCACCCCTAGGGGATGAAGTAAATACGCCCGTGTGTTAATCAGTGTTACAATACGCGCGCGAGAGAGTGTGCGGAGACCGACAGGGATGCTGCGCGAGAAACAAACGGGTATATTCGAATAACGATAATAATAACAATAACAATATTATTAGTCCGTCGAACGGTACCGGCGCACTCTTAAATACGCGTACACACGACGGTATATGCGCGCCGTCGCGTGAAATAAATATCGTTTAGATTTCTACTCGGATACGACGGAATTCTGAGCGTCTAGACACTGTAATTTTTTTTCGCCGCTTCCTTTCTTATTTTCTTCTTCTTTATTATTATTTTTTTTTTTTTTTGTTTCGCTCTTGAACTGGGCCAAGGCTAATTTCGGACGAATACCCGACGACAACAAAACCGCAGCCGCCGCCGCCGCCGCCACTCGGTAGTACACGCGTAGTATATATAAAAAGAAAAAAATAAATAAAAATCGATACATCGTAAACGAGAGTAGCGAGGAAGTGTGTAGTGCACGCGGTTTTGTATATATATATATATTGTATTTCTGCACACTGCGTGTGTCGAAAAACTCGTTGTCAAAGGTCAAGCGAAGTGCAGGACGTGAAGAGAGGACGGACGACGGCCGCCCGCACCGCCGCGATTAGTTGCGAGGAGCCGACTAATTCTATTTTTTTCCACGGATTTCCCCCACCACCAACACGTTTGCCGGCCGAAACCGCGTCGCGTTGTTATCATCGCGATGCACCTCTCGTTTCGTTGCAACGCGGTGGCTGACCCCTCCTGCTCCTCCTCCTGGAGACTCGCGCGAATTCTCCGATGAGTACAACCGGTATGGCATAACGCGGTTAAGGTATATCGCGCGGTAAGGCGGGTGGGTGGGTGGGTGGAAAACAAAAAAAAAACAGAAACGGGAGCAGACGTATATTGTAATGGTGTTTATAATAATTCTAAACAAAAAAAAAAAAAAAAATAAACAAAAAAATATATAAATTATATACCGTTGCGTTTTCGCGTATTTTTTTATTTTATTATACGCTGTATATACGGATTTTTTTTTTTTTTTGTTCTTCTTAAACGTGTGCGTTCGTATACGTATACGTAAACATATAAATATAAATACAACAGAATAAGTAGAGAGAGAGAGAGAGAGAAATAGTAAATAACCGGAAACACTCGGTACATTATAATATATATTATTATAAGATCCAAAAGTATAGAATTATCACGAGACTATTGTTGAGGGGACGTTGACGCGCGCGGTCCGTCTCTCTCTCTCTCTCTCTCTCTCTCTCTGTCTCTCGTTATTAATATATATATATATATATTTTTATTATTTTTCGGCAACTCTGTTATACAACAAACTATATATACATGCGTGATACTTATATTATAATAATCGGTTTTTTTTTTTGATATATCCGATTTCGGACGAACGTAAGTAACCGAAAGAATAAAAGAAAGACAGAAAGAAAAAAAAAACCGTTCAAAACGGCGTGTTTTATAATAACGGTGATTAAAATTCGTTACTCTAAATAATTACATACTCGTATATATATATTATTGGAAGAGAGAGAGAGAAAAAACCGATATTTTTTTATTATTATTATTATACGATTTAAAATATCGTATACGCGAACGCGTTTTCAATTATTACGCACGCGGCCCCGCTTTAAATTATAACGAAATAATATTTCGAGTAAAAAAAAAAAAAAAAAAATCGCTTAATACCCATGATTTAATTTAATTTAAAAACAATTTTTTTTTTAACGACGATAATAATAATAATTTAATAACCGCGTAGAATTAAACCGTAAGGCGGTTTTGAAACGTTTACACGGAAACGCGTTATACTTCACCGTTTACTTGTAAACCGCGCGCGTATTCGAATAACGTTTTGAACACTTTTCAAAAACAAAAAAAAAAAAAAAAACTATACATACTTTCGAACGATCGTATGCGATTTTACCGGTGTGAAAAATATCATTTTTCGTCAACCGCAGATAAAAATATTTGTGGAAAAAAATAATAATAATAATGATAATTAAAAAAATAATAATAATACGTTTTAAATTTGCGAACTGTTCGCGGTCGATACCCAACGAAACGTTTTTTAAACAATCGTAAAACTTCCCGAAATTCTATTATATAATATAATCGCCATCTGCTTTTTACGTTTGTATGTAAACAACGCTGAATTCATACAGTGTTTGAGAAATTAATAGACCAGTATAAATGCGTTGATAAACTAAAAACGAACACTTTTTTTTTTAATTATTTGCGAATATTTTTAAGCGATTCGCGTTATATAAAAATAAAGAAACGTCCGCAGTTTTATATATATATATATTTTTTTTTATTTCGTACACGATTGTTTGAAATTAACATCTGGTTTGTTTGCTTATAATATAAGAGCAAAAACGTCTCCGTATTACAACGCATGTTCAAACCGATCGTCTGTTCCAACGTACACGGTAATGAATCATTCGACTCCTGTGCATATATTATATTATAATTATAACGTGTTATTACTGTAACACGTGGAAACGATTGTCGTTGAAAAATGTGTTCTCTTTTTAATTTTATTACATAATATGCGAAGACGATAAAAATGTTTACGTCGCGGAAAAAAATAAATAAAATCGCCGCCTTTACGTAGAGTCGAAATGGAGCCGGTTAGGTGAGGACAAGGCGATCGCCCGAGGCGTCAATCGCCAAAAGGCGCTAAAACGTTTGTTTAAAATTAAAAAAAAAAAATAAAATTCTTCTCTATTTTAAATAGTATCGGTTATTAAGAGTTTTTCTCGAAAACAAAAAAAAAACGACCAGAAAAATGTGAAAATTTCATTTAAATTGTATTTAAAAGTAATATATATAATAATAAACACAACTGTTTTTTTTTTTTTACAATACTTTAAGAAAAAATATAAAACATTTACGCTAATTTGGATTTTCATCAATGCGTATCAATGTCGGACATTTTTTGAAAAACATTCGCGGGCGATTCAAATATTTTTTTCCATTATTATTTCCGATAATTCAGTTCGTATTCGTGTATCGGAAAAAAAGCTCGTATTGACTCGTTCGCGTATTACAACGGCCAGTACGAAATTTCGTCCAAACACAAAACAGTCTAAATCTGAAATACGTATTGTATTTATTACGAATAAAAAAAAAAAAAAAAAACAAATGTCTTGTCGAATCGGATCATTAGAATAACAATTTTACATCGAAACAGTGTATTTAATTTCCGATTCAAATAAGATTTTACGCATTAAATGTTTGTGTACAAAATGAAAATGAAAACGGTACACTTATTCGCAATATGAACGATTACAAAATGATCGGCGCGAATTAATTTTTGATTTTAATGCATTGCGCGTGGTATAAAATATTTTCTGGACTGCGTACAATACTTTACACCGACGAATAAAACTATTATTTAGTAAAAATTATTATTTTAAGCAATAAATGATTGTTATACGAGTTTTATATACGCGGGCGCGCCTGTAATTTTTATTGTGTTTCTGGCGCGGGTTTTTTTTTTTTTTTCGTTTTTTGGAATGATCAAACGCGAATACTCCAGTTAACGTGTGACGTTGCACAATTTTAACTAGTCGAATAAAACGACAAAACGTTGTTATAATATTATATTGGCGTATAACTCCGCTAATATATACTGTTACAATATGTTTTGTCCACGTTACTGTTTTTACAGCCACACACACTCGGCACCGAGAGTAATAAATTTTACAAGGATGAAGGAAAAAAAACCGAATCAACATCTCTCCGTTTACGTGCTCCCTCGTACGTCATACGCGCACCAGCTATTGTTCAGCTTTTATTATTCACTAGGATTTACATCTAAGTGTTTTCGCGATCCCATTTCAAGATTAACTTAAAATAATTATTATTTTGTAAATGTTTTAATACAGTAAACGTTTTTTATAGATATTTCAAAACAAAAAAAAAATTATTATTATTATTATTATTATTTATAGGTACGCATTATGCATATGCCGTGAGTAAAAGAAACGATTATAATATATATTTAATTTGTATTCGTTTCACTACGCCGTACGAACACTTTTAATTCAGACTTTTTTTTTTTATACATAATTATACACGCGATTACTGCGTTATTTTAATCGTTTATTTTATACAAGTGTAGAAAAATAACTCGACAAATTTTTAAAAAAAACTTTAATTTATATTATTAGGATTGGATTTAACGCAATGGTTAATTATTGTCAGTAACTGATTATTATCCTATTTATTTTATGAAACGAATATTTTAAAATAACGATTGATTTTTTTTTCGTCCAACTGTAATGTGAATTCAACGACGCCGTTTGTTTCGCCGTGACGTTGAACGTAAGAAAAATTATTTCGGTTCGTCAAATAAAAAACATTTGCCGCTTTATTATTCGTGTCGTCACGATATAACAAAATTAATTAATATATATATATATATATATATATATATGTTATTTAAGTATAATATTTTGAAAATATTATGCGCGGCGAGTGAAAATGTTAATAAGAAAGTCCTATTAGTGTTCCGTAGGATAACACCGTTTTGTGTTTATCGACGGCAATGATGGCGCGTTTAAGCAGGAATACCATTGGCGGACGATACATCGTATTTATAATAATAAATCTCACTCGTGTTCTTCGCACAAGTTTTTGCACGTTTTCAATATCAGATAAAAATAATAGGAGTTTCTTATGTACAACAATTATATAACTTATTAAATTAAATTAATATTATTAACATTATATAGTCCTGTATATATATATATCTATACACGGGTGCCTATTGGGAGTGGGCAACAACGTTGGAAAAATAATACGAATTTATAATTCAATAAATAGCATTGTTATTAATGTATGAAATGAGTGTAAAAACACGCGATCGTGAAAATAAAACTTGTTTGTGAACACTATCGGGTTTGAAAGTATTACAGAGGGAATCGATTATATTTTCGTATTGGACTGATAAAAATTTTGTCGAGTCCCAATGCGATCAGATTTCGTTCGTCGATCTATTCGGCTGATCGCGAGTAATGTTCCGCATATTTTTCAATTGCCCGCTGCAGACCAGTTATACCGCCTTCGAAAACGCGCGTAACAGAAATACGTTTCGGTGCACCGAGATTAGTAAAACAGCGGTTTCGTTTTTTCTACGGGTCAAGATCGTTTCAAAAGGTTTTATGCGTGACGAGCGTTCGTCGTAAAAGGTTGTACAACGGGATATAATTTCGTGTCGGATGTGATGAGTGTAACGGAGACAAAGGGATTCGCGGTTCTTGTATTTTATCGAATAAAATAACGCGTTTGATTATATTTGTTCTTTCGACCTATTCGAACGGCGTGCGACATCAAACCGTTATTTTCGGTTGATTTGCGTTTTGAAAATTTCTCTCACAACCCCGCCGCCTCATTCCGCTAAAACTATTGGGCGCGTCCGTGTACGTGTAGTATGCACGTGCTGTGCCGAAAATGTAATAATATATTAAACGACTTACTCCGTTCTGGATCTGTTAACGATCCCGTGGTATACCGTATCGTAGGGCACCAGATTCAGATAACTGAGCGTTTTCGGTTGGAATCCGCGCGGCATTGAATCGTCCGCGTGCAGTCTCATCGCGACCGCCGCCGCCGCCGTCGCCGTCGCCGCCGCCGTCGTCGTCGTCGTCGTCGTCGTCAACATCTCGGCCGCCGTTAACACCGCGAACCATAACCGCACTATCATTGCCTACAAGTGTTACGGAGGAGAAAAAAAAAAACAAAAAGAAATCGAAATAAAAGCAAACGATACAAATCAAAACGCGCGTACCAAATGTGACTATGGGGGTGGGGTGGCCGAGAGAAATAAAATAACGACGGCGGCGAAGAGACAACGCGCGTTGTCGCTTTACAAGACGTATTTTATTTGTTCGTTTTTTTTTTTTCAAGTTTTTATATCGTTAGATTACATACGTATATATATTTTTTTTTTGTAAACAGCAAAAGCAGCAACCGTCTCCCTTAGCGGTTTCGCGGTGCTCGTACATTGTGCTCGAGACCAGTACGTATATATAATATAATAATATGTAGTGGTGGCGATATTGCGATGGACCGGGAGGTTTGTTTTTTGCACGCGCGAAGAACAATACCGCGCGCGCATTGCGCCGAGTCGTGGCGCGGAGGGGCGCGTACACACTTTTCCGCGTGCGCGCGGGGAGACGTGATGAGGAGCGCAAAACGAGCGCGGGTGGATGCGGCGGCGGCAGATCTAGATATTATGCGCGCGCGGGTTCGAATTTCAACTGGTCGCTAATTTTACACACGGAACGAACACGTTAAAAAGAAGAAGAAGAAGAAGAAGAAGAAACACAGACACAAAGAACAGATGCGAACGAGTTTATTTGCATAAAAAAAATAAAAAAAAATATATATATATATATCGAACGAAAATAAAAAAGAAAAAAAACGCGCGTATTGGAAAAAAAAAAAAAGAAGAAGAATCTGGAAGTCATATACGTGTGTGTGTAGAAAGGAAAGCCACTGTTTAAGGAGGGAAAAAAATAATATATTTAATTTTTTTTTAAAACATGTGTGTAAAAATTGATAATGCATATAATATTATAATACACGCGTGTTTGTCTATATTATTTCCCGCGTTGATTTTTTTTTTTTTTTTTGTCGGTTTTTAATATTTTGCAATTCTGTGAAAAATCACCACTCCGCTACTCGACGTGCTCGTAAAACCATCGCCGTACGCGTATTCATATATTATATTACACACGCTGTATGAGAGAATTCCTTCTCACGCGCGTGTATATCGAAAAAATTGCCGAATTCGCATCATTCGATTTGTAAGGTTTTTATAGTTAATTCTTTTTTATATACTCGTATATATATATTATAAATGATAGCGGAGATGAGTGCGCGGGATTACTTTTTTTGTTTTTATTATTCTATATCCGTACGGGTAACTACGGGAAATATTTTATAATTTTTTTTTTTTTTTTTTTTTTTTTTACCTCATTTCCTCACGGGCCCTGCGTAAGAGATCGGTTTGCCGACCGTTTAAAAATCTCTATACGTGAAATAATTCAATCGTTTTGCGTGTCGCTGCTGCTAGCACAATTACGGCGCGGAAAATCGATTCGTAATTTATATAAATTATGTGTGTACGCGCGTTATTGTTATTATTAAAGTACAGACTAGCGGCATCTACGCTAATATTCGCGTAAAGAAAAGAAAGGAATAATATACGACAAACGAAAAAAAAACGATTTTTTAAAAAAACGCGAGGAGCTGCGTCGTATTACCACGACGACGACGACGACAATAAGAGTAGTTTAAAATGTTATATAAACGAGTACACCGCGGCAGTGTTTTATACACGTCGTGAATAAATCCGGGTAAAAATGGATCGATTGAAATATCGTAAAGGAGAATGCGGAGACGCGCGCGGAGGATTAAACTGACGCAGAGAGAGAGGAAAAAAACGCGTATATTTTACCGGCCGGTTCCCCCTCCCCCGGGGTAACAATAATGTATAATGATCAATAGAGGGTTGTTTTTGTTCACCTTTCTCGTGCGCGCGCGTGTGTGTTCTCCGTACACAATATAACGTTTTCGTGTGCCGTGGCGGCCGTCGCGGCCGAACCAGAATATTATATTATAAAGGAAAAGAACGTGGAATACAACGTGAATTTACAAGAGTTAAACAAAAGAGAATATCTCACGTGTACGACGCGTTGTTTTCTCTTCCGAAAACACAAAGTCCAATCGCGTTTGGGAAGAAACGCGTTCGGTTTTCATGAACGCGTGTCGACAACGAATTTCCCGTTTCCGTATGCGAACGATTACGCGTCGTATTTGTTGCTGGAATTTCGTTTTCTTTATATACATATATATATATATAATGTAAACGCAAACGTTAGGTTCGTTAAAAATTTTAAATATCCAACGAAGTTTTAGTTAATTCGGCGATAATTTTTTTTTTTTTTTTTTTTGTCGAAATCCGAGCGAAAAATAAAATTACACAACGGTCGAATGATGTTAATATTGATGGCGGACTGTAAAAAAAAAAACGCCGCCGGGCAATCGGATTCGCGCGGAGCAAATTTTATTTTATTTTATTAACACTGTCGTTTTGTGGAATATTCAATTCGCGCGACGGTTCGGGGGGAAATAACGCGAGTGTTTAGTGTTTCAGAATTTAAAGACTTAATAGATTTCGAATACGAAAAAATTGAACGGAATGAGACGAGAGAAAAACAAGAAGGCGTGTGCTCGACCCTTTGATTTCTATTGTTTAATTTTATTCCCGCGTGTTTTTTTTTTTTCAAGTTAAAAAAATATTCTTTTTGAGAAACGAAAAACGATTATTTTTTTTTTTTTTAAGAACGATAGGAAAGGGGAACGGAATGATTACTTTTTTCTTTTCCCGAGCCCGGAACGAGAAAGTATTTCTCGTGTCTGTTTCTAGCAAAAGGAACGCGAACCGACCTTTCGAAAAGTGGCTAAGAGCGCCGTTGTAAGAACGTTATTTCGATTTATATCGAAATAGTAACCATGCGGATATGAGCGTACGCGGTGAACGATACGGAATAAAAGTACAGGGGAGGACGAAGAAAAAAAAAATGGTTTTTTTATTGTTGTTGTTATTATAATTTTTTTAATATTATATCGTGTTATACAGTTATTATATACAAACCAGCCAATAACGCAACGCGAACTGCCAATATTCCGAACCGATTGCGCGTCGACACGGTCGCCCGGGCGCGTTGACAACGTCGCGGACGCCACGCGGCGGCGCGCGATTTTTGTCGCAGTCTATTTTTGTAATGAATTGCGAAAAAAAAAAAAAAGAAGAAAAAATCGCACAGTACTCGTTGCGCGCGCGGTCGGTCGTAACGATATTAAAGCTCGGGCAAGAGACGAGAGATAAGAGAGGAAAAAAACCACACAAACGCGCGCGCGTGTGCGGTACGCGTATTTTAGTCTAAATGCGTATCGACACGTCCGCGCGGTGGCCCTGCGGGATGGCTGGAATTCGTCGCTTGCAAATATTTTGGAACTATGCCTATATCGAAAACGGCTGACAGTCGCGATTATATAACGCGATCGTCCCACGACCGATAATCCCAGTGCGCGGACGACGGGTAATAATATTTAGTGTTGAAAAAAACAACGAAAAAAAAAAGAAAAAAGGACCACATAACAACAATAATAATAATAATAATAATAACAATAATAATAATAATAATAAGAACGTATCGACGTGGCCGCCGCGCCGATCCGTTTCGAAATTCGGCGGCGAGCGCATGAGAGAAAATTAATGAAATTTGTAAGAAACACGCCTTATACGCGGATCGTCGATTTTCGGCGCTTAATTAATTTATGTGTTGTATTACTACGTGAATGCTCGCGAAATAAGACGGCGGCGAGACGACGAGTTCAACTCGGATATAAATAAAAGACCTTATAGAGTTCCCGTTGTTCATTGCTACGGTAACGGAATTCGAAATAACGTATTGCATTAATCGTCGGATTGGCAATAAAACGATTCCCCGAGCGTGATTTTTCACAGATAAAAAAATATATATGTATATACACTTTGTGGAAAAACTTGAAGTGTTTACGAAAAGAATTCGGGACCAACGAGATTTTCGTGATTTTTTTTTTTTTTTTGAATATAGTACAAGTAAACGCGCGTACGTTTGACGCTGTATCGAATTTTTATAAATCGTTAAAACCAAAAAAAAAAAAAATATATATATATATCTTTTACGAATGAAATGCTTCGAAATCTCTAATTGGTATGTAAATAGATTAAAATCGGAAGAGATTTTTTTTGGAAAAAGCATTTTATTTTTCAACAAAAAGTTACATATTTTGTGAATACTTCAAGTGTCTAAATACACATATCATATGTATAGGACAATATCAGTTTCAAAATTACGAAGAAATAACTTTATAATAGCGATTTTGATGGAATCGAGCGTTATTACTGTTTTTATGTACAATAATTTTTTTTTTGATGAAAAAAATATTTTGAATAAATCGAAAAATGTTCCGTATAAAGTATGACCAAACTTTATTCGATTTTCGTTTTTACCGAAAACTCTCCAAAAACTGTTGGCTACAGACATGAAAAGAGAAAAAACACGTCGATGTAAAACCGACACATTACTCGCTTCACTCGAAAATTAAAATAATATAATTTTTTTTTTCTAATTTCGTATGTGTATAAGTGTACTTACTCGTTATGTATATATATTTTTTCCGTACTCAATGCAAGTCGCAGTGGAAAAAAACTGGCAGTCACCACCACCGCATGTAAATGAATATAATTCGAAACGCTTGTTTTATTTATTTATTTTTTAAATAATACCTCGATATTTATTTAAAAATGTTAATAAATCGTTCAGATTATTACGTGTATACCGCATTTAATATATTATAATGCGAATTCATTCGATTTATAACAGTCAAAATACGACGACGATAAAAACGGAAACGAATAATAATAATAATAATATTAAAAAAAAAAATTATTATCGTTAAAATAACGCGACGAGCGATACGAAAGTTGAAATTAAAATAATACTAATAATAAAAAAAAAAAAAAAATGTTTACAAGTGTCCGGACACGAGAGAATAAAAATTTTACAAATATTTTATTAAAAATAAATTGGTAAAATACGAATGAATAATGCGCGCGATAAACACGTTCAGCCACGGTCAGTGGCGCGACGCTGAACCCGAGCCCTTATAAATCCAAACTGGAGTCTGGACTACTGTCGTCGTATGTGTGTATATGCTCTCCTCTACTCCTGCAGCGGTTTAGAGACAATCCACCATATGCCCACCCCCCAAACCGCCTATCGCATACGCATGCGCTATGTTGCATTATATTATTATTATATATTTTTTCTCTTACCTTTTTATTATTATTATTATTATTATTATTATTATTTATTCCTTCTCATTTCAGCATCTTCTTATATTGTATTTTTTTTTCTCATTCTTCGCGGTCGTCTTCTTTTTTCTTTTTCTTCTTCACGTCATACACACGCCTTTATATTATTATTATTATTATTATTATTATTATATTAGTTCGTGAAGAAGGAGGTGAGGGAGGGAGGAAATATTATTACTACTACTACTACTACTACTACTATTACTACAGTGCGTCGTTCGTTTTCTCTCTCTCTCTCTCTCTCTCTCTCTAATATAATATAATATAATATAGTGTCGCGCGGCGCGGGGTAAACGATATATAATATTCTTCGAGACCCCCGGAGGCAATGCGCGGTGCATTTATGATAATTCAATTTGTCTCATACATCGACTTGTGCACGCGGAATGCAGACGAACGACAGTGCTTTACCGGCCTTTTGTTGTCGGACACACACACACACACACACACACACACTACGCACTGCACACACACTACGCACTGCACACGGCACACATACACACGCGCATGAGCGCAAACGTACGAACGAACACACGCGCGCGCGCGTGCGCGTGCCTGCAAATAATATAATACGATTTTTTTTCTCTTCTGTACAACTTCGCGATATTGGTGCAGAATCCGCAATGAGTAACGCGCGCGTGTGTGTGTGTGGCGCCTGCAGAGTTGCATGGGAATTTTATCTCTCTCACTCTATACGTCGTTTTCTATATTTCTCGCGCGGTACCCCTTCCGCCTGCACCGACCCGTACGCACACTGCACGTGGTATGTACTATGCGCGCGCGCGCGTGTGTATAAGTCGTACGACGCGCAATTCACCTCTCTTCCTCCACTTATTCCCCTCCGTCACCGTCCCTTCCACTCTTTTTTTTTTTTTTTTCGCAATTCCGTTTAATCGACACAGACCGCGCGAGAAACTTTGCCCCGAAAAAAAATAGAAAAAAAAATAAAATAGAATAAAGAAAAAAGTACACCGAAACGGCTTACCCGAATAGGTTTGCGGATTACTCTGACGTTTTAATAAAACTTTTAAGCGTTAAATCGAGAATTACCTATCATTTCCATACTAATTAAATACTCGAAAATTTGTAATTGTTTTACGAATGGACCAAAACGGAAAGAGATTTTTTTTGAAAAATTTCTCTTTTTCAAAATTTATAATATAGCGAGTTATAATTAGACGAATATTTCGAGTTTTTTTACACGGCCGTTAGTTTCAAAATTACGAAATACGATTTCGACGAATTCGCGCGTTTTTTTTTTTTTTTTTTTTTTGTTAAGCGGTTTTGAGGAAATCGAAAAACGACGCCTCTTTAAAGGGCGTGATTAGACTGCAATTTGCTACCGGAAACGGACTACGGTCGTGGTAAAGATCGGTCCATTGCTTATCCAAAGGGAAGAATTTTCGTGTACAGACGTAAAAATAAAAAAAAAAATAAATACACACCATTATAAAACCAACGCACATTTCTCGCTCCGTTCAGAATCTAAAAAGGTACACGGGGGCCGCGATCATCGAACGCGCGTTTGCAAAATGAAAAGAAAAAAAAAAATCGGCTATTATGTCGCGATGGCTACACGCATTACGAGCGCACCAGTCGACAGCAGCTGTACACGCGTGTGAACGACATACGGCGGTAGCGAAATATCCGCGAATTTTCGTCGTACGCCGGTCCGTGACACGGGGACCCGGTAAAACGCGTTGTTATTATTGTTATTATTTTTCGTCAGGCCCTTCGTCGTCCCCAATACCAAAATGTTTATCCCCTAAACCCGACCTCTTAGCATCGCTCTTCCCGCAAACGCCATTAAAACGAACATACAGTTTTTTAACAATATTCAGCGTACGTTCGATTTTACTTTTTAACGTCGAATACAAAATACACGGTGAACAAAAAAAAAAAAATAACGCGCGTTTTGTACGTCAATAATTTAACGTATTCGTTGTAGAGATTAGAAATTTTAAAACGTGTAAAATTGTACACTAAAATAACGTGATCGTTATTTTCGAATAATGAATACGCACCACCGCCGGAACGCTGTGAATTCTGGGTCCAAAAGCCTCCCCCGTCCCGTGGTGACTGCCCAGATTATTATCGTTATACATAAATTATTATTATACCGCGTTTAGTTATTTTTTTTTTTTTTTTATTCATTTGATTTTGTTTAATAATCGACCGCGTGCTTTTTACACGATTCCGCCGTTTTTGCTCCGTGAGCGATAAATAAATACGTGTAATATCTTATGTAATCGTGTACGTCTGACGACGATGCGGAGTGGTGTACAACCTCGCCCGGTATCGGTGTAACGGGCTATTTTCACCCCCGGTTGAATGCTATTTATCCCTCCGGGCGGAAATATCCTAGTACACGATTGACGGGGATAGAATTATCCGAGGATATTTATGCCTATACTTGGTGAACGCATACTGGGATAACTTTATCGCCCGGTGAAAATAATTCGTGCGGTAGGTAAAAAACATCTCACCGGATTATTATTATTATTATTAGTACTCCCGCGGTAAAGCCAATCTAAAAGGGGGGGGAGGGGGAAATAATTTAAATGAGTTCAGAATATTTCTCCGCAATAAACGTTGCGCGGCGAAACACATTTTTTTTCGGGTTGATCGAAATAAATTTTCTTTTTTTCTTAGTTAATTTAATACGAATGCGAATTTTGAACTTTTCATAAAACGAATAAACGATATTTCATGTTTCCGAATTGTATACGCGAGACTACTCGGTACGGGAACAGTTCGTTCTCGTCGTTTCCGAAATGATATTCAAACGTTTTTCGACGGGTATCTCGTTAAACCGTTACTCGATAAGTAAACCATTATTCTTACCGGACGGTGAAGTTATACTAGTATCCCTCTTTGGATTCGTTTCACCGTACAGAAAGTACTTAATAACCCAGGGTATTTTTATCCCTCGCACGAATTTAACGAATTATTTTCAAGGTAAAGTTATCTTAACACGCGAGTCGTTATTACTTCTCCCCCCCCCCACCAGGAAGTAAAAATTTATCAGGTTGTTTTACCTCCGGTAATCGTATAAAATATTGCCCGTTACGCTGGGACAATATTACTTCCCTCCCGTGGAAAAAATATCCTGGTACATGACAACCGAGGGTTACAATCAACCGTTAAATCAATCAATTATTGTTAAAAAAAAAAAAATCGATATTATAATACGTTATGTGTTTAACACGTTTGATCGGGCTAGCGCAGTCGACGGCAAAGAATCGAAAATCGATTAGAGACAAATCGATCAGTCTCACTGCATGTGAAAGCAATCGGAAACACAAAGAATTCCACGTCGAAGAGTTTAATGCACGATGCAGTCGATGTTTTCTTTTGTCAATTTTTAGTATTTTTCGTATTGGTTTTACAATTGCGTGTGCTCCGTTGTCAGTAGCCGAGAATTCTACCGGAAGGAATACTCCGATTTTTACAATCGCGTCCAGTTACGGTACGAATTTTGAACTTCTTCCACCTCACCGTTGCCATAAAAATGTGCCACTACAGAGTGTAAAATTATTATACGATTTCTAAGCACCCAATGTCGGCAAGGCCCACGGTTGGGCCACCGCGGATAAAAATATCCGTAAATTTTAAACGAATCAATTTATATTTAAAAAAAAAAACCGTTAGACCTTTAATGTAACTCGCGAATACGCTCGTGAGAATATTTGAAATTTTTCTCAAACGTTTGTTAGAAGACGTTTAAAAACAGTCGTTTGATTCTTGAGATTACAAAAAAAAATCCCGCCACAACTCGTCAATTGTTCAATATCCGTTATTGATTAGCCGAATCCGGGTTTTTTTTCCCGCGTGCGCGTACACACACGCTGCAGACGACGAAAAACGTGTTTTCGATTGGACGAGAAGCTAAAATTGATCGTTTTCTCTTTTCGATTCTTCGGCTTAAAAAATACACGCGTACAATATACTCGTACAGTATGAAACGCGTGTGCAGTTACCGTTGATTTTCTCGTGAAAATCATATTTCGATTCGCCGTTTGATGCGAACATCGCGTAACCGAATGGACCTTATCCAATGCACACAGTTTTTCCGTTCGCAACACGGTGCGTGGCAACTGACCGACGACAGACGTTCATCATAACACGAAATCGCAATTTTCTTTTTGAAAAAAAATTTTCGGCAAAGCGCGTTAGCGTTCCGACGGGATAAGCGAATAATAAAAATCGCGCCGTGCGCGTCTTATTGTCGGACGGCATTGCCTCGACGAATCCGGTCCGAGGCGAAATTCGGACGAAAACTGGTTCGTTACACACGCCGCCGTTTGGCCCGCAGCCGACCGAGCATATATTATTTGCTATTATTTTTTTCTACATTATTATTATTATTATTTTATATTTTAACGTTTTATTGCGTATATAAATATATACATTTCGCGCGCGCGTATATATTAACAAAATAACATCAAAATCGGTGCGCACGCGGCGTTATTTTTGTTAAAAAAAAAAAAAAACGAAAAAAATGCACGCGCGCCCGTACAATTGAAATAAAAAAAAAAAAATTCTACTTTATTTACCGCCACCGCCGCTGCCCCGGGCACAGTAAAACGATATCGATAACATTTTTATCTACTCAGCACATGTTTCGAAAATGTGTGTGTGTGTGTGTGTGATGTGTTCAAGTCGTCACATGATAATATATTACATAATTTTTATTTTATTTTTTTTTTTTTTTGTTTGTTTTTAAATATTTCCTTCTTTTTTTTTCTTCTCTCTTTCGGCAATAAGTTTATACGTATATTACACTTATTTATCTTTGACGCGGGAGTCATTAACCTCGTAACGAATAAATAATATTAGAACCCGCTGTGAAAATTCGGTTTAACATTTTCGTAGTATACGTATACACACACACACACGCACACTCGATAATAATAATAAAAAAATAAAAATAAAAACGTTTTAAAATCGTCGAACACACACACACACACACACAAATATGTATATAGAGGGATTTAACTGAAGGTTATAACAACAGCGTATTTATACAATATAGATTCAAACATATTTTAATACATTTAATATGTGTGTGTGTGTGTACGGGAATATACGACAAAAATTATATTATATCGTTTACGATTTTAAATAGTGTTGGCTTGTATGTTAAAAAAAAAAAAATGTGTATTTTATTACAGTTGTGGAAACCGCATTAGGAATTCAACGTTTGAAACAAAAAAAAAACGTAATTTTCGACAAATTCGACAAATAATATGCGTTTAAATTTATACGTTCGTTCCCGCGCAAACCGGTGACAATGGTTCTCTTTACGTGAAAATTCTTATTGTTTTTTTTTTAATCTTACGTTAAGTAATAATAATAACCGAAAACATTCCACATTTCTATCGAGTAAACATTCTAATATTATACAAACGCGGTGAAAATTTCAAGAAATCTCGAATATCGGGGTTTTTTTTTTTGATACCGAATAAATTATTCGACGCGAATTATCTGAAAAAAAAAATTTTATGTTAAAATGTTTAAAATTTTTGTATACGAGATCGTTTTTAGTACAATATAAATAATAATAAAACTTTTTTTTTTTTTATATACCTAACCTAACCTAACTTTAGCCATAAAAATTCAACAAAATATACGCGAATTCGGTAAAGCAACGCTCACAGCCATATTGTACGTAAATATAATTATCGCATATTGCTATAACAGCAGACAACGGGGATTTGCGTTTTTAATCCTTAAATAGAATTTTTTAGATGCTCTATAATTTCATTGAAATAATCTTTTATGTTATACACACAAATAATTATTATTTTTTTTTTTTTTTGTAATATGACGTTTTATAAAAATGCGCGTTTAAATACCGGAAAAACAAATAAAAGTAAAAATTATAAAAAAAAACTATAAGACAAATAAATTCTAAACCAAAAAATAAATACTTAAACAGTTATACTCAATCCATCTAGGGCTGATGATTATTGTTTTGGTGTATATTTTACTTTATTAAAAAGATAAATAAATAAATTACACGCATAATTGATATAAGTCTTGTATTCTAGTTGAACGGTAAACATGTCGCCGGATCTAATCATAGCGTCCGGCGTGTAGTAAAGTAGACAGAGGTCACAATAATATTATTTTTGCGTCTTTTCTTTTTAATACAAATATAATAATTTATTCAATTGTTTTTTACGTTATTTACAAGTTTAATTATCAATACTATTTAACTGTCTCGATTTTTCTAAATTAAAAGAATCCAACGTTCTTTTTTCATCGTAGTTGCATATTTGTCGATACATGATTTTATTTCTTCATTATTATTATTATGTCAGAATCTAATAACCATTTATAATGTTGTCTTAATAAATAGATAGGAAATACATATCGATAAAAAGATACAAAATCGATGGGAGAGGGGCAATCCTCCTCATCACCTCCCCTTGAAATACGTCATTGTAACGTCGTTTAAGAGGGCTGTGTGAGTTAGTAGTATCAAATCGCGTGGCAAGCAGTGGATGTCAAATAAAATTCAAACGAAAAGAGTACGCTGGTTATAACCACGAATAAAGGTCATAATTCGTGGTTATAACTTACCGCGTTCCCGGGTATTTTCGATAAACACGATTATCGTTAGAGGCGATGCGTCAAATCATTAAAGTTAATTCGAAGAATATGTACGTTTGACGACTGACGTAAACAAATTCGTTTAGCCCGTTTCGTATGTTATATATTTATTTATAATTGGTGAGTATTAAGTGTAATAAATTTAAATAAATAAAAAAAAAAAAATCTAAAGGCGGTGCGGCAAAGACAACGAAAAAAAGAGAGAGAGAGAGAGAGAGAGGGAGGAAGAAAAAACGTTAAACTCGAACAATAGCTGCTCAATGCTGGTCACAAAACATGTCACTAACACATTTTTTTAATACGTCATGAGTAAAGAAACTACGGATGTTTGTAACATTCAGTTGATAGGAAAACGAATCGTCGAGAAAGTTTTCATCCGATCGGAGGAGCCTCAGTGAAAATATAACGTAAAAAGCATAAAAATCCGGTCTCCAGATATTATAGTAATTATTGTTCGGTAAATAAAGACCAATTTGATTTCGATGCTATAGAGGTGTCGAACCTTCGGCGTTCCACGTATTATTCCATTATGAAAAAATTCTCTGAACGCAAATATTAATCGACATCGATTATTTTCGGCCGCCACCGCGTGTCGTGTACGCACGCGTATTATAATCGTATAATATGTGGTTCAAGTGCCGCGCGAAGGTTTCGATATCGTTGGTTGTTTTTTTCTTCTCTTCCATAATGTCAGTAACACGCAGTGCCATTAACTTTATCTCGGGAACACTAGAGGGCACATTGTGTACATGTTAATGATGACCGTGAGCTACGTAATTAGACAAGATTCGCCGCTACACTCGTGAGTTTATATTATAATGGTCAATGAATAAAAACGCACACCTATCTCGAATGATGAATTTGAATAATATCCGATTTATTATTATTATTATTATTATTAGTTACATTTTCCCCCAACCTTCTCCGTCTCTCTCTCTCTCTCTCGATCTTTCTCA
Organism: Chaetogeoica ovagalla; assembly: GCA_032441825.1. NCBI lineage: Eukaryota > Metazoa > Arthropoda > Insecta > Hemiptera > Aphididae > Chaetogeoica > Chaetogeoica ovagalla. Next base: position 16,205,955 of record CM063723.1, on the reverse strand, counting down.
TACTTTTCGAACGTCAAGGTCTTACGCAATAACCTTAGGGCGGCACCGCGAAGATCTGAAGACGGTTTAAACGGACGTGTACCTACTATAATTATCAGTGTAAAATTCGCATTAACTTTTATTGGATTTCGCGGTGCAGCGTGAAAATACACACACACAACGTGTGTTTCAACTGGAAACAGCTAACCGGCCGGCCGGTGCCTACTCTGCGACGGCGCAAGTGAGCGAGAACGAGTGAGTGTGACGGTGCTATGAAGAATGGACGAACAGCCGGTTCTATGATAATAACGCTATTTGTAAAACGTGTTGACTTCCCGAAGGTATTGGCAGAGGTTCCGACATATTATATCGAATCGTTTTCTCTTCTTCTTTCTTCAAAATATGCGTACGCGCAAATTTCTACGAATCTACCCACAACACGATACACTAAAAAAATCGTTTTTTACATTATATTTATTTTAAGTTTTTTATGAATATTTCTGTTCGGAAATCTATCATCGGCCACTAGAATATTATAACAACACCCTAGACATTGCTAAACCGGTTCGATGTAATTTGTTCTACTACGGACGCCTGTTGCACCACGTCGCTGTAATATATAGAACAACGTACGCGAGTTTTAATAGTGCCTAATTCGTTTCCGGCCCCTTCCTCACAAACACCGGCTGTGAACCGATCGAAATGCGTTTACTGACCTCTGGTCCTGGGAGAGAAAAAAAACAAATCTTCGCGCATTCGATAAAATGTTTTCCGAGCGAATTGACGAAAGAGAGAGAAAAGAAAAAAAAAAAAGAAGAAAAATGTTTAATTTTAGTTTCGATGCCGTAGTGATGGATGTTCGAGTCGTATTGATAATAATTTTTTTTTTTTTTATTTTAAAAACGACGACAAAAACGTTCTGAGCGAAACCGATTCAACGCTTCGCACAAGACGCTTAGAGAAAAAGGGTAAAAATCAAAATAAATAGAAAGCCGATTTTATTATCTCGCTTGTATACACAAATTTTGAAGAAAAAAAATGTCTTAACAAAACCGTACCGTCCCTTCCCGTGTAAAATGATGTGATATTATAATGATTTTACGATGTAGTTTCATAAATCCGTATTTTTTCGCATTGTTTTCGGTTAGTGACGGTCGTCGTACCAGATTTAACAATCAGTACACGCGGTTTTAACGGTCGTTGTTGATATTTTATTCGTATTGTCAAAACGCACCACACGCATATGAAATACACAATAATAAATCACTTCTGTATGTATAAAATGTTGTAATATCACGGGGTAACACGTTAAACTAATAGCAGAACAACATCAGTTGTTGAAATTAAATTTCACAATTTTAAATAAATCAATAATAGACCACGATAGAAATATTCTTAGACGTTGTGTGAAATTCTACACAAGTGCTGAACAGCTCGTTACGCGTTAGACTAAAAGTTAAATTCACATTTTGTTTTTATTATTATTATTATGGTAAAAAACAGTTTTAACAAACAGTTATTACAATAAAGTGTTTTTTTTCCCAAACAATGTGACTTATTGATTAACATTAAAAATACACGCGTGTATTAATTATTATTTATCAAATAAGTTGTTCGTCGTATTTCACAGTTTCACACGACTCTCGACCTATTGATATTTTGTTAATCTTCTTATTGATATTATCCCATCATAATCATCATAATATATTCGACAGCAAAGCAGAATAATACATGCGCGATCAATCGAATAATTATATTTCAGCTAATATGTTTTTTTTTTTTTTTTTACTTAATGTCCCGCGTGGTAATATTATGAATATTTCGTCGTCTGTTGCATTATTTCATTTAATTCCGCAATTCAATGTCTCATTCCAATCGTGTAAACCATTTTATTATATTTAAGAGTACCAAATGCCAGAAACAATTTTATCGGTTATGTGATCGAGAATATATTTATATAATATATATAAAATAAATTATTTAAGTACACATATTTAAGTACAATTTTATAATATATTCCTAATCTTATGCATATAAAAGAACAGGGCTTTTCTATGTACAACATTTTTAACGACACTATTTAACTATTTTACGATTTTTCTATACAGAGTTGTTCCAAATACTTTTCCGAGTGTCCTCATATCGCCCATTTTTTACATATTTTCTTTGAAGAGGAGAAGAATGCATTGTACTTAAATGTTACGGCGGTATTATTATAAAAATTCGAGTCCCGTCAACAGGAGGTATACAAGCAGAAGAAGTTTCTAAATGACTTCTACAAATTGATAATAGAACATTAAGTGATAAGGATGGGTAGATCAAAATTGTTACAAAAAAAAAAAAAATCAGCAGTATCGACGAATCCGTCGTCCAAATTCTGCATGAATTTTTCGAATATTAAAATAAAAATATTCGTAGATACTGTTAATATTCGTGTCATAATTATATTATAATATGTGTATAAAACTATTTTTAAACTGTAATTGTTTAAAATAATATAAATAATTTTATATATGTTATAAAATCAATTGATTTTATATAATTTTTAATGCATTTCACCTCGAAATTGCGCATGGGCGAAGCCGGGTGATTCATCTAGTATATATTATACATGCATATATAATGGCGTATTTACAATGGGGAGGGGTGCACAAAGTTCCACTCAACTCCCCAGAGCCATTTTTTGTGGTCATTTTAAATCGTTTTTTTTTCTTCTAATTTTTAATAAACATTTAAATTAGATGTTAAAAAATACATTAGAATAGATATTAGAAAAATATGTTTTGAAATCTAATAAATCCAAAAATTTCTAATAATCTTTTATGATTATTCAAATGTTATATATATATATATACTTATGTATTGATTACTATATGACTTATTGTCCATTCACCGGGAGTTAACTTTTGAAACTGATAAATTGATTGACGATTTAGCTAGTAATAATCGAAAACTTAATTTTATTCTATATATATATATATAATATTAGTTGTCCACTTGCATATTTATTATGTTACCGTCACTTGATTAAAATATGTCTTATCGTTGCCGCCGTCATTATAAAACGTCCCGTCGTAGTCAGTGCGTTGCCATCGTCGTGCATTATTATAATTGTTGAAATCGTAGTGACACTCAATTTCCAGCTTTGACGCTGTTTCATCTAATTTACCCGATTCTGTCATCATTCTGTCAACACGTCTACCACGGTCCGTCAACATATTGCCGCATTAGCCAGGTGAATCACTCGATGTGAGTTATTTTTTTTTTTGTATCGAACATTTCTTGAATTATTTTGTTTATTAATCGTCGTCAATTTTTTTTCTCACCATAATATTGAAATTCACATACTAACCTTATTTCTAAGTTATAATTAGTGTTACACGCAAACTTTTGAAATATTATTGAATTTTATTTTACAGGTTATTGTTTTTCTTTTTTTTTCTCTTTGATACTCGTATTATATTCATCACCTCACATCCACTCCTCATTCGGCATATTATTCACGCGTCGTATAGACAATCAATTGTCTATATCAGTTTTTTCTCGCTAGACACTAACGCGCGAACACTACTTTTATTTACATGTGTGTGTGTGTGTGTGTTTTTTTTTTACTATAAGTATTTAATTTCTAAAAATATATTATTAATAAATTATGTTACAAAAGAAAAAAAAACTATGTAATTAAATGTATAGTGATGTTTGCTTTTATTTTCTTCTTATTCCCTGATGTAGCAAACTGATAAATACGTATTAGTTAATTATTCGACCTAAAACCATAACTATAAATTATAGGCTATAATTTATAGAAAATAACATATTGTAGTGGTAAAACTTGGTGTATGTTCACGTAATTATGATTACAACCCTACTCATCATTAAAGGGAGTCTGGTTAAATTATTGTGGGAAGGGGTTATCACTATGGAAATATATATAGTTACCAGTGAAAAAAAATTTCTCACTTTGTTTGATATTATCTAACCACTTTTAGGGAAGCTAACTAAAATGTTGGTGGACCTAAGCCCCCAAGTCCCCTCTACCGATTTGCGCCAATGCGCCGTCCATACAAATAAAAAAGATTTATAAATATGCCACCATATATATGTAATATTAATTTAATGAAAATATACGCGAACAGAACACTATGTAGGAAATAGTTATAATACGTTGCAGACATAAAAAAAAAAATGATTGAGTAATCTGTCTGGTTGCAACAGTAAACATTAAAAAATGTATAGGTAACGTCAATACTAGGAATCACAATTATTGTTATACGGGGAAGAATCGTTTTTAATGAGTTATTCGCATTTCTCTTTATATCAAAATATTTTACAGAAAAACGTATGAAATGTATGGTGAAATTTTATTTGAAATTCGGATTTTATAATATTTTACACGTAACGAAATCGAAATAATCGGAAAAATACGTTCGGAATTAATACTATAAGCGTATTTCTGTTTGAAATAAATTTAAAAATTCCAGAATAATTATTTTACAGTTATAAAGCAGTGCACACGTTTGGACGTTTGATTAACATAAAAATAAAAAAAAATTGTCTACGGTAACGCGAATTGCTAATTTTTTGGGTTTAGTATATTAAATTACAAATATAAATATAGTGTTATTAAATACTAGTTGAATAACCGCGAATTCGTCCGTGCACCAGTTAAACTGTTTAACTCATATTTACATTAAAATGGATACAATTTGCGTATTTACTATAATATAAGAACTGTTGCTCCGGTACCCGGTGTTTTACACATTGAGATGTTCGTGATACAAAAATAATCCCGAGCATAAGTACTGAATTATTATTTTCTTCCTTGTTTAAATGTTTTTTTTTTTTCGTAACATTCTGTTGAAACGTAAATGTTTAAATTTCAAATTATCGGCAGCACGGTCGTCGATAATTTACTTTCGTACAGCACAATACTATTATCGCTGTAGTTATATAATTTAAATTATTTACCTCTCGCGAATATTGTTATATTATTAGTGTTAGTATGTAAGCGGTCAACGCCCTCGTATGTAACAAAAACGATCGTCGTCGTCGATATACGCGTTTAATAATATTATTTTTTTAGTAATTTTTATAATTTTACGGCATTTTTACGATCCAGATATTGTTATAAGTTTCATATTACTCTATAAAAGCCTCTAATAGTCGCACGCTAATATATATTATACATGTAATAATAGGTAATTAAAATATGTAAAATTAGGTAATATAATATATGTATGGTATATTTGTTGATGTTAATTGATCATTGTTATTCGTTGTCGTCGCGTAATTATTAAAATATTGTTGTTATTGTCTTTTTGTACTTGTGTTCACACTTTTCGCGAATTAATGAGTTATTTATTTTATTGACTCTAATAGTCTTTTTTAATTGTATTTTTGAGACTCAAATAGTCTACATCTTTATTATATAAAATTGTATTTTGGCTCGAATAGTCAATAATTATATTATGTTTTTTACCATTATTATTATTTTTATTATTATTATTATTATCATCATCATCATCATCATTATTATCATCGTCATCATCATCATCATCATCATCATCATCATCATCATTATTATTATTATTATTATTATTATTATTATTATTATTATTATTATCATCATCATTATTATTTTCGTGCACCTTGTGATATATTTCATATATATTTAGGTTGCGGCTGGCCAGTTTGCGGAGTGTCACACATTTATATTGTGAGTACAATTTATATTATATTTTATTAACTGAGCCAAAAGGGCCAATTATTATTTTTAATATTATTTGTGCTGCTGTGTATTATCTTTGTATATTATTTATTATTGTGAATTAAATCAGCAACACATTTCAATTTAAATTAGTATTTTTTTTATTGTTTTTATTTATAAATATATATACGTATATATATATATATATATACACAGTCCACTAAATACAGGTAAGCTAAATATTATTGGCTAGCCTCTGTAATCACCACATTCCAATACGACTATATATGTACAAGAGTATATGGCTCTAATTTTTTTTTTTTTATGCAACCAAATCGTATTAAGAAAAAAAATTGTACGATTCTTACAACATGCAAGAATGGAAACCATTGAAATCTATTTATTGAAAATAGAATTTTTTTTTTTGCAAACGCATGAATTTATTTATTTTTTTAAAATTTAGAGTCATCATTTAATGATTCAAATACGTTTGAAACTACTACTATAAATACTATACTATACTAAAAAATAGAGTTAATATAATAAACGTAATATATCACGTTGTATATTATATTCATCGATTAGTTTCTTGAAAGACTTCTATTTTTTTTTTTTATTTAAATCGAATTAACATTTTAAGAAAATATGTTTTAAAACCCGATTTCTTTAATATTTTTTATCAAGCGCCAGAAAAAAACTCCAAAAAAAATTACATAAAAACGGTAAAAACGCAATTCCGTCAAAATCGATTATCGTAACTTTTTCATAATTTTGAAACTAATAATTATAGAAACCTGACATTTTCATCAAATATATAACTTTGAATTATTTTAACGAGACATAGTTTTCAAAAAAATTCTTTTGATATTGAACTATTTATAGTAATTTTAAATTTCGAAGTATTATGTATTAATTCATAAAAGATGGTAATTTTAAATGAATATTTCAAAACAATGACAGACTTTTGTCACTTCTGTTGTCACTATGTTAAAAAAAAACCATTTCAAATTTTTCGGCAAAGGGCGTATTACACCGAAGCTCCGCTCAAAATCGTTTTATCGAACGCATATGTTTATCATTGCTTTCAAATATACGGTAATAACAAAACTGTAAAATCTTTCTCTTAATAATTCACTTAAGCGTTAACCCGTGGCTCGTTATCTTTTTAAGTTTTAATAATTATATAAATAATAGTGACGTATAAACGTATCCGTATTCATAATTCGTAACTTATTTTCAAATATGATTAATAAATGTTATAATATATATATATAATGTGATATTGTATATACTCGCCTACTCATTGATGAAATCCTGCTCTCGAGCCTGGATGAGGCGCTTTGCGTGTACATCCTATTACGGGGTTCAATGACGGTTCTCCATATTATACGCAAAATTCGGTTTTAAGAAAAAAACCGATTTTTTTTCTTTTTTTTAAACTGAAAGGGGGCATATAAATACAGACGGCATATATTATTTATATTATAAATATAGAATAGAATTTTGATAAAATCAAGTTTTTGCTGTATTTTAAGAAAAAAACTTCGGTAGTTTTTATTTTTGCGTTAATTTAAAAACTATTGAAGGACATAGAAAAATAATCGCCGTAATAAATATTTCAATTATTAGGAATTACGCGTAAGGAAATTACTAAGAACGTATCAAATAAAGTGCCGACGGTATATGATTTACTAACGTAACACAGGTAACAGAAGACGAAATCATCCGGGCATTGTTTCTAGACTAGAATTTGTACATAGAAAAAAACCAAATAAACGTCACAATGAAATTAGTAGTCTCACAGCTTCACTCATAATTTAAATACAAACTACATTAGTGTGTGGAAAAGTCGGAAATTGAACTTACGTATGATTTGACGAAATCATTTTCATCAATTCCCAGGTTCTTCCTGATCAAACATTCTACAAGAATTTTATGAAAACATTTTATCAATATCTAGTTGATATTTCTTTTTTTTATTATGATAGTGTAGGTACTGTATATAAGAGATCGATTACCCAGTTGCCTAATGAATTTATTCATACATATCAATTTATGATACAGATTCTTCCAATTAATAGACGTCTTCATAAATTCCAGGCTCGTTAGTTGATCATGAAAGTTTTAAGAAATTAATAAATCAAAGATTTTCTGGAAAAAATGTTCTATGCCACAAACTCTCATGAAATATATATATATTAATACAATATTTAATATTGTATTTGAAAATTAAAATCTAAACTGGCTTCAGTAAATCACATAACTACTACCAAGGATGAATGGTCAACATTTAAAACGTACGTTTATTTTATAATTATTTTTAAAGAACCCATTCAATGTGTGTTCAAAAGGTTACATTTAAAGTTTTGTAGTTTTGGTTATCACAAGAAATAGACAAAGATATTAATTGAAAATGAATAATATATACCTACATAATATTTTTGTTTTAACATTTATATAAACTATGCATGGAAAGAAAAGAATAAAATGTTTATTTCTATAAAGAACAATTTTAAAAAACCTTGTGAAATTTATTATTTTTTTCCTATCGAAAACAACCTCTACCTCAAATCTAATATTCAACTCCTTTTAGTATGGACATAAAAAAAAAACACATTTTTGTAAAATCAACACACTACTAGCTTTGCTCAGAATCTAAAAATGTATAAATAATTATTAATATTAATAATTATTTATTAATATTTAATGAAAAAAAAAATATTTTTTTTGTTTATAGATCATATTTAAGAATAACAGGTCTCACTGGATTGAAAAAACTAATTACGAACGGAAATCATGTTTGTTGGCAATAAAGCGTTTAAATGGTAAACACACACCCATCATGTATTCGCTAGGGCGATGGAATCTGTTTACACATTTTATGATATATATGAAAAAATCAATTACACAACTACTGATAATGAGGCAAACTTTGTAAAAAAGTTTTAAGTATATTTGTCGCACAAAATAGATTTCAATGATAATATAAACTATATTAAATTATAATTTTTTTATTCCAGGCTCATCGTCGTCCAACGGTTCTACACAAATAGGCGATGTGACAGCCATCTCTTCAATGCCTGTCAATTCTAGTGTTCCTACTAATAATTTTGTAGGTAAAACACCGATTTCATCAATCAATCCCATTCTTCCTTGTCGATTTCTGGCTCGGCCTCTCGAGACATGTACTCGTAGTCGTCCTCATCGATAAGGTCATCTTCGGTGTGGTCCAACCGGTCTGCTCGAATTCACGGAGAAACATTAATATTTTTAAATAATCAATTAGTGATATTTATGCCAACAAATCTTGTAATTACCTTCAAAATCGTCTTTTTCGTTTTTCAGCGTTTCATAATTTTCGGTCATGGTCGTCATCCCATTCTCTAAAACTTTAAAATAAGTTTTATACATTAGTTCCTTCAACGATTGGTCCAAAAAATTAAGTTAAAAAAAAAATTAAAACAGTTCTACACAATTATATCTTATTTATCTAAAAAATATATCATAAATATCATTGAATATATATATAATTATTATAAACCAAATAAACCACAAAAATACTTTTTAAATGATCCACATAGAATTCCAAAGTGTTATAATCTTCTTCCAAAAACATTACATTGTTGTATGATACATGCGTGAAATCTATACGTATATATCATTTAGAAATTAATTAATATAATTAATTATCATATAGTGATGTAGCCGCGTAAATACCATTTAAATCATACACTCGGTTTCTCATGGTTTTACAAATTTCTTCTAAACTCTTCACTTTTCCAGCGATTACTCCGCAAATCGATGAATTGTTTTGAAGAGAGCCTAAAAAATTAGGTAGAAAAAAAAATTAAAATTATTCTAAATAATTATCTAGTTAATCTAAAAGGCATATTACAAATAACAACGCATTGTCTTTTTATGTATTATCAATTAGTAATTGAGAATTATAAACCAAAAGATTACCTTCTAATGTATTCACTATTTCTTCCATAGTGTTATATTTTTTGACCAAGTACAACATTTGGTCTCTTAAATTTAACCCATTACCATAAAACATGTTCATCTTCTCATAAAATGCTTCGAGACAATCGGGTCTACTCGCATTTTCAATTGTCGCCATTACTGAATGGACAGTAAGAAAAATCCGGTAAATATCTTGTACAGAATTATCGTATTATATCAAATTGTAAAAACAGTAATTGTCTTTATTATTATCAAACTCCAATAATTGATTTATTATTAACCGATTTTAATAACGCAACCGAGATTTTAAGTCACGTCGCACAAATATCATATATAAATTATTTAGTAATAATTACGTTTGGATTTTTGCGTTTTCAAATCTCTCATCTCGTTCCTAATATGGCTAATACGAATTTTAAATTGCTTCATTTTCTCCAGCACATTCCCTTTGCCCACTACAATCAAATAACAGTAAACATTTTACGCTTAGGCACACATTCGAATGAAATATACTACTAGGTTTACTAGGCTTTTCGATTATTATATTAGATTTTTTTAAAAATATTTAGTTAATTACGTTTCATATTTGTCGTCGTCGCCGTATTACTGTTACTAAAATCGTTTACATGACCTTCTAATCGGTTTGTCCGAAGTCTCATGTTTTCCTCCTTCACTGCAACACGATAACGGGAAATATTACGAGACGTTTCAAGTTTATTAGGTTTTTAAAATAATAGTCCAATACGAATACGTTTTAATAATGTAATAATTACGTTTTGAATTTTCGTTTTTCAACGCAGTCATTTCTCCGTCAATTTTACGTTCTAAACGGGCCATCTGTACAACGGTCCCGTCGTCAACTTCAATGTCATCGTCCTCGCCATGCCGGCTCGCCGTGTACCGTTTCTTCAGGGTCCAGTTTAATATCCATTGTAGAGTTTGCATGACCCAGCATAGAATACAGATCAACGATATAAGATCCATTGCGATTGATGACGGAAACGGTTTGATATAATATTCTATTCGAATAATGAATATTTATAAATATTGGTTGCGTGTATATTTCTACTTTTGCAAAAGATTGTTGAATGAAAAATATTCAATTACGCTGTAAACGCTTGGAAAATATTGTTATTTTATTTATAGTATTGATTACCTTAGAAACCGAGCCCGTAACTAGCGGCAACAGATTTTAATGTAATTTGTTGAGCCAATATTATATATTTGAATATAATAAATATAATACACAATAATTAATAATACGTTGTGATTCAATTAATTTTTATATAAGATTAGTCATAATACTATATTGTTGTGTGTCATTTGTGATTAATGGCATGTTTAATTTTAATTTTGCTCCATGTAGCACTTCTGAAACGTCGAGATTTTTTTTCAATTATCATAATAAACTTAAAAAAGTTATTTTTTTTTTTATAACGTGTAACGTTTTTTTGTATGTATAACGATAAAAAAATAATTAAAAGCATTTTACATTTTACTAAAATCATGCAGCCACTACGATTTTATAATTTATAAAAACTGTATAGCTTTTTAGCCGGCCTTGCAGTGTCCGTACACGCATTGTAGCATCAATAGTAATATTATTTAAAAATGTTAGCTAACGTTTGAACTTTACCCTAAACGTACTCGAATCGGGCTCACTTTAGTAAATAATTAATAAATAATTGTTTGATGTAAGAGTACAACGACAATGTCGTATTGACGTATCGGGGTTGAATCCAATTGGTCTAGTATAAAAATTAAGAATCCATAAACATATTACGAGTGCGATAGGACCCACTGTTGCGTTTGGAAGAAATTCTATAATAAAAACGAGTTATTGAAAAATAAAACAAAAACTTTATCCGTATAAACGTATTACTATTAAAGAACTACAATTAATAATTTATTATAACGGTTTGATTGCTGGTCATCGTAATGAGCAAGTCGAATAATTGATTGAGAAAAAAATAGTATGAAGATTCTGGCGATTCGGGGTTGTGACAATAGGCATGCAAAAAACACGCCAACACGGAACGTACATGACTCGATTACAATAACAAACGACAAAAACTACGGTGCCTACCTATAATAAACGGCAATTGATGAAAAGTTATGATCACGTGCATTGTTTCAGAGGGAAGAGTTTGAATTTGTATCGTTTTTCGAAACATAAATAATAAATATATAAAATTGCAGATTTCCTCCCATAATTTAATAATATGTTTTGTGTAACAGAAATTTTCACCGAAATTCGTTACACTTCGCATTAATCTCACGTTACGTTATCGTTTTGTACCGGAGCACGCGCCGCGAAGAAATCTCACGTTCGTTAAAGTCTCCGGGCGCTTTTAAAGCGTTTTTTTTTTCATTTTCTTTTACATAGTATCTCTATTTTTTTTTTTTTTTGCAAACGTATGAATTTATTTATTTTTTTAAAATTTAGAGTCATCATTTTATGATTCAAATACGTTTGTAAGAACAAATTGTGAGAAAATGTAAGAACATTACGTTTGAGGTCAAATGAAATTTTATAATTTCATTTATAAAAACACAATAATCCTGAAATTTTATAGCGGCCTCTATCCCTTAGAGAGATCCGGGATATAGCTCTCTTAGCCCTCATTAATCCGGTTCTGATATTAGCCGTGTTCTCTGGCTTCGCCTGTACGCAATGTTTTTACGTAAAATATTTCAAATTTATAACAATGTATACCACACCCGTTATATTTTTTGTCTTGTATTCTTGGTGGTGGACTAAATTTAGAACTTGTCTAATGTACGATTTTCCAGGCCAAAAACATGCCTCAACGTTAATATTAATGTCTTCTCTATATCGTCTCTCATTCTATTTATAATCATTCTCTCAAATAATTTATGTATATATAATATTATATATTTGACATTGAATCGAAACTGGTCTCAATTTTTCGGTGTCAGTTGGATCTTTGTAAGGTTTCAGGAGGCCTATAGTTTTATTTTTAAAACATACGTATATTGGATATTGTCATAATATATTACGATAATGTAAATACTCGAACAGGTGTTTCCAAAATTATCCAAACTGACTGATAATAAGTTTTAAATATATAATTAATTTTCTTTTTATTATTATTATTATTATCATCAACATTAACAGTATAGTTATTTTTAAATCGCCGTATATAAATATCATGATTTTCTTAACTGACGTATAAACGCACTACAGTTTGTGTGCGCATGGGATTGTGGTTATGTACAACGCGAAACGATACGTATTTGAATTAAAAAGAAAAAAAAATGCAAGCTAAGTCGAAAAAGACAGAGGAGCAAATATACGACTACAACGTATGGTCTTTAGAGATCTGGCGGCGATAACGAATCCAGTGCTCGTGACTGGCATAGTTGGACTTCTTTATTCGTAATTCCAATGCACATCGTTGTATCGTAAAAAAAAAAAAAATTGTTTTTATAATACATTTATCTACATAGTACGTACAATGAAAATAATAAGTAGTTTTTCCTTTCAATACGTCAATGGAATGGATCTGTCCATCAAAGTTTATTTTCTAATGATGTAAAAAAAATATTCTATATAAATATTTAATGTCATTTTGTTTTATAATAAATTCATAAGTGTTCAGTTTAAATATAAAATTGAATGGAAATATTTTAAATACAAATAATAATAATTGTAAAAACAGCTTTTAAAAGTAAAAATAATTTAATTCAAACCATTAATAATAAAATTAAAGCATTTACAAACAATTATTCTATATCAATTATAATATAGTTATGGAGTTTATAAATTAATTTGTAGTTGTAATAGATTTTATAACGGAAAGCATGCTAGAAATTTTTAAAATTTGATACAAAGAACATATTTCAGAAATAAAATTTAAGAAAATCATCTCCCAATTCTAATTCGTTTTAAAATGTGATCATCATTATATAGAAAAAAATTTGAATATATTACACGGCTAAAAAATATTAATTTATAATTTCGCTATTCGAAGGATTACACATTTATAATGAAAGTTAAACGTGATGATATTATAATAATATTTTAAATGTACAGGCTGATATTAAAAATAGTGAAATTTATCAATACTTATCAGACAATATATAATTTTCTATGAGTTGTTTTTATAATATAATCTATGTTACTATAGTCATCGATTTATGGTTGTTTTTTATTATTTATAATATATTTAAATGAATTTCGTTTATTAATTTCATATTGTATTTTATATACCTTTTTTCGTTTTTTATTTTTATTATTATTATTCATTATAACCCGATGATGACTTATGGTCAAATTAGTTGTTAAACATTTTTCAAATACTCTAGGCGATTTTTTCTTTATATACATTATTTTTTCTATATAATATTATATATTATTTTATTTTTTGATAAAATTAAGGGGCGAATAAGGTCTAGTATTGTAGTAATTATCGCTAATTATTATAAACACTATTCTTAATTAAATTTTAATTTTCGATAATTATAATTTATAAATTCGACCCAACTCACCGTGACTCGAATCGGTTACAGTACTAACTGCATTACAAAAATTCAAACTTCTACTCCATAAATAAAAAAGTAAAGAAAGTCCAATAATTATTATATTATGTGTATGAAATCAGTTTTATATTTTGTATGGTTATTGGGTATAAAAATAAAAAATTTATCTAAAATCATACGACTGTCATCGGTCTAATCTTGTAGTTTATTTGTACTTGTAAGTCTAAAAATATTCGAAAGAATGGCTCGTGTATCCGTAATAGTCCAATAATTATATTTGAAAATTTATGTGAAAACTTAAATTACGCGATGAACCTTAAAAAATCATTACTTTTTATGTTATACAATTAAAAAATGTACAGGAACGATTTGTAATTGTAAAATTGAACACAATTTTTTCACAAGTGTTATTCTATTTGAAGTGAGGAAAACAAAAACGGTGAAATTCGTCAATTTACAAAATAAACAAATGACGATGGAACAACGAATTATTAAAAATCCTGCGTATTTTCATGAAAACGTTTTGAATGTGAAGTAATCGCCATTTATCCACTCTCTCTCTCACGCACACACAATACACAAATACTGCAGAGCATGTCCAAATGCAATTTTTTATATAATAATATATAAAAATATATTATATTATATATAATATATAATATATATATATATATATTCTTTTTATATAATATATATATTATATATATATATATATATATATATATATATATATAAAAAATTATTTCCTTTATTAAATCGCAACGTTGTGTAGATATTTTTTTGTTTTTTAAGATTCCGAGCTGAACGAGAAATGTATTGGTTTTAATATAATAAAAGTCTGTATGCAAAAATTCTACTAAAAAAAAAAAAATGTTCCATCCATTATGTATATTATTTTCCTATAGTGAACTGCGTTTGGTCGATACTTTAAGAAAGTCGTTTTTCGATTTTCTCAATATTTTTTTAAGATATCAAAAAAAAAAAAAAAATTTACCGAACGAATTACACATTTAGAAACGGCAACGGCCATGGGAACACGAAATTTTCACCGAATACGCAATTTCGAACCGCGTTGTTCAACGAAACGGATTTTTCGAAGAATCCACCTTTAATTCCGAGCTGTAAATACCAATTGTAGGTTTTCGAGTTGTATATAATTCATAAAATAGACAATATTCCGGTTGTACGGCTCAAACGATACCGGACGTTCGTCACTTCAATTATATGTGTTTTTAAAAAAAGTCATAATTTTTTTTCTTTTCATTTTTTTTCCCTCCCTCGAGCGTTTCAAATTTTTCGACGAATTGCGTACAACCACAGAATCGTTTTCCGCGTTGCTTTCGAATTCGCAGCGATAATAATAACGTATATATTTAAGTAACGTTTTATTTCGAACGTTTTTTTCTTTTCTTTTTTCTACCGCTTCTCCGGTTCCATACGTTCCACACACACACACATGTACATTCGTTTACAGCTCGACCTCGTTATACGGTACCTACGTTGTTTGGAAAAAGTATATTCTTAACCGGTGAAAGTCATTTCGCAATTCGGCATATTGCGGGTACGAGAGAGAATTTTTTTTTTTTTAGCGGTAAAAATTTGCACAAAAAAAAAAAAGAAAAAAAGAATAACGTTTATGTCGTTTGAAAGAAGAAGAAGAAAAAAAAATTATAAACGAATCCGCTGTGGACAGTATTGCACATAAACGCGGTGCCGATTTCGAAAACGACGTAACGCGTTATTATATTTTATAATATACGACGCGCGCGTACGATGGACGACGACGACGACGGTGACGGGGAGGAGGAAGAAACCGTAACCGAAATAATAACAACAACAACAAGAGAAGAAACGCGTATTTTAACGCGTGTGCGTTGCAATAGCCGTTGCAATTTTTTTTTTCAAACGAGCACCGCCGCGACTCACGAAAGCAGAAAAAAAACCGATACGACCCGTTAAAAAAAAAATTACGTCGTTTCGCCTAACGACGGATGCGCGTTTTGCGAGGAGTTTTTTTTTATATATATATATACGAGACCGCGAGTTTTTTTTTTAAAGTCTGGTCCGGGCCCCCCACCCTTTCCGAACTAATTGTATTTATGCCAAAAAAATAAATAAATAAATTAAATATCGGAATATTCCAGCGCGCGCGCGCACACGTTTATGACGTCTATTCCGTGTGTGTGTGTCTGACTTGTATACGGTTTCTAGGAAGCGTAACGTGTATCGTGACGGGTCGCGAACGTCCCATTGTTCTCGGTTCCCGTCGTGAGACTGCAGCAGCGGCGGCGGCGGCGGCGGCAACAGAATTAAAATTGTGATTTATGCCCGTACCGTGATGCTACGAGACCGCGTCGTATTATTACGTACGCGTGCACTGTGCACTGTGCGCGCGTGTACAGTAAACGCGTAGACACTTATATCGTACGAGTGTTGTGAACGTTTCCCCACCCCCCCCCACGCAATCGTCGGTCGCCGGCACGCGTTATTATTATTGTATATACGGCCGGAGAATACAATAAAAAACTGTTACCACTTGGTATACCCGCGCGCGTATTGAGTTTCGTGTATTGCGTGGCCAACGCGACAGATTTTATACAAAAAAAAAACACCTACGCCGCAGCGGTGGCAGGTCGAAAAATAACTTTTACACGATATCGTAAAAAAATACGCCGGACGACGACGACGACGACCTTCTGAATTATGCGACCCCGGACGACCCGAACGGTTTTCGCGTTAAAATTCGTAATTTTGTAAATTCGGAATATTCGACGGAATTTTTAACAAAATAAAAAAAAAAAAAAATAGATAAAAATCACGCGCGCGTAAAATAAATCAAAAGAAAAAAAAAAAACGATTAACGACTTTTTTTCTTACGTTTTACCGATCTATTCGTTTTACGATCGGTAGTGTGTTTTTTTTTTTCTGATGTCTGTGTATCTAAAAATTCTATTACCAGAAGGAATTCAGCTCGTTTTGTGGTTTTCCGGTAGCGAACCGCGTCTAATCGGTGCTTGGGGGGGGGGGCGAGGAGTCATCTTCAAAGTGGTCGTTTTTCAATTTTCTCAAAAAACAGTACGCGATACGGTTAAAATATTTAATTTTTTTTTTTTTTATAACAGTGTTCAAAATACGTGTATTCGAATGTTTCGCGACAATAATACTGTACCTCAGAACCAGACGAACGTACGTCCAAAAGTAACGATTTTCAGATTATTACATTTTTGTCACTTATAATCAGTGATGTTCCCATAAAATTTGTTGAGGGTATACTCTGCATCCAGGAGGACTAACCCCCCCCCCCTAAAAAAATACATCAACTTTCTATTTTCGCCGAATGACCTGAGTGTTGGGGGGGGGGGTTACACCCCACCCCTCCTAATCTCGTCCCTGCCTTAAGTACCCAAATCCAAAACATGAACATTCAATATTATACATATATTTTTCTTACGATTCACAGGAGTTGATACAAGGATAGAGGTGATTTCGATAGTATGAAAAATAATAAAATAATAAGAAGTAATTATATTTCTCCTTAAATACAATTATCAAAAAAATTAATTAAATAAATTAGTGAAAAAAATTGTCTGGAACTTTTTTTCTTCGTTTGTTTCGTTTTGTTTTTTGCCACGTGGAACTGAGATTGCCGATCGATGGTCTTGCAGCCAAATTTTAACATAATGTCGTGGACTTAAGGCGTAATAAGTTGTGATGTGTGTGCCGGCAGTATAGAGGTCTACAGTGGGAAAATTAATAAATATAAATTCCAATAATAAAATTAATCATAAAAAATAAACTATAATTTTTGAGGCCTTTCTTCAGTAATTATGTTTCTTTTTCCGTTGCATATAACTTGAGATTTGAAAATATACGCAGTATACCCATGATTTTCAAAAAATCATGAGAGTATACGCAGTATACCCATGATTTTTCAAAAAAATCATGAGAGTATACGGCGTATATGGAGTATACCCTATGGGAACACCACTGCTTATAATTTATTTTTTTGTCGAACTATTGTGATAGAAGTCCATTAGAAATGTTCCTTTTATCATTTTACTAGAGATAATGAGCGTAAGTGCATCGTAGTGTGAGCAACACGTTCATAACTTTCAGTTATTATTTTCTCATAAAAAATTAGCGTAATGTGACTTATGTTCGTCTGGTTCTGATGTACAGAATATTCCTTGAATGTTTTGAACACGTTTAAAAAAAAAAAAAACGTATTCCGAATACTATTCGAATAATTTTTTTTTTTTTTTACTTATTTTCAGTAATACGAATATCAATTGTAGTAATCAATTATTATTATTTAATCGAATACAAACGGTCAGCGATATTAGACGATTTAATAGTTTTTTTTTTAATTTTGTTTATAAATTTGCACAGCGACTGTTAAATTATTAGTCAACGACAGGCACTTATAATATTATAATTTAGAGCCATTATACGAACGTACTTGATCATTTGAATAAGGCTGCGTTCGAACACCGAAAACATTGTAAGATATCGATAAAATTATCGATATTTTTTTTTTTTTAAACGTCCACTGTTAATGTTTGACAGTCGTATTTTTTCCGAAACAATCGTTTTTTTTACATTTAAATAGCAAGTTATTAATTTTACAAGTATATATACGTATTATTTAGAATATTTTCGATCTTCGAAAAGTATTCGGAATGCCACACGGGTCTGTTAACAGAAATACGTTTGTCAACACCCGTTTATTTTCATTATATTTTCTTGAATATTATCGAAATATTTATAACACTATGCTGCCATCTAACGGTTCCGTGTCCACACGTTTGAATTTACGCTTGATTTTTTTTTTGTCTTTTTGTACAACGTATTTTCGGTACGTGTCCAAGGTAAACACGATTTAAAATATATAATTTAAGACATATCTATTGTAATACGTCGCCAAGACTCCAGATTTTAGGAATTGAAATTAGAAAAAAAAAAACAAAATATAATAATAATAATAACAGTTGTTTCGTACCAGATCCTTTTATAATCATAAGATAGGGGTTACGGGAAAGAGTTTATAGGAGAAATCGAAGGGAATAATAATGGTAAATGAATAAATAACAATGAATTATTATAATATTATCGATAAAGACGAATAAATATAACGTATCGAATCACGAATAACATTGTAAAATATAGGTAACAAAACTAAATAATACACGGCGCATATGGTATGGTATACGATACAAAATAAATATTAAAATCACGTTACAAAATTAACGGGCATCTGGACTGACGACGACCAAGACCATAATAATAACGACAACAAATACAAAACTGTGTAACAGCAACGACACACGACGACGTAATGACCAAAAGACGACGGGACTTTTGTTTCATCGACCGACGGACGGACGACGATAGAGCGGTCGGTCCACCACTAACGAGTCGGAAAACAAACATGTTTATCGTGCAGTACAAACACATACAATTATTATTATATTAACTTTGTTAATACGTAATATTGTTATAATAATAATTTTCCAATTTAACGCGAACAATTCGAGCTCGTTTGGTTTATGGATTTTTTGAAATCTGGATCGGCACATTTGATAAATAAAGACTTAAATGTGAACTGACAGAGAGTACCCATTTTTCATGTACGAGTATATGTCGAAAAAGCTCCCAATAAAGTCATGTAAAGTAACAGTATATAGTTTTCGCACATTGTCCCGTTGGTGTTGGCTCTATACACGGGGCCGTCATCTAAAACTTACACGTAATCATTGAAATTGAAAACCGGCTGCAAACTCATTGTCATCGCGCGAGATTATTAACGATATCTGAATTAATATTTTAATAAACCGCGCGGACTGATTGGGGGGGGCCACCGCGCAATCGAAAATTTTCGTTGGACCGCTTGTAATACGGAGTTATCCGGCCGTAGCCGTCGGAGATAGTTTTGTTTTAATTTTTTACTCACAGCCGCGCAAGCATTGTAAAACAACAACTAATATTAGCAAAAGTGTGTTATAAAACGAATTACTATTATTACAACACATTGACCTTTATAGAGGTATTTATCCGGCACATACTATATGACTGCTGTGGCAAACACATAGTTTAGTGCGCGATTTCGCAACATCAACCGCACATAGCTGGCGAGTGGCGATAATAGTGGATTTTACGTGAAAAGACGACGAGAAAATTATTGATTTATAATACACGCGAACTTGTCCAATAAAACGTGTACGCATTCGACTCGTGTGTTTTATATTATTATAGATGCAAAATATAATATGAAATTTAACGTACAAATATTATAATATTATTATTTATAATATATTTTATATTGACATATACATACCTTATATATATATATATATACACATATAAGATACGTTTATAATATTATGTGTTGTACGAGCATCATTCTAGTTTGTCTCCATAAAAAAAATTACTCCGGTGTCATAAATCAACTTGGAATAATTAGTTATTGTTGCTGATGGCGCGTCTTGGTGGTCTGTGTGCGTTTGTGTGTCTGTGTATCATCATAAGTAAAAGTATGTACACAATGCAATTTTTTTTATTTTCTTAAATCGTTATTTAGTTCGTCGAACCCGAATTACATGTCCCTGTGCATGTTACGAGATTAAATGAAAAACGTTAAAAAGAAAATAAATCGATACAATACGAATATACCGAGTTGCAAAAAAAAAAAATAAGAAAAAAACAATAACTTTTTTTTTTTTTGCAAAAGACCGTACTGCAGACATGGAACAGATGTTATATTATACTATAGCGGAGGAAAAAAGTAATAAAATCATTAATGGTATAATAATAATAATAATATTAAACGTTATATGTACGCATCCACTTGGCATTGATTTATTTAGCAAAATTAAGAGGGCTCGCCATAGAGAGGAGAAAAAGCGGCAGCCATGTAATTTGACAAAGACGGCGTTCAGCCGCATTTGATTTATAGAATACTCGTTTTTCAGGGTACGATTATGATGCGAGTTATAATATAAAAATACCATTTATCGTAGGGTTTAAAGAGAAAATACGCTTTTGATTGGAATTTTAAAGCTTTATACTAAACTACATTTTATGTTTAAATTATTTATTTTTACATACATATATTATATTAAAACATAAAAAAATTCCCTGATATGTTTGACTCGGCATGTTACGGTTACATTGAACCGCTGTGAGAAAAACGATTACTGTGTGATAGACTTAATTAAAAACACAATATAATATGATAAGTGGGTAAAACATTTAGTTTAATATACTATTCAGTAACAGTGTATCGGAGAAATAAACGATGAATTTCATTTGATATTTACTATTTCGATTAGTAATATACAATAATATTATAATATCTCTCCCTATTGATATATTATTCATATTGTCTTTTAAAAGATATTTATTGCACTTATTATATTATATTAAATATAAAATTATATTGTTTATAGGATATAAAAGAGGTCGCAACTACGAATATCAGATTTTATTTGTATTATTATTATTATTATTATTATTATTTACGAAATACATTGCGACAACTGTATATTGCATTGAATAAAATAGCTCGTTTTAAGGTTAATATTTGAATAGAATAGCAATTATTGATAAATTCATAATTGAAAAACGCGCTTAGGTACCCAATATTATTCTATAGTATTAGAATAATATTACAACGCATACGAGAACATTCAACTATTTTGTTTTTACTTCTAAATATTAAAACCTAACCTAAAGCGATATTAACGCTAGAAATTTTATTTAACGTAGATTAAATACATTGATTTAACTGTATTCGAAAAAGTGATCATTACCCAGAACTCATCATAGACCAGTTATGTGCCAAACAGAGGCAGCCAAGAAAAGTCATTTTCCAACGGAGGTTTAATTTTAGGAAAGCAAAGTGGACAAAATTTTACCAAGTGTTAGATGAAGTATGAGATAATATTCTACAGATGAAACAAAATTATGATAAATTTATCGATGCTATAAAAATCGTAAAAAAAAGAATATACCTATGGAATGCAGGAAGAACCACATAACTGGAATGAAACAAGGGCTATACAAAAATGTTGTACAATGCGCACAAATGTATGAAGAAAATACTTTCACAAACAACACCATAGAAATGGGAAGAAAACTATTAGAAAATATCGCAGGAAATAGATGAGACAATTGGATAAGAACAATAAAAGAGCTGGACGTATAAAAAAACAGTCGTAAAACAGGGACATTACTAAGACACATAAACAATGAAAATACGCAGCCAAAAGGATTCTTAAACATAAGAGCAAACCAATAATAGCTTGTACACTAATAATAATATAGATAAAACTGGAAAAATGAAATAAAATACAAAGATAGTAGAGGAAAAAAATGAAATGAAAACCTCAAGAATCCGCCTCAGCATGGAAGAACTAGATAGTGCAATCAAAACATTGAATTTAACAAGATTGGAGGAGTAGACCGGTTGATGACTAAACAAATTAAACGATTTGGACATAAAACACGTAAATATATAATATAATTATTAATAATTAATATTCGTTTAATTAATTTAACGAATATTGAGACAATACCTAATAAATACCAAAATTATAGTCCTGAAGTCAAGTAAAAAACATAGACATGTGGATAACTCATAGACCGTGTATAGAGGGAGGACCCGGGGTTCAATATATAGCAAAAAAAATAAAAACAGAATTGCGACTCAGTATCGTCATATAATTTTAATACAGAATTGCCAGACCCACCGACCGACTGTCTACTATCACTTTCCGTTATTAATTTATTGTGTGCGAGTTCTAAATTTTGTTTTAGATTTTGCTGTTATTTTCGTGAAATGTGAACTGTATTCGGAGAATATTATATTAATAAATAGTTTTAGTATTTATTAATTATATTACCTGTAGGTCAATATGATGAATACTTGTATCAAGGATTACCCTTCAAAAGCTGGTCAAAGTGCTAAATTACACAAGTAAAATGTTTATAATTTGTAAATATAACTTAATTTGAGTTTCTAATAAATAATATTATTATAGTATTCCATGTGATCAAATTGATGAATACTAGATTAAATCATATGTTCAATTGATTCATTACTTGTTTCGGCAAAATATTTTGTTGTTTGTAATCACCATTTCAATTAAAAAAAATATATATATATATATAGTACCTATAGAAAAATCTATACTATATTTTGATTGTCATTAAATAACATTCATCTGTAATGTTTATCACACTGCTTAATACGCTTGTATTCATTCATCGGATGTAATAATTATAGATGAATAAGAAAATAATAATAATAACAACAATAATAATAAATGAAAACGTAAATCAATTTGATAAAAATTGCATTCATGATTAAGGTTTGTGTGTATTATATATTGTGTATCTAATACGTCACAGAACATAATACTGTTTACATTTATAAATAGAAGACCATAAATCTTGCTTGTTTTTTGTCCCGATCAACAACACCCGTATCTAATAATAATAATAATAATAATATATACACAATAGGCCTAATTAATAGAATATAAAACTATAGTATTGACTAATAAAAATCTCCTGTTAAGGTAAAATAATCGAACATAATATTTTAATTGATATATTTTTATATTTTCTTATTATTTTTTGTTTTTGTTTTTTTTGTTTTTTGTTTAATTAATTATTTTGCATATGAATCGTATAACACATAATTTTTTCGTTTTCAACGACATCCATTTATCAACTTTTCGATTCTTACAATAATAATATCAGTAATAATAATTATAATAATAATGACAATAATAATATGTAAATTATTTAAAAATTTCATTAATTTAAAAATTAAATTA
The DNA here is from genome assembly GCA_032441825.1 of Chaetogeoica ovagalla. NCBI lineage: Eukaryota > Metazoa > Arthropoda > Insecta > Hemiptera > Aphididae > Chaetogeoica > Chaetogeoica ovagalla. The sequence continues at coordinate 16,181,964 of CM063723.1, read as the reverse complement.
CAATAATAATAATAATAATAATTAATTAATTAAATCTAATAACATAATGTCTGTACGATTATTTCTCTGGAGATTTATGGGAGGGAGGAGGGGAAACACGATAATAATAATTCATAAAACCTTAAATCATAAAATTATAACAGGAACCAATACCAAAAATCAACTTAACAAGGCCATTCAAATGACACTTATCAAATAAAAAAAAAAATAATAATAATAATTAAAAAAATAACACTCAAATAAAATAAAAATTAAGGAAAAAAAATGAAACAATTTTTTTTTCGTAATTTAATATTATAACCTAAACGTCTACTATCTATATAATATTAACAATACGATTTTTTTTCAATTATTTTACACGTATATTATGATAAAAACAGGAAAAAAACACATTTAAAATATGTATTACAAACTATCGGACGTTACGCGATTTAATATTATGATATTACATTTCATATAATATTCACAGAATCATATAGTTATTATCCCAACGAAAGTTGGAACATTTATAGTTAATGCCCCTGAGATGCTGCACCATTATATTCTATCGTTTAAAACGTATAGGTACGTTTCTATGTTTCATAATATTTAATATATAAACGTGATATTATTTTTATTATAATTATTATTATATAACATAAATATATAATAATATATCGTGTACGACATTTTATAATTGTTTATTTTGTACATTTGAAAAAAATATGAAACGGAGCAGAAACACAGCCTTAGGAAATAAAATAAAAAAGAATAAAAAGCTTCGTTGGAACTTAGGAAATATGCATATGATCATAATATATATATATATAAGACATTCACTATAATATTTTATCATAAAAGGTAACATATTAAATCACCGTGAAAATTAATACATTGCACTCGATTAACACGCATAATTTACATTTAATAATTAAATCATAATTAAATGTCTACACGCAATTACAGTGTATAATAATTATAACAGACTATTATTATATACTTTAAATATATTATTATAATATATACTATAAATAATGAACATTATTTTTTTTCTTTTTTTGGTTTGAGGTGTATGTGTGAGAGAATAATTTATATTGTATAATCGAATCATCGTTCCTGATAATTATTTTTATTATTATTATGATACCTGTATTATTGTTGTATATTATATATATATATATATATATATATATTATAAAATATTTAATGTTTACCCTGCATTAGTGACGAGTGTATTTCGCTATAGTCAAATAAATAATAATAATTAAAACTATTTAAAACTATTGCAAATAAAAATAATGATTTTACGTTACATGATGTTACTTTAGACACCGTCTCTCTCTCATTTTAATTCATATTATCCGCTCGTTTATTTTTTTTACTATAACACTTGTGTATGATATAATGTAAGAAGACGAAAAAATATCGATATAAAATCTGTTATCATAGTATAATCAACCGTTTTCATAGAGTTTTAATGTATCTAATTCGCTTTAGGCCTGCACCGATAAGTATCATTTCAAAAAACGAATCGATAATAAAATAGTACTCTACACGATTAATATTACAAAAAAAAAATAAAACGTATTATTTACGCACATTATGGCTCAGAAAAACAAACGAAATGGCGAATGATCAGGAACTATAAAAAAAAAAATAATAATAAATGTATATACAATATACATAAGTGGCTTTTTATTAATATATATATATATAGGTACGAGGAACAATATTGTGTTTGTGTGTATACGTTTTGTCGAGGTAAATATGTCTTTTTTCTATTAAAAAAAAACAAACGTACGAAATGCAGTAAAACAATGCCAATGTTTTGTGTATAGGAATCACAGTTTCACAGAAGTATACACATGATTAAAATCTAAAAAAAAAAAAAACAAATAAAAAAAAATACTGTAACTAAAACTTAGGAACTGTATATAGACACCACAACGTGTTCAGCTGTATATTAGGTAATTTTATCGTTTTGATTTGTTTATCGGGCTGAGACGAAAATGTATTATTTTATTCCGGAACAATAATATTTAATTGTCTTAGAAAATGGCTGGTTTTTTATTATTATTATTATTACTATTCATTATTCTCCAAAATACTTTATACAACACAACGATCACACTATAAAATATGTACACGATCGTCGATCCGTTTAAAAATCCATGTTTTCAACACGCGTATTATTATTTATATACGTATACTTCAGTAATAGTCGATACACGCGTTTGATTAATTTTTTTTTTCTTTTTTATATATATATAATTTTTATTTTTTGTATTTTATTTTTGTTCGTCTTTCGAAAATTTTACATATGTATATTTTATATATGTATAAAAAAAACCATAATATCATATTATTAATCGCATTAATACAAATTACGATCTATTTCGACGTAAATAATAATAATAATAATAATAATAATAATAATTGATTTATAATATATATATATATATAATCGTAATAAATTTTTTTCTTTTTTATATATATATATATATACATAAATTTACATAATATATGTATGTATGTATATATATATATATTATATTCTACTATTACGAGTGCACGGAGGAGATATTGGAGCGGGAGGTATCGCGTTCGTCACGGAAGGGATGCGGGGCGGCGGTCATGAGATTCGTTGCGTGGGACGGGACGACGTGAGTGAATGAGGGATGGTGATTAACGGAACACCGGCCGCGGGCGTTTAGGTTTGGAGCACCGCGTCGAACGCCAATGCGTAGTCCCTGAACACCCCGTGTCAGTCTTGTTCCTTGTCTTTGTCGTCGTTTTCCGCTTCCGGACTCAGTCTATCGTCGTCTTCGACCACGTCGTCGTCGTCATCGTCTTCGTCGTTGTCGTCGTCGTCGTCGTCGTCGTCATCGTCGTCGTCCACCACGTCGTCGTCCACGTGGTCGTTATCGCCAGCGGCGGCGACTGCGACGCCGCTACTACCGCCATCACCGACGCCGGCGGCTGGTTTCGAAAAGTCTACAGCCACTGTCTCCTCCTCGTCATCCTCTTCGTCGTCATCGCCGCCGCCACCGCCGCCGTCATCTTCGTCGTCGTCGTCGCCATCGCCGTCCTCGTCGTCGTCATCGTCATCGTCATCGTCGTCCACGCCGCAATCGTCAATCCCGTCATCTTCGTCACCGCCCATCATCGTCGGCGGCTCCGAGTTGCTCCCACTGACCGCGGCCGGCGACTTCATCGCAAAATCGAGCACGACCGCCGATTGCGGCTGCTGTCCTCCACCCGCACCGATCATCGCTCCCACGTCCAGCCCCATGACGTACTGTTGTTTCTCCGCCGCCGACAGCGACATGTGCTGTTGCTGCATCAGGTGCATCATATCCATGCCCATCGGGAACGTGGAACCGAAATCCGGGAAGAAGTTGGGTGCCGGGAACGCGGACGGATGATTGAACCCGGGAGGTCCCAGCATCAAGTCCGCCGCGGGTTCCGGTTGCAACGGCGGCGGTGGTGGCGGTGGCGGCGGCGGCGGTGGAAGAGGCGCCGTCGGTGCGGGCCCGTTGCCGGACTGGTTATTGTTGTTGTTATTATTATTGTTGTTGTTGTTGTTGTTGTTATTGTTGTTGTTCTTGTTGCTGCTGTTGTTGTTGTTGGATATGGACCCGAAGTGCAACAGGTCCAGCGGCCCGTTTATGTCGCCGAAACATTCTTTTTTCAACTGTTCCAGTTTCAACGATTTCCCGTACTTGCCGCGCACGTACATCAGCAGACTGTTGTAAGGTATGCCGAAGATCCGGGACGCCTGCGAAGTGGTCATTTTCTTGTTCCACACGTGTTGTAGCGCCTCCGTGAGCTCGGCGTTCGTCCACGACCGGGGCGGGCCGCCGCGAGGAGCGCTGTGCTGTCCTTTCGGTCGTCCCACCGGAAACATTTTCTCTGCAAAACACGCGATTAGGTACACACAGACGTTACGCCGACGCGTTGTAATTTCGAAAAACATTTTTTTCGTTTTTCACTACACTTACTTTTCTTTTTACTCGGCGGCGGATTGTCAAACCTCGGTTCGATCAGTTCGTTCAACAACGGGTTCCTGCAGCCGTCCAAACCGGGAAATAAACCTGCAAACGTGATTAATAATAATAATAATAATAATAACAATAATAATAATAATAATAATAATAATAATAATAATAATAAGAAGAAAAATAAGAAGAAAATAACGCTAGAGTTTAATGTATTATTCGCCGCGCGATTTACGCGTTTTACAATATTTATTCGGAAACTGCGCGGCGTCCAGTGATCGACGGAGAAAACGACGAAACGGAATAATTATTATAAATAATTATAATAATAATAATAATAATAATAATAAAAAAAAAATCAATTGAAAATAATGATTTTTCCGTATTTGAAATCGTATGGCACACACCAGTATTAACAATTGGAGAATTTCGCCGGAATTCAATAAGATTTTCCACTCTACCCAATATCGATGGCGAACAAATTCTATGTACGATTACATCGAATCGTTCATCGGCGAAAGTTAAATAGATAATATCGCGAGTTTTTAACACCGTATAACACAACGCTTCGATCCGAAGAAACAAAATATGTGTGATTGAAAATCGATCCGCGTGTTTTGAGGTTACTACGGCAATTCGTTTTTTTTTCTTTTTTATTTTTTCAATAAGATTTTTCTGTACAATTACTGAACGGGATTTTTTTCAACATCATACAATTTTATGATACCTGTGCTCTGACGTATTTCGGAAAATGTGCATTTATTTCTTACCAAGAGAACAATTCGGATTTCGAGACGCCGTGAGAAAGCGATATGAGTTCGCGATGATCCATTGAGATATTATATAAGAGATATAAATAGTACAAATCATTACGATTATTGGAGAAAAAATTGTTTTATTTATTGCGAATAAAAAAAGAAATTAGAAACGGAAAGCGAGTATCTCTTTATTGTCATTATTATTATTATTATTATTATTATCAATTAACATGCGACAGGTAAAAAAATAGCAATAGCTTATGTGCTCGAGCGAGCAGTATCGAGTGTAATACGAGAAGAGAGAATCATTTAGGGACCGTAGCATTTTTATTTTTTTTAAATTTCCAACGTTTAACGTCATTAGTCTCGGTGGGCTCTCGTATATATTATGTACACGCGAATGAGAACGAAGCGCGTCATTGCAATTATTGCCGAATTCGCGTACTGTTAAATAGTATTATTGATAAATTCGATGAAAATCGAAATACGTTACATAAAACGTATTTTGGGAATTAATATAGGGGGAAAAAGCAATCGGTTATGCATTTTATTACAATTATAATATAAGTTCGTTGATTACAATATACTACAATTTAATAGGATCGTGTGAATATTGTCGTTATCACGCGAATAAATCGCATTTTGATTTTATTCTTATTATTATTATTATTATTATTATTAAAATATTACTACTGTCTAAAACTTCACACGTAAATATTTCAATAATATAATCATTTTTAAAACGCAATGATCGTTTACTAGCAGCAACAAACAACTAGAATAATTACAAAAAGAAAACATAATAACATATTCTTTTGTTCATCTTACCGAATTGGGCGTCTATTGGAAACACTATAATAGAAAACAAAAAATAGAAAAAAAAAAAAAATAAAACAATTTATTAACTATTATCGTAAAATATTGACAAATTGTAGTGCCTACTGACAAAGGAGACGGGGAAAAAAAATGCCATAGAAATACGATTTTTTTTTTTTTTTTTTTTTAACTACGATGTTATAAAAACGTTACGAATGTTTTGAGAGCAGAATAAAAATGATAACGTAAGTCACTCCTCATTTATAAAAACAACCTCGTGTGCGTCGAGTATCATTTTTAAAATAATGAACAAAAAATATAATATATATGTATATGTATTGTAAATTTTAAAAGAAAACAACTCTAACGATAAACATACCGAACAGAAATTATTACACACACAGTACATTATATTTTCCTCATCTGTATACACTATAGTCTTTTTATATTTATACGCGTACGTAATTAATTACACAACAGACTTACTGTGCGGAGGTCCTTGTAGAGATAGCGATGACAATGGTCCAAACGGAGGAAATAACGAACTTTCGAAATGCGGATCCTGTAAAAAAAAAAAAAAACACACGCACACAATGTATGTAACTAATTAAATTACGTACGTAAATATTATTATTATTATTATTATTATGATAAAGTCAAAGTATAATGACGTTTTAAGAATTCTCAAAAGTGTATTGCATACATATTTATGAGTATATGCAAAGTTGGGTGGCTCGAGATAAAACGCTATGAGTGTACGCTTTTAAATGTAAATTATATTATTGTGCTTCGACGGATTTATTATTATTATTAAAAAAAAAAAAGAGAAATTATATTTAATATAACGTTATGCCGTTATATATATATATATATATTTTTTTTTTTTGTTGTATTTTATCTTAATTAAAATTGAAACTGTTTCGCGGCGCGAAATTTCGTCGGGAAAAAAAAAATAAATAGTCTAACCGCCGAGGGATTGAAAATATTTTATACGAATATACGACGGGGATGGGTGCATTAAAAGCGACCAGAAATTACATCGTTATTTCAGTTGACATTAATAACAACGCCGCGTAATAATGCGGCTAATATGAGTTGTTTAATTTTCGAAACGAATAAACCAACTAAACGGAACCGACGACTCCCCGCGGTGTAAAAAAAACGGGGCGGAAAAACGAAACGGCGCGGAAAAAAAAAAAATGAAAAAGTGATAATAAAAATAAGCAGCGAAGACGTTGTTGTACTCACGTGTGGATTAAGCGGTATGCTCATGGGATCTGGACCGTAATAAGGGAAGTCCTGATGCCTCTGCTGCTGTTGGTGGCCCAGATGATGATGGTGGTTGTGGTGGTGGTGGTGATGATGATTTTTTTTGTTATTTGACTGGTTGTTGTTGTTATTATTATTATTATTATTATTGTTGTTGTTATTATTGTTTACGGTCGGGTTACCGCCACTGTTGGCCGTCAACTCCACGGGCTGACTCTGTCCCGAGTCTCCAATCACTTCTGGTTCCTCCAATTCGACCTTCATTTGTTTCTGAGGAAAAATACAGTGATGGTGAAATAGAGGATAAACATCCCGCTATAAACCCCCCCCCCCCCCGACAAAACTATATCGAAATAAGAAAACAAATAATTTACCTATTATAATAAAAACGAGTTAAATAACTTGAAATGAAAAACACACGCGCGAACAAATTAACGACTGACAAACAACAAACATTTTATGCGTATTTATTATAATATTTTTAAACGTAATTTAAGATGTGTTTCAAAATCATCGTGAATCGATTTTAATTGTACACATATTTACCTGCGTAATAAGAACTATAATAATAATAATAATAATAATAATAATAATAATAATAATAATAATAATAATCGATGCAAAACGATATGAAATATTTATATAATAAATAATCGTAATAGGTATAATAATACACTATTTTAAATGTATGTAATAAGTATGTTATAACAAACGTGATAACACAATCTGTGAGAAATTTGTTCAAGAATATGACATAACTTTATGGTATCAATCGGATCGGATTTGGAATTACTTTAAAATAATAAAATATTTCTAATTAAATATTCAATTCGTGTAATGTTTTTTTTTTTTTAGGCTATTAAAAATTGTCACATATTTTAGCCATAGAGACAGAACAGTCAGATTGTTCATATGCAAAAGCTCTAGTTATTAGTGTGTTTAAGTATTTTAAATATATTTTAATCGTATCGTTATTATAATGTATTGTTACGCGATAAAATCGATTTTAATTTCTAGGTTCGAACAACTTACCAGTTATATCTAATATCGTTACAGACGCGCCGAGAAAGCATTTTTTGTTTTTTAAAGATTAGTTTTTAATATTTTATTGTTGAGAATTTATTTTTAATTTTTAATAATTTATGCTTATTAGGAAATGAAAAGTACTTTTTTCGGGATTTCAAGAGTTCAATTGATATTGACCGTGCACAAAGGCGTTCAAAATATTTGCGTGCGTCACAAAGTGGTTTAAAACACGAAGAAAAGTTAAATTAAATTAGTCAAAAATAAAAAAAAAATAAATAAATAAATAAAAATTATAATAATAAATATATATAATACACTCACATTAGACGACGGCGGTGACGGTGTCCTCTCCGGCCTCTTATTATTACAACTCAAATTTGTCGGCTGCACGTTGTCGTCATTGACGTTTTCGTTGTTCGGCGATTTTTTCATCGACAGATTTTCCGCGACGTTGCTGTTGTTGAAATGTGACGGTGATGGTGCTTTGCTCAGGTCTTGCGGCCCAATCGCTTCGCCCGATCTTCGCCTGGGCCTGGCCTATATAACGTAACGGCGATACAAAACATTTTAACGAAATACGTAAATAACGAATGTCCGTCGTAGTCATAAAACCGTCCCGACAGTCGATCGGATGAAAACTGTACGAGTAATTAATTTTTTTTTTTCTAGAAAATTTAACCCCTTTGGCGCGTTCGTACACCACGTGAATTATTAAACGGATATCCGCGAGCGGGTTAATACCAAACAAACGGAAGAAAACAAAACGCGAACGGATTAGCCACACGCGTACCTGTTTCCTGCGAGGAGTGGGCGAAGGGCAATTTCTGTCGTTGAACGTGATGGGCGGCAAATGCGGTATTTGCGGCAGGCGTATGTGATGTTCGTACGGATTGGACGCGGCCGCGGCCGCGGCCGCTGCTTGGAAGAACATTCGGGTGGTCGGTGACATGCGACCTGCGGCGGCGGATCCGTCGCGGTGATGTGATGACGGCAGCGGCGGCGGTGGCGGCGGCAGTGGCGGCTGCGACTTGTTGCGCGGACTTTGCGGCGAGTTGTTCCGATGCCTGTGGTGATGGTGATGGTGATGGTGGCTCTTACCCGGCGAACTCTGTCCGTTGAACAGCTCGTAGTGGCCGGTGATGCCGGCGTGTTTACCGCCGGGACTGTGGCCCCTGGAATGGTGATGATGGTGATGACCGCCGTGGTGATGCGACGACTGATGCTGCTGCTGATGGTGTGACGACGGCGGCGGTGGTGGCGGCGGCGGTGGTGGCGGCGGCGGCGGCGGCAGCTGCTGCTGCTGAGACAGCGGCGACGGTTGCAGGACGTCTGTGGGTGTCACCGAAGACGAGATTGGCGAGTCGACGAACAGTGGAATACGCTCTGTGTGAGCGAGCCCGCGGATCTGTGGAATAAAAACAAAAAAAAACAAAAAACATTACGAATCAGTAAAATATGATTCACGCGGTTTTCGTAGATTTGGACTAGGAGTTATGTTTGGACGCCCTGCAGGGCAATTTATGCGTGTTCTCAATAAATTTGGAAATTTTAGTTTATTTACAAAAAAAAAAAAAAGAACGCGTAACTATTATTACATATTCACTCATTTATCGATATACGAAATATAAGTTTCACTACAGAGGGTTATGAAATAAATGACAATAATCCATAGTATTTATAGTGTATACGTATATATCTGTACCCTGGAGGTAAAGAACGCCATGTCCATTTTTGATTAAATTCAGTTAGCTTCATGTCCTTCTTGTTGTACATTTTACGCTCTATGTAAAGGTATCGGCTCTCTAAACATCATGGTTTAGTAACTTTTTTAAAAAAAAAAATGGCTCTTTCCAACGAAAAGATTACCGATCCCTGGTATAGGACAAGATATAGGTCCAGTTACCAAAAGTAAAGGAAATAAGGCGACGGCAAAATGAAATCGTATCCATTTTCTTTAGAGCGTAAAACGTACAGGGACATGAAGCTAACTGAGTTTCATCAAAAATCGACATGTGGTGTCCTTTACCTCCGGAATACAGATTTCAAGTTTTTTTTTGTTGAGTGAAACATCTTCAGGTCTGATATGGAGAGCTAACCCGTAAAACGAACGAAATTCAGTATAAAAAAAATAAAATAAATAGAAACGAGAGCCACACAAGCGGACACTGGATTAACTAGTTGAAATTGTAATTCTTTGGTTTGTAAAATTTGTGTCTGTTTTATATTATAACATTCCTTGCTCTTATAATAGAGTTTCTTACAACACAACTTCTACTACAAATTAATAATAATAGACCAAAAGAATCGACGACGAATTACGGAACTACCATTTATCCTGTCTTTTCAAAGTACGTTGATAAAATTACGTCGAAAACATATGTCTCCTATTTTAGTTATCATGAGTCTATTGTACCTTTTATAGAATAAAAAAATTAATGTTTATTGGTTTATAGATAATTACAAATTAAATTGTATTACCAAAAGCAAACAAAAGATTTTGTTTTTTATTTTACTCTAGACTTCCTTTTTTTCTAAAAAAAAAAAAAATTAATATTATTTTAATATCAAATTCTTTAATTTAGCATATCTTACATTACACAATTTCTATAACATCGAGTTTAATAACACTCCACTCTGAAGTTTCACTTCTGCCCGCCGTCCCCTGACACCCAGTTTTTTTTTATATAATTTCTTCATTACAATAAATTCTTTGTATTATTTCAATACAATATAATTGAAAGTTACGTAATTATTACAATCAAAATAAACAATTATTAGTAACTGTTGTATATATTTCAGTTCGAGCGGGTCACTTATATTTGGACAGAGATTTTAGAGTTTTATTTGAAATTTAAATAAGCAATTTGATAAATTACTGTATGTGAAAAATAATTCTGAATGACACTAGTTGATTATTACAATATGATATATAATGCGAGAAATATTGTTAAAATATTATATTCATCGGGGTTTGTATTGTAATATTTCGAAATCTTGAAAAATAAACGCAAAACGAACGTATCGACAAACCAAGAATTTTTTTTTTTTAAATAATTTTCTGATTGTTTTCAAATACGTTTCAGGATCTATTTGGAAAATGTACCAATTACACACAATTTTTTACCGGATTGTATCGTACGTCATAATCTTCCTAGCACTGTTCGACAACACAAAAAATTTTCAACATTTAAAAAAAGAATCCATTATTATAAAATACACCCATTGGTTTACATGAAATCTATTAAATGCAAATAGATGAATTTTATAATAATAATAATAATCACATTTTAATGTGCATTTTTCTAGCCTTAAATTCTGGAAAATCTTTTTTTAATTTCCAAAACATCCTTTATTGGAGCTCTTTCGTTATCGATTAAACGATAGAAATTTGTCACTTGCTAAAATCGAACGCAGATAATATGTTTTTATTAATTTTAATTTTGAAAAACGTCTTTCTCTACCCCACTAGTATAACACGGTAATTGAATTCGTTAGAAATATTCTACAGGAAATCCTGATGTTTAATCGTGTGTTCATTAAAGTCAAACGCAGTTGATTCGTTACGGGTATTCTAATACTGCTTTTTAAAAATATACATACGTCTTTTAGTAAAATAGCACGCGTAGATCCGTTTCGTGAATATCACTATGGTCTTTTCATCTTTCAATGTAAAACACAAGTCCATACAACGTTTTAGAAAAAAGTGTCATATGACCGGATAAATCAAAAATATTATATGATAATCATTATGGCCTTCCAGCTGTAAGAAGTCTTAATATCATTTAAGCAATAAAAAAAAAATCTATTTTAAATTTCTCTTCGGAAGTAAGTTCTTATTTATATTGAAATTGACTGCTTATTCGTTTATGCGTTTAGAGTTTATGCGAATTCAAGTTAAAAAAAAAAAACTCAACATTTCCTGATTCTTTTATACATTCAGTTGGACAAAAATCATACTCGATTAATTATTTTGAACAAACGTTTAATCTTCGTGAATGGCGGCGTCCTGCTGTTAGGCCACCTCAAACGTCGGTTTTGCGTTTTTACTATTAGGACCGACACCTATTGCAGATGCTATTACACTGATCGAACGATTTATTGTGTTTGAAATAATAAAACATGTACACAATCACACGAATGGAGAATCGAATTTTCGAGTAGAAAATATATTTATATTTGCAGGTTCTGATCTTCACTATTATTCGGGTGAGAAATGTATGTATTAGCAGAACAAAAACTAAAAAAATAAAAATATCATTACGTATTTTATTACTTTACCCACGTAATCGATCTGCGTTCGCGAAATCGTTTAAGACGAACCTGTAGTAAATATTATGCCCTATATTGCGTGATTTTATTCGTATATTTTTCGCGAGAAAAATCAGCCCCCCCCCCCGTGTCAAGAATATTACAATATTGTAACATTCGAGAATACGTTTTCGGATATAAAACATTTGCTGGGTCTTCTCCAAAAGACCCGATATATATACACGGCTAATAATGTTATATGTTTACGTACTTGTAGCGTTTCGGCTGCCTGAAGCAACAACGGCAATTGTTCTTGGCCAACGTTAATCTCCCCTTTGTACATGAAGTGTATGATAGCTCTCATCTCCCAATCGGGAAGGTCCTTAAGCACGATCACTGGATGTTTACACGGTGTCTCTGAGAACAGCCTTTGGAAATACGGACTGCGGCGCAAAGAAATAATTATTATCGTTTAATTTATAATAAGTAATTCCACTGGGTAAATAATATTCAACCTTATTAATTTTTTTTTTTTGTTTAATGCGTATTCGCGTTACGGTCAAAGAATATATTTTAATTCGGACATTGTAAACCAATTGCCCGTCGGATTCGAGCAATGCTGAATCCGTTTCATAAATCAATTACATTGCTCGAGACATTGTATTAGAACTGTACCGAAATACTCTAATGTCATTAAGAGAAGCGGTTAGAAAATTTACAAATCTAATTGGAAACCGATTAGCCGTCAACGGCGTGATAGATGCGATTGTAAGCAACAAGGCGAAACGAGTAAATGAAATGGTGAGACTGCAGGAAAACTATGTACTACTAAATGCCATAACAATAATAATAACAATAATAATAATAATAATAATAATAATAATAATAATAATAATAATAATAACAATAATAATAATAATAGCTTAAGCCGTAAAAATAAATAAATTCAAATTAATAAATAAAAACCATTTGATTATTATTTTCATCATAATCGCACCCGCTGTCTATTGGCTATTATGTGCAAAACGCTAGGGCAAGGTGTATAATTGTCCACATTGGTTACATTGAAATTGGACACTGTACACACATTGCCCGATTATAAAATTTGTTACCGTAATATACGTATATATTATATGAGTACCTGCACGCGGACAAGACGACTTTATGGGCTTTGAATTGAGTATTTTCACAGACCAATGTGACGTCGACAAGAGTTTCGTTTTGTAAAAGCACTTCAATGGCGTCCATCATGTGGACCAAGTGATTGTTCCATCGGAGACTGTACTGCGGCGTGTCCATATCCGTTATCAACTGTACACAAGAAACAAACGGTATTGTTATAGAAGAGAAATGACGGCAATTATATCTAATCCTCAATATAATAATAATAATAATAATAATATATAGAAGCCTTGTTGTTTCTATAATTATTGTCGATTTCACCGCAGAAAAATGAAAAACAGAACAAGAAGACGACATCATAAACGTATATATTTTACAAGTTTACCACAGCACAAATACAACATATATATATATAAACTAAAAATGTATTTACTTATTTTTCAATCTCCACGGGAGAATTCTCAAATGAATATTATTAATATTATACAACGGGCATTTTAATCGTATATTATTGTTGAGACTGAAATGTTTTCGTGCGCAACAATTATCTTTGAATGACTTTGACGAATAGCGTGCGGTAAAATGAATACAGTAGTAGTATAAGTCATCCACATTGTGTACAAGGAGTTTAAAACCATATAATTGTAATGTATAGTTCGAAAATATATACAAAAAAAAATTACGATGTCGTAAATTTTACGGCTAAAAAAGTCTTATTGCGAAAAAAAATTCTTATTTTAATGAATAAGTTGTACTAACAGTGATGGTACACTTAAAAAGGAAAAATAAAACGCGAGTAAATTAATTTTTATTCATTTAAAAACAACAAAGCAATACGAGTACAAGTCGAATGGCTGTAATTTTTATTATTTTTCCTTCGCATTATACATTATACGTATAATATATATATTAATTATTTTACAAATAACTTATATTTCGATAAGACTCAATTAAATATAAAATGGTAATTGTATACGGATAAGATTCTGGATTGTGTTGCAACAAAATTCAAGACAATCGCAATCACACACACACATATATATCATCTGTTTGGTTTAAAAAAATATTGTCCTTTTCCGAACAATAATACGTCGACTGTACGTATGTATAATAATATACTTATATTATTGAACGATATTCGAATCTTATGTGTCTGTGTATATAATCGATTTTTCGCTCGATAAATACGAAACTATACGCGTTCACGCGTTATGGTGATATATACCAGTTGCATGCGCAGACGTTTGGTATGAGAAATGAAGAAATATTGTCCTTAAACGAGCCTTACAGAAAAAAAAGGACAAAAAATTTAATGCAAAAAATATCAATTCGTAAAAATACGTCTTATTGGTTACTACTTGCGTTTCATAAAAAAACATTTTTATGCTTTTCGTATATATTTCAACGAATAAATCCAACGAATAATTAAAAATAAAAACTAAATATATTTATTATTATAAATTATAAAATACAGAACATAAAACTAATATAAAAATAAGTAATAGGAAAAAAATTAACGCATAAAAAGTATTACGTAATGGCAATCTTATTCATATTGGACGCGAGTGTGAATACTTTAAACTCTTCAAAACTTCAATATTCGAAATCAGATAATTCGGTCATTTCGTGCTCAATGTGAAAAAGAAAAACTAAACACAAAAGCGATTCGAATCGTTCGCGATCGCAGTTTAAATCTTGATAATTCGAAATAAAAGTTGTGCGCACAACCACTACTGCGGATAACAACAAACTCGTTAAAGTACCGTGTATATCGATATTGGAATATTTTTAAATTTCGTTAGTAATTTAATTCCATATATATATTTTTTTTTTTTTTTGGGAGGAGGGGAAATGTTTGAAAAACTTTAGGCATTGAGCATAAGAGTCGTGTAAAAAAAAAAAAAAAACACGGTACACCTGCCGCATGGCTATGATGATATCTGCTACTCTATACGGGGTAGTAAATGTTTAATACTCCAAGTTATATACGAAATGTCACTATATACGAGTTATAAAACCCTTCGAAAAACAATAAAAAACGTATCGTAGTTGAAATATATATTATTAATAATAATAATAATAATAATAATAATAATAATAATAATATATAAGCGAATAACTCATAATATATATATATACATAAGTGTTTATATAATGTATAAATACAGGGAGCTGCTGTCGGTAATTAACAATGCATAACAACGTAACAATCGTCGCGCGTATCGTTTCAATTATTTTCCTATTACACTCGTATACATTGACGAAAACGAGCATATTGTAGAGAATATATTATTATATCACTCGCGCGTACTTATATTATATATATAAATATATATATATATATATACTATTTATAATATATTATTATGTTGACACCAGCCCGCGAGAGGAGGCAATTAAGAAAAGAAGCAGATCCAATATATATATATATATTTATATATACATTCCGTCCAAGGTTTCTTTTTTTTTTTCGTATAATAAGTATGCGCGTATATATTTCTATTCAAGGACAGTGTGCAGTGAACAAGCAGCAATATTAATGTATATAAATGCGCAACGATTTTCAAAAAAGAAAAAAAAAAAAGGATTATTATACATATTTTATAAACATAATTTCTCGTTATGTGAACATTTTTTTTTCTTCTCGTTCTCGCTCAGCGTATAGAAAAACAATTCTATATAATATTCTAAATTATTATTATTATTATTATATATAAGTAACCGTAATAATATTTTACTATAATAAAGTAATACGCGCATGCCGATAACACGGTATCACGATGGCGCATAACGATTTCTGCGTAGTGTTCATTTCTTTTATTTTTTTTCTTCTGTATCGAATTTTCGCATATACGCTGTTCAATATACTACTTAACGATTTTCACTATAAACAGATATCGTGTCGTAACGTACTCACGCGATAACGATGCGTACAATATAATATAATATATGTTATGTAATAATAATAATATTATTAATAATATAAAACGACACCGATACTACGCGTACGTACACATATTATGTATATAATATAATATAGTTTATATAATATTGTACGTGCACCGCGCGAACACAAACGACTTTGAGGAAAAACGATTATATTATTATAAGGATTTTTTTTTTTTTCAAAAAATATCGGAACTATTCGAATGTTCACTCGTGTTGTTTGTCAACAAAATCTCGACAGTATATACGTGACGAATTCGAAGCTTGCAGTGACGTAGCCAAAGGCCTTATAATAATACCTGTCCACTCTTTTTTTTCTTACATTTTTATCGATTATTTAAAGGAATATTACATTTTATTATTTTTTGATTCTCGTAGGTACTCCAAAATCGTTGTGCGCAATCGCATTTTATATTATACCGTCATCTGTGTTAGATCGTTATGAAAAATGTTCATCGCGGTTATTAACGGAATCGAGTTCATCACCTGTATAGTAAAGTGTTGTGTTTAAACTTTCAAGTGTTTCAACACTATTTACTCATTTGAAACTCTTCTCCTCAACCGCATTATAAAATCCTAGCTGCTCATAACAGATCGACACTCGACCGTTGGAAAATAACCGCGGCGTTTGTCCATCGGCAAAACAGTACACGAGCACAACTACTCGTATACCTTGTCACGCGCTCGTGTTCGACTTAATAATTTCGCTAAGAATTTCACCACGGCACCGTCGCTGCAATCATTTCGGTTCTGCATCCGCGGATTCTGAGTCTTCCCACGTTTAACTAAATCTTTTCACATTCCGTTCCATCGCCTTTTCCCCTCTCCGTTGCAGCCTTCCGATCGCAACGTTTCTGATCTTCGCACGGTCAGACCCGTGTTACATATTTGGTAAGCATCTGTTTTTTTTAACTGAACGCCAGTTATAAAGTGTGATTTGAACTTCCACCACTTTATCAGTTATTATATAATATTTACATTTAAAAATTCAATTTTTAATGCAAATAGGATGAAGACGATAGAAGAAATTCCAGTGTTCTTCTAATCGCACATTTATCGTTCCCGTTAAATGCGCCAAAACGTCAGAAAGAATTAAGTTTGACCAAAAATAATTGTGTTGCTTACGTGCCGTAAAGTTTGAGCGTACGTTAACATGTGACCGATATTGCAGCGTTTGTATGCGAAGTAATAAAGAAACAATTATTGTCCATTATCAAAACACAATTTTTTTTTCCGAAAGGAGGGCGGTAATTTTTACAAAATACTGATCTGCGCACGGTACATACGACATGCAGACTACCGCCGCGAGTCGATTTTATAACTCGTTAATAACGGCTGTGTCAATTTTGTAACTCTTCTTCTTACATTTTTTCCTCCGAGCCGCCGACGATTTTCGATCGTATATTGTCAAATAGGTATCACTTTTATAGCTTATATATGTATATAATATCATTACACGATTAAAAACTTGTCGGTATTGGTCTGTGTATATGATAAAAATGAAAATTATATGACACATACCGTCCGCACGGGTTGCTCGTCAAATGGCAACAGCAATAGTCGTCCGGTTTGAATTCTATCGGTATACGTTATTACACTACGTTATTATTATTATTATTTTTGTTTCTTACTGATATGGAAATTCAAAAATACAATCACGTTTTTAAATATCTTCAAACGTCAATTTCCGAACTCGAAAAAAAATCCGAGATAAACGAACTCGTTTTCCTAATAATATTATTATTTTTTTAATATATTTAACGAATTGCACGGGAACTAACGTTTTAAACACGCACATAAATATAATATTATAATAAAAAAAATATACGAAGTACTCGTGAACTGTTCGAGCAGTATCTTCTCAAACGCGATTTTTTCCAGACGCGTATATCACACGTAAAATGTAATATTATATATCGTACATTAAGGTCATGCGATGTCTTGCATTATCGTTTTATCGATGGATTCATCGATTGTGACAATGCGAATCTATCCCTCGCCCTCCTGTCGTGTTATATTATATTCATAATAATACGTGGAGTAAAAAAAAACTCTCGCGCGTTCTCGATCGTTGTCAAATCATCGTCGTTGCTATAATAATATTATTATAACAGTTCGGAAAACTATTAGCCTCTTACGCACATTTTTCGTTTTCTTCGCGTTTTCTCGCGTGTGATCGTATTGTAATTACGTGATTTTTACTCTGTGTTTCTTCGCGTGTCGTGCACTTTTTAATAGAATATATTATACTGACGTAAAATATCCAGTGCGTGACACATTTCAACAGATTTTGTTCCCGGCGGCATTAAACCGCGTGTTTTGGTCGTCGGGACGAACTTTCAATCATGTCATCATTTACAGCGGCGAATCAACCGTTATATAATATGTAACTCAAGTAAAAATTGTAATACATTCGAATACAGTCCGCTTTAATCGGCATATATTTATTTATTATATTTTATTTCACGTTGTTTTAAAATTATTTGACGTAATATTATATCGTGTGCGTTCACGTTTTCGGACATCATTACAACCGGTCATAATATTTGCTGACAATTGGTGTAATCATATATATATATATTATACCAACTTAAAAATAACCAATATTCAAATACATAAGAACTGGCTAAGGAAAGAGATCAGTGGAGACAAGTGGTTGTTGCGGCAATGGGCCTATCAAACAGTTTAAAAAAAAAAAACAATTTTCAACAATAACGCGCGTATAGATCATTCATTTCCATTATCTACGATTTTGTATACTTTTTTTTATTTTATATAATTTTAAATTGTACGTATATTTACAATTCATTATTGCAATTCCATTCGGCCAGTGTGATTTGTATACATATTTTAGTTTCTGGTTAAAAACGCGCGTATGTTAACACACAATAATATCACACTTGATATTCTTCTCGAATTAATTGTAAAACTTGTATCGATACTTAATAATAATCGAAGGCGAATCGCAAAATGGCCAAATATACTTGAAATAAGAAAAATCGTCAATGACAATTGATTAGAACCGTGTACGACAAACGCGTGGAGAATGTCCACTGATTCTCCTGCATGAGACGCGTTATTAGTAGGACTTATTACGAATAATATTTAAACACGATATTCCCGTTTACTTTTTGGACTAGTGAAAATCATTTCCAACGTTTCTATAAATTGCCTTCGAAGTAACACACGTATTATTACGAGTCTAATGCGTATAATTTTGTGTAGGTATTGACAAAAATGTTTAAATAACGCAATCATCAATAAAAAAAAAATACCGAATACATAACGTATAATACGTACGTGTTACTTCGCTTTGAACGTATATTTTTATATTATTAAATAAACATAAGAATAATTGCGAATATAAATATTTACAAACGTGAATTGAATAAACGAGACATTATATATATATAATATATATATGTAGGTGTTTAAAATGTGTTTTCATTCTAAATAATAGCTATTAGTTTAAATTTGTATTTCATAGATTTTTTTTTTATAGCAGTTTGCGTGTAGATAAATTATTTAATAGGGTCTATAATCCAATAGCAACGGTGTCAAAAACAATTAAATGTACATTGGATTAGATAATTTCAACAAATCATAACGTATAGGAAGAGAGAAAAAAATTTTGTTTAATCTTTAATCAAAAATATTTTGTCTTATATAGTATTCTAGTTTTATTTATATATTAACGTTTGAAATATACGTATTGTATTATAACGGTAATAAAATTTTACACGAATGTGTGTAAGCTACGCGTTTATGTGTATACAATATTATATAGGAAAACACGTCAAACGCGTTCAATAATTCGTATCATTTGCGTTTCGGTTTGATTATTATAAAACGTATACACCCATGCATCTATTTTGTTTAAATTGTAAATAAATAACGAAC
This sequence comes from Chaetogeoica ovagalla, assembly GCA_032441825.1. Classification (NCBI taxonomy): domain Eukaryota; kingdom Metazoa; phylum Arthropoda; class Insecta; order Hemiptera; family Aphididae; genus Chaetogeoica; species Chaetogeoica ovagalla. The sequence continues at coordinate 16,161,902 of CM063723.1, read as the reverse complement.
TAGTAATTTTTATATATCGAAGTTTTAATGTGTCAATAAAAATGGCCGTGGTGGTTTTTATAAAACACAGTTTAATAGTTTATTTCTACTACGTCACGAAAAAATAACATATTGAAATAAAAAAAAAGGTAGCGGGCCACGGGAGTTACGTTGTGAATGTCGCTTAATATAATGTCAATTACTTGGATAAAGATTTTAGAACGTATTGTTATAACTATACATTTGAGATCAATGATAAATCATTACATTCGATAAAACGATTTTGAGCTGAGCTTCGGTGTAATATTTAAAGCTGTATAACCTAAAACAAATAGTTTTTATGAATCAAATACATCAAAACCAATAATTGCTATAAATATTCCAAAATTAAAAGAAAGTTTTTGAACCATTTTTCTTTCCTTGACGCGATATAAAGTTACATATTTTAAGTTTCTTTAACTATCAGTTTTAGAATAACTAAAAAATAACGACGTTAATCGATTGCGACGAAATCGCATTTTTACCGTTTTCGTGTAATTTTTTAGTTATATTTTTAATCGTTTTGTGAAAATCGAAAAATGACCTCTCCAAATTACCAACTAAATGCAAATTGCTACCGAAAACTAGTTGTGACTGTGAAGATCAGAACACTGTTTTTGATAGAATTTTTGGATACAGATATAAAAAAAAAACACAACATTGTAAAGCCAATACATTTTTCATCCCGTTCAGAATCTAAAAAAAATATTAGAGCCGATGTTGTACCGCGACGTGTTAAGATTTGCGAAAAATCCAACGAAACGCGCATATTACGCGAACATAATTTATTATACTCGTATATTCGGTAAATTAAAAAACACCGGCCGATTTATTTATAGTTTTTTACCGTCATACAATTGCGGTTAGTTCTCAATTTCGGCTTATAATTTCCGTGAAATATAACTGAAATTTCTTTTTTCTCAAGCCCGCTAAACAACATATTTGCCATATTATCGTTGAAACAATAAAATAAATCGATATCGCGAATCGACGTTAGCACAGTAGAATATAAAGTATTATGAAAAACGGCGAATACGGTATTTCAGACAGTTCCGGATTTCGTGCAAAATTCCTACGATATGTTTTACTGCCACCAACGAGGCGATTCAATTTTAAAGAGGAAAATCGTTTTTTAAGTCTTCTATTGCATTGGGTTCACTCGTCATATCGCTTTATTTATTTTTTATTCGATTAAAAAATAATTTTTTTATTGACAAACATAATATATATCTAAAAATGAATGCGAAAAAAATATTTTAAGTGAGACATTATAAATTTTAATATTTTTGATCTTTTTTTAAAAATTAATATTAATTTTAAAAAAAACCAAAATGAAATCTTAGAGAAGTCATTTTTCGATCGTATTACAAAAAAATAAATAAATAAATACACGTCCGAATAAAAAAAAATTATATATAAAACTAATATAAATTAAACAGTCAATATAATACAAGTTCGCGTTGACGCTATCGAATCGATTTAGAATTATATTACATTCGACGGTGTGCGTGAGCATATTACGAATCGAACTGTTCGAAAATTCAAATATACTCCAAAAATTACGTCTTTGATTCGGTTCGAAAATTCGAATTCGTAAAAGAAATAAATGCGAATTACATTAAAGATTCAATCGATTTAATCTGTAATCGGTGAACTGAGATTATGAATTGTCATAACGATTTAAATGAAACCGAAAGCAGGGGTGTGAATACCGTGAAAAAATATATCAAACATAGTCATCTTGTACTATAGGCAGGTCCGTTTAATTTTTTACAAAAAAAAAAAAAATAGAATAGAATTTATCGAAAAATTCGAAATGTTTATTAAGAAAAATTGTGATAAAACTTTGAAGAGTTTAAAAAACGACAAACGATTTTTAAAAATGTGTTTTTCTTTTAATGCAATCAAAGTAACGGGTACGTCTGACATTGTATTAAATGTTTACGACCAAAAACCAAAAATTATCTCTTTTACCCAAAAGTCCACAATTACTATAAATAATTTTAAATTAAAATCTTTTTACTCTAATTTAATATAAATTGTAGACGTTCGGTGAATATTTCGACTTTCAACAATATGCGACCATTGTAGTTTCGAAATTACGAAGAAATAACAACTTTATGATCGCTATTTCGACGAAATCGCGTTTTTTTTTTCAACATAATTTTTCGTTAATTTTTAAGTTTTCTTTCCAGACGCTTTTGTGAAAATCGGAAAATGTACCTGTCTGAAGTGTCTCCGACTAGATGCGATTCGCTACCGAAAACAAAACATGACGCCGCAGTATAGATCGAAGCCATCTTTCCGGTAAAACTTTCGAATACAAATAAAAAAGTAAAATAAATGATGAAAGAAAACGCATCTCCGAAATACACCACCAATACATAGACACCTCGGTGTCTAAAATAAACGCGCATCGTTGTAAAACCGAAAGCTATTCGCTCAGAATCAGCTATTAACCAGCGTTCGACCCGTCCCTATGGAAACCGATCACCTAGGTCACGGGCGTATTATACGCGTGCTGGGGGCCGTGGGTACTACGGCGCGAAGGGACGACTATTTTGGATCCGAAAATCATTAATCGCGTCTGGGCATCCGACGATCTCACGACGTAAGGCGACGTCCGCGGCAAAGGCAAAGATCTCTCTGCGGGACTTATCGACGGCCAGTGCGCGCGAGAGACGCTATCTATTTAATAAATCACGGATATCCGGAGCGGTCACGAAGATTTCACGGTAACTATCGCGGAACACTATTGTTGTAATATCGGATCGTCGTTACGCGCGCCCTGCGACCCACCGGCACCCTGTACCGTACGCGACGCGATCCTCGCAGGGTCGTTTGAACCAAAATATTGCATACAGTAATATCCAAAATCGGTTTCCGGATTTATTTTAAACGATATAGTATTTTATAATCGCAGTGCTTTTAGTTTTCTCCTTTTCTCCTAAATGTTAGATCTCGAGATTTTACAAAGGTGTGCGTGTTTTTTTTTATGACTTTCCCTAAAAATTCTATCGGAAGGAGTGCCGTGATCGTTACGTGTAACACTACTTTCTGAGATTCAAATCGCATGTAGTCGGCACTTTAGAGTGAGATCATTTTTCGATTTTTTTCTCAATACTTTTTATTAAGCGTCAGAAATATGTACACGGAAAACGACAGAAACGCGGTTCCTTCGAAATCGATTACCGTGATTTCTTCGTAATTTTGAAACTAATGCGGTCATAAGAAACCTGAAATTTTCACCGAGGAGACAGACTTTAAAAAAAAAAAAGTCTTTAAATTTTGCGCTCCTCATAACAATAACGTAGATTTATTTTACGTGTTCGATTCATAAAAAAAGAGATAATTTTTGGTATTCTTAAGGCATAAAAATTTTAAATGATGTTAGCTTTTAAAATCGTCGAGTCACAATTTCATTCTATAAACGTTTGAAATCTTTCGACAAATTATATTACACCGATGCTCGAAACCGTTTTATCGAACGCAATGATTTTTATCGCATTACTTTCAAATTTATAATGATAACAATACACACTAAAATCTTTATCCGAGTAATTCACTTAAGCGACATTCACATACCGGTTCGTTTTATTGCGTAAAAAACAAATGCCTATTTGTCGAGAAAAAACAGAGCTGATAAAACGTTTTCGTTTATTTACTATTATTTCAATTTTTTTTTTTTGTGATATTTTATATACGACGAAAATCTCGTATCAAATTCGTAAAAATTCGCTTAATCTCGTATAAATCACGTTTAAGATTTTTTCGAACCATGTCGCGTACGATGAGTTTCGTTCGGCTGGGCTTCACCGTCACAATATGGTCGCGTGTTCCAGTGTTCGCGACGAAGTTCCAGTGTTCCCACTCGATTCTGTTTGGAGTACACGTATTCTTGTTAAAAATTCAATTTAAAAGTGGCGAATACTGTTATTGCGGTAAAAAAAAAAGCCGCCGCTATTTAATAGTACTAAAACGATTTGAGTGCGCGATTTTTATGATCTATTTACACTGTCCGCCAATGTGTTGAGCGCGTTAAAAAAAAAAGTTCCGAGGTCGTTGGGAGAACCGATTACCGTTACCTGGCGTGTTGTGCAGGACGCGGGGACGGTGACGACGACGACGAGCGAATCGAAGGAGGAAAACTCGTACGCGAAGAACCTGTTGCAGGCGGAGGGACGACGGAAGCGGCACACGCGACGGCCGTGGCGACCGTCGACGTTACGTAGTGACGGACGTCAAAGGGATATTCGCGACGGGTGCACCGTGTCCATTATTATTCGGCGGGCGTGCGTATCGACGATGCGCGTCTCATCAATTTTTGTACCCGTCGAGTTTTGTAGTTTCGGTACGTCGTCTGCACGCGACGCGTGCGTGCGAAAGAGGGCATCGCGCGCGCGCGCTAATGAAAGCTATTAAAAAAGAAAAAATACATGCGTATACATCGTGCGAAAGAAAAGCTCATTTTTCGTTTTATCCGTATTTATTATTTTATACGTTTTCACTCGCGCTCGCGTTTCGTTTTCCTCCTATCGCGCGATCGGCCCGACCGCCTTTCGGCACCGTAACCACCGCCCAAATGTTTCGCGTTTTCGTTCCCGAGGAACACCCCCCATTCGACTGGCGCGCGCAAGCGCCCGGGCCACGTCCCTTCGACGTCTTCTTCGTTTTCTCTCTTTTTTTTTTTTTTTTTTTTTTTTGTTAACGCCCAACTTTTTTTTTCCACCGTCTTCAGCGGCGTCTGACGTTTTCCGTTCTCATACGACAACGCGCGACGATATTAGAGTAAAAAAAAAAATAATAATAATAAAAAATACTATCACCACCACCACCACCTCGCACACCCGTCGTCGACGCCCGTGCGCCCTGCGACACCTGACGGCCGGCCGCCACCTGGATCTGCAAGCACCGCCGCCGCCAATCGCACCGACCGATAATAATAATAAAACAATTCGTTTTAGCCGGTTTCGCCAATAATTATTATCGTTAAATACACGAAATCGGTATGACAGTCTGTTTGAATTTATCGTCTGGTTGAATTTGGCGTACGTTAAATTCTTTTTTGTTTAGTTGACGAAATGTTTAGTCGGGTTACCAAATCGGTTTGACACGACCGTTGAGTGAAAACATATTGTTTATTAAAAAATAAGCGATCAGTAACCTAATTGAGCACTATTATAGTGGGAATCGATGACGTTTTAAATTGCCGATTAGACGTTAACAATTTCGTCTTCTTCGATTAACATTTTAACATAGACGTTTTAACGGCGCGCAATGTCGACGGAGCCGAATTTTCACTGACCAATTGTTAAATATAAAAGTCATTATCCTTAACGAAATGTCGGCGAAACTGGGCGATTACGATTTTCACCGGTGTCGCCGCCACACGCGTTCACCAGACGCCGCATATTATCGCCGATTACAAAAATACGTTGTACACACGTATTTTGAGGAGAGTGATGAGCTGAAGGAGCTGCTGTTGTGCGGGACATTATAATATGACTTCTCGCCGATAACGTGCGTCGAACGAAGGTAAAAGAAAAAACAAACCGTACGAAAGTGGTTTTCTTTTTTTTCTTGATACGACAAGTCTCCTATGTCGGTTTGACAATATAATATCATGATAAATCGAGTTTCCCCTTCATACGATTTAACGCGGATAATTAATAATATCGTGTTCAAAACAATGCCATGGATATTCGGAATGAATACGTCGATAGGTGTTAGAATTTCATACACCGGCCGTGTTTAATGTTACTTGTTTTTAATATTCGAAAAAATGTATATTTAAACGTCGATTATTAATTATTATAATACACTTTGGGGTTTCCGCGATTTTTATTCCGTAGAAACGACAAGCGAGTGAAAAAAACATTAACGTTGATTTAATCAATTTATTATAATTTGGACAGGTCTGGGGGAGGGGGGTACGACACCGTTTGTATCGATCTACTAATGATGTTTTATAATAATAAGACATAATAATAATAATAATATTATTAACAATAAACACGCGGTTATCATGATTTTTTTATGTAAAATCCGTGATTTTATATAAAAGTATAATATTATTTACATATGATGATAAATTTTCGGTCGTTATTTGAAACACGTGTAAACAATGTCATTACGGGCGCGCGTTTTAGAACTGGTTTCGAAACAACGAGAGGTGTCTTGATGTTAACCTTACATACCACTACATAATTACTACATATTTATAATAATAATTATTTTTATTATAATAAGCCAGTATTGTGTAAAGATAAATTATTATTATTATCGACACATACACACATTAAATTGTCCACTACCCGTATTATTTTGCCCCCTCCCCCCCACAAACGTGTAGTCAATATATTATTAATACTAATAATAATAATATTAGCTTCTAGAAAAGAAGAAAATAATGCAGAAACAATCGATTATTATTGTTTAATATACGCGCACTTTAGTAATCGCAATTTTTTCTTTCCGTTATTCTGTATGCGCGTAACACATTTTTGATATTTAAAAACTAATTATATATTACAGTCTCTTCGATTGATTGTGTTTTACGTATAAAGGAGAAAAAAAACATTAAAAAAAAAAAAAAAATCGAAATAATAAATTACAAACTCCGTAAAGATATTACAATATCGATGTGTTTGTTTGTCCAAACTTTTTTTTTTTTTTTTTTTTTTTCATCACTATTTATCGATTTATCTCAATTACATTTAATATAAATAATGTTGTAATTACAATAACCTTGTGTTGTAACACACATCTCCGTGATGACCAAAATCATCAATTTTTTTATTATTATAATAATAAATAAACGTCGAGAAAGAAAAACACGTCACAATATTGTCGGTGTGTGAAAACGAATTACTCATTATAAACCCACTTCCGTAACGTTAAAGTAAAATCAATTTGTTTTCTTCGTCCTTATATTGCGACGAACCGTATCGATTTTGTACAGTAAAACAATATTTTTAACTGGAGAATAATATTCTCCAGAAATTACTGAGATCGTTGAACGCAAGGTATTCCGCAGGTGTGTTTTCGTTATAGAAGTATTATTTGCGCAATACGCGAATGAATCGTTATTACGTTATTACAAAATATACGCTATCAAAGTTGTTTCTATTTTAAAATAACGAGTTCTTTTTGTTTTAATGTATGAGAAAAAAAAAAGTCGAAGATTCTATAACGAAGTCAACTAAAATGGAATTCAATCACCGACGATAGTATTTGTTTTTTTTTCAGCTTATATCAAAAAAAAAAAAAAAAAGTCGTTTATCGTTGTAAAACAATGAAAAAATAGTGTCCCGACACTAAATAATTCGTGGTTATTTGAAAAAATTACTTCGAAAACGTAGGGGAAAAAAGCAGAAATGACTAATAAATAAAATATTTAAATTTATTTACCAATATTATAAATGATTTTTCGCGCGCGTTTCAGAAAAACAGAATCCATTTGTAGTGTAATTTCATATAATACGTTTCGTTTTTTTTCCCCCGTCGTTTGAACTTAAAAAAAGAAATTATTTTTAAGACGTGTGATGAAATCAAAAATATATAAACGTATCCGCGTCGAGTTTCCTCCGATGGACGTGTACGAAAATAATAATAATAATAATAAAAAAAATATGTATTTTATAAAGGGGAACTGTTCGAGTACGTCGATACGCGTATCGAAGTAAATACCGAACGATAATATTTCCGCGTGGAAAAAGTCAATACACCGAATAATAAACTGTCGTCGGGGGGGAATTTTTTTTTTTTTTGTTTCTTAAGAAAAACGATCGCGTGGACTAAAAATAAAATATAAAACACGCCGTTAATAATAACGTTATGTGTAAATAATATTAAAACAAATAGCGCGGCGATATTTCTCACCACCCACCACGTTCTGTGGCAACTCACGTTCAAAACGTTCAACGCGCGTTATCGTAACAAATGAATATTTTTTTTCCTTCGTTGTTGTTTTTTTTTTTTTTTAATACCGTACACGTAATATTTTCATTCACTCGGTTAGAAATTAACCACCGAGTTACTCGTATTAAAAAAAGAAAGAAATAGTAGACAACGAAATCGTTTTTGTAGAATTACGCGTGGAAATAAATAACGCATTTAATTATACAATGTGTGGATTTTTTTTTTTTTTTGTTGAACAATAAAAATCAATTTACATAGAGACAAGATTCTTTTATGTATTCTCGTATATTTTTACCGACGGTTTGCCGGTCCGCAAATTGGACCGCGAGAGCTTTCACGGCGATCGGAACGGATTTTAGAAGAAAAAAAAACGTGGAAAAAAAACCGTGTTTCGTGGTATATCTTTCTTCCTTCGTACGTAATACGATTGGTGTTCCGGGGAATATAATATTGAGGTTCAATTTGAAATTTGTTTCCGGGGAAAAAATGTGAAGGCGCGGGAGAATGCACGAAAAGAATAAATTGTGAACACCGTCAGTATATCTACCCCTTAGCCCTCCGGACACCAGCACGATTGGATCGTGTGAAGTTTGCTCTGTTCAATTACATTTTTTAAATTTAAAAAAAATCGAACGTTACACATTATACGGATAACTTTTCTGGTTAATTGATATAAATTTTCTTATTATTTTCATCGCGTATAATATAATATTACGTATAGAATAATCGTTTATTAAATATTTTCAGTACACACAATATTATACAAGGCGAAATATACCCATACAATTAATATGCAGACGCGCCACGCCAAGTGTACGAATAAAATAACACGCAAGTGCCCATTAAGTACTTTTTTTTGAAGATTACAATCTGACGTCTATTCCCGTAATTTTTATACATTTTGACATTTTCGTTTTTCGGTATTTCGTACGTGTTTTTTTTTTTGTTTTACAAAACGTCGTATGATATTGTATTTGAAAACAGAAATTATTTGTATAAATGATTATTGCGAGGAGATTGTTGTAGAGCGTAAAAAATATAATTTCTTTTGGGATTTCTAACGTGCGTATAAACACGCGGTCTGTAGTAATAATTAGAAAAACATTCGTATTTTACACATATATACTCGTATATATAAAATTTAATTGAATAAATAAAATCATAACGTGTTCGATAAAACATTTCCGAAAAACACGGCCAGCAGCAGTAGTTGGACGCGGTCCGAACGGCTCGCGCTCCTCAAAGCCGATTCTCGGGTAAACGTTTTTAAAGTCCTCACCACCAAAATTCGCCGGCAAAATAGTAAAATAAATCGCGCGTAAAACCGGCTCGTTGATGCGGCGCGTCACAGGCGGTGCCGTACAATTTTTAACACGTCGCGTTATTTTCGCCGGCGAAAATTATTCTGTTTGAAAAGCTTATCGCGATTTATTGAAACATAAAAAAGAAAACGGGAATCGGAAGTTTTTATTAGAGAAAAATTCAACCGCGCGACGGCGTCGAAAAACGACGCGCGGTCGACCAAACGAAACGCGTGCGAACGATAACCGTTTTCACGTGTTTTTCGGTAGTGCCGCGCGAGCAAAGCACCGCGCCGAGCGTTCCCGAACGAGAATAATATTTATTTTTTTTTACCCCGTTTTGGCGGGAAGCTCCGCGCTCCGCAGTCCCGTCCCGAATACGATTTCCCGCGCGCGGAGCTTTTATCGCACGTCGTCTAAACGCGGTTTTCGACGGCGAAACACCGATTTGTCGAAAACCACTGTTTGTGGTTGAAAACGTCGTGGCACGGAAACGACAGAAAAAACCACTGTCATTTCTTCTGAATTCGTTGAACGTACGAATGAACGGAAAAGTTGTATACAATAAAAATATCATTTTTCAACGGCAATCAATGATAGTATTTTCTCAACGCGCTCAGTGTACACGCGTTTACTACGTCTACGTCTAAAACGCAAATACGAAATCGTCTTCTTACCCCGTTACGCGTGACGTCGATCACTTCCAAATCTGGACGCCGATCGATCATTACGTTTTACTTTTTATTTGCTCGCTCTCTCCGCTCTTCCTGCTGCAGCGATCGGGGCGGCGGCGGCAACGCGAGATTTCGCGCGCGTAGGTAGTTGACCGATATTATTATATCAAATTTGACTCGTCCACCGGAAAACGAAACCGACGACGACGACGACGACGAACACTGCGAACGAACGAACGTTTCAAACGATAAATCCGCCGATCGCCAATTCCGAACGTCGTTCGTTCAACATTGTCGGCGACGGGGTGTACGCGATTCGCACTCGCACACACACACGCGCGCGCGCCTCGCGCGCGAGAGAGAGAGAGAGAGCGAGCGCGCGAATATTAAACAAAAAATATTTTACGAAACGCAACGAAATAATGATATTTCGTGTCGAATAGAAATATTAAGACGAAGTGCGTAAGAGGAAAAAAGATCGAGAGAGAGAGAGAGAGAAAAATTAATAATTGTTCGACGTGGGGCGAATATACGCGGCGTGTGTGAGCGCGACGAACGGTGCGACGGCGCGCGAGCTGTGCGAAAGAACGAACAGCAATGAAACACCTCCGTCCGCGGAAGACGCACGTTAGCGTGTGCCGAGGGCAGCGGCATGTGATGGTTTTAACATAACTAGTTGTATGCGTGTGCCGTGTGTGTGTGTGTGTGTTGCTCGCGCGTGTGTATGTGTATTTGCATGCGACCGCCCTCCTCCCGCCCGCTCCCTGCCCCCGTTACGACCCCGCCGTCCGCCCACCCACCCCTTAAAGCCAAACACAACGGCCCCTCCGACGCACGTCAACGTCTTCCGCCCACTCCTCCGGTCCGCCCGTCACACGTCACGCCGCCGCCGCCGCCGCCTTCTCACGGCGAACTACAAACGCCGTCGCCGCGCCGCGCCGCCGGCGGCCGACTACACCGCGCGCGCCGCCGACAACGACGACGAGGAGTCGTCCCGCGCGCGAAACGTCTTGAAGGGTTGTGGCCGCCGCTGACCCACCGCCGACGACGCTCTTCTGGCGCGCGTTTATAATAATAATAATAATAGCAATAATAATAATAATTATAATAATAATAATAATAATAGCAATAATAATAATAATAATAGCAATAATAATAATAATTATAATAATAATAATGTATAGGCGCTAAAATTAAAAATTACGATTCGCGCCGTCCATTTCGCATCGTGTCCGCTCTATGCCTAACTTTAATAATCCTCCGTCGTAGTCCCTACGTGCTGACGGACGTGCACGCAGTGACGTACGTATAATCACCATCCCTTCACAGGGGCGATATTTAGAAATTTTTGATAACTCAGTTGTTAGCGCTACACAACCGCTGCAGGAGGGTTTCAAATGACCCCGTCACCAGTGGGTACCTTTGAACCGTATCAGAACCGCTCTTGGGAAATGTGGTTTTTCTATGCACCAGTGGAAGCTCCGAGATAATCCTGCTTGCGATCGCGGTAATGCGGCGCAGACAATTCAACACATTGTGCCAGACTGTCCTGAAAGAAAATTCGATGGTGAAATGAATGATTTCTTTAAACTAACAAGTGAAGCTTGCTTCGTTGTTGGATCAGTACTTTGGACATCAGACTGTAGAGAAATGATTAAACTAGGCAATAGGCAACAAAAATTGATAATTATAATCCCATTGAATATTGTTATATTATTATTATTATTATTATTAATACTACTATCGTTTTTATATAGATAATTTTATTTTATTTCGTTTTACAACTCATGTATATTATTTGTCAAAGTGTGCCATACGATAAATAAATAAATAAATACTCGCATAAAATCGCCAAAATTATTATTATGTTTCAATAGAAATGGCCAAAAGTGTTTATGTATATAAAGAAAATTAATAACAATCACAAAAAAAGGGTTATATATAACGTTGTGATAATGATAACAATATTATCCACTAAATATTCAGATAGGCCACTGCGGTGGTCGGTAACCGTCGCTTTAAGACTTCATGCAATGACGAAAGTTATAATATTATTGAATATTTAATACCTATAAGTCTAGGGCTCGGATTCCGTAGAATTTACTAATTTACTACACAGAGTGCAGAATGAACTACAATTAATATGTTTTCTGCTTCAAGGATTCGTGAAATACACGATTTTATATCACACTATTTGAAACAGTTTAAGTTTTTAACGCTATTTTCCCAGTTTTCGTGCACTATTTTTTACTTCAAATTTGCGTTTTTTTTTTCTTAAATCCTGTTCGGATTCAATGAGAATAACAAAAACATTTTATACCATTTAAGTAAAACGAATAGAAAAAATACCCACATTCCTGGCTAATTAAACATTTCCAAATAGGGTCTTTAGATATCCTGGCACCTAACCGGCACATCGATCAATTAAATGTATGACTTCTCTTCCAGTCGTACACCCTCGATGAGATCATCACGCATTCAGTATATTTTTACGTGTTTGCTCGCAACTTTTCTTTCGATACATTAAATCAGTCAGCTCTCACTCGATAACAATCGTAATAGATAATAAATAAAAAATAATTTCGATTACAATTAACAATTTTTATTTTGTTATTTTTTTGTTGTTGTGTGTTTCTAAGGCATATTTCAGTACTATAATAGTGCTATGCAATTCGAGCTCTGTCTGGAACATTCAACTAAAATTTAAAACGCCTGCTCCTGAGGCCACTGGTCTTGTAACCGTCGTGTGTTAGATAAATTTGCAATTTTTTTTTTCTAATCTGTGCCGCATTACGGTTTAAACAAAACATATCGTGTTGATTTCAGATGGCATATCGTGTTTAACCCGTCATTGGTGACGCTATGAGCATTTCACTCACACAATTGCCATTTTTAGAACCACTGATTTATATGTCATTCGATTTTGACAACATTATATATATGCTCCTTTGAGTTGTTAACGAAAATGAAGACGGAAAAACATTGAGAGTTATAAATAAACTAACAATGTTATCGAAGTTCAATATTGACAATACCGTATATGTTATGCTCGCACGTCACTTATGGCGTCACCATGGTATTTTATAATTATACTATTTTTATTTTCGGTTTATTATCTTATTATTTTACATATTACATATTTGTATTATTATTATTTATCAGTACTACCGGTTATCGTCATCGTACGGTCGTCTCGCGTAAAATATATTATTACTTTATTATATTTACGTGTTTAGAAAAGATGTATGCAAAAAATGTCTCGTAAAAGTGATCACAAAGTATGTGATTGGTTGGATGAATTTGACGAAGACCTAGAATTAGAGGATAGTGATGATTCTGACGTTGATCCCAATTTCGTACCAGGTAATGCATTTGACTTGCGTAATAATAATAGTGAAAATGAAAGTGAAAATGATGATGATTTTGGCAATACCGATAATAATACTAGCTCTGCTTCTGAACATCAGTTTTACTTGAGTAAAGATGAAAAAACAAAATGGTATAAAAACTTTCTTCCCAATAAAACTAAACAACGTGCTTATAACATTATAACTCAGCGCCCTGGTGTCAATGCCGTCGCTAAAAATGCTACAACTATTTTAGATTGTTGGAAACTATTTTTCCCTGATTCTGTGGTCATTGAAATGGTAATATGTACAAATAAATATTTGCCAAAATTATGTGCGAAATATCAACGACCAACTATTATACCAGATATTGATAAAGAAGAAATTGATGCGCTTCTTGGACTACTATACTTAGCAGGATTTCTACGCAGTAGGCATTTAAATCTAAAGGATTTATGGTGTGATGAAGGGTTTCGACCGGAGTATTTCCGATCAACCATGTCTGAACAGCGATTTTATATTCTACTACGGGCACTCCGATTTGATGACATTGAAACAAAAAATCATAGAAGGACTACAGACAAATTAGCACCAATACGTTCTGTTTTTGACGGATTTGTAAAACGTTGTCTTGAATATTATTCCGTCGGTGAAAATTGCACCATCGATGAGATGTTGAAAGGTTTTAGAAGTCGATGCAGTTTTAGGCAATATATACCGAGAAAACCGAATAAATATGGGATAAAAATACAAGCATTAGTCGACTCTAAAACATATTACACGTCAAATATGGAAGTATACGTTGGCATCCAACCAGATGGACCGTTTAAATGTGATAATAGTCCCTCCAGCATTGTAAAAAGGTTAATTTCTCCAATATCAAAAACGGGACGAAACATAACTATGGACAATTGGTATACCTCAATACCACTGGCCATTGAATTACTGGAAAATCATAAATTGACTATTGTGGGAACCATCAGGAAAAATAAACGGGAAATTCCGAAATGCTTTCTAGATACAAAGAAAAGAGAGATAAATTCAACTATATTCGGCTATGGGAAAAATATTATTTTATTATCCTACGTTCCACGTAAAAACAAAAATGTTATGCTAATATCTACAATGCATGAAAAAAGTTTGATTGATGACAGTTCAGATGGCAAAAAACCCGAAGTGATTTTATACTATAATTCAACAAAATCAGGTGTTGATGTTGTGGATGAAAAAAAAGAAGAGTACTCTGTCGGAAGAGTAAGCTGTAGGTGGTCACTTAAGTGTTCTTTTCATTAATGAATATTGCCGGTAATATATTACGAGAATACAAATAAAGTAATCCCTCGAAGACTTTTTTTGAAAGAATTAGGGAAAGAACTAACCAAAAATCACATGACTAGACGTTTACAAATTCCTACTTTATCATTTACACTTCGTCAAAATATTAAGAAATTAACTGGATATAAGTCGAATGAGGAAACAACCAGTGATGTAACAAGCCGTATAAAATGTTACTTCTGTCCATCAAGAAAAAATCGATTCACAAAGGTAAAATAATTAATTTTTTTACAAGTTTTTCTATTTTTCTAATATGTATTATAATATAAATTTATAGTCAAAAATATGTTTTACAGAATCGTTGTTCAAATTAAACATGTCAAAGCTACATATGCAAAGAACACACATTCCATATTTGCATAGGATGTACAAATAAAGAAGAATCAGAACTTGATATGAACAATTCATATTCAAAATAAAATTATATTCCTAAGTCATTTATAACTTCAAAAATTAATTATTTTCCATATGTTTTAAATTAAATTATCTATTTTTAAGAAAATGTTTTGTCAATTAATAATATTCAATACATTTAATACTTATATCATTAAACAAATTTATTTGTATTTATTTCTATCAAAAATACTATTAATATTAATATGTGAGCGTTTCGCTCACACGTCAATAACAATGTTATAAAAATAACGTCACCAACGACGGGTTAACCGTATTCACGTATAGAAACGGACGATTTATTGCATTCGTGTAGAACAACCTGCAAACGTACCTACTCGTATGATTAAAAGTTTAATTTATATATATATATATATAGACACACTAAGTTATATTGATATAACTCACAAATATATTTACGCCTGCTGTATTTTGTGTTTGCGTGTGTGTATGTATCTGCAAATAAATTATGACTGATTTGCGTGTGAACAAGAGTACTCGTGTAGATTATGTTTTATTATCGAACGACGTATTATTACTGTTATAATATGCGAACGTAATACAACCGTTTACCGCGCGTCCGTCAGAATAGCTATTGCAGAACAACGCGCGATTGATTGCAAGAAAGAAAGGGAAAAAAAAATCAATTTTTATTTTCGTCGTTGGGTGTAAAAAGAACGTAAAATGTATCGTCGCAATTCGCGAGATGGCTTCTTTTTTCTATAAAAGTCGATACGCTCATCGTATACTATTTTATAAGAGTAGAATTGCAGTGGACTGAGGAGGGCCCGAGGCGCGGTCTATGATATACAGTAAATTCGCTCGACGGTGTTCTTTTCTTTTTGACTCGTTAATTTTTTTTATTAACTAAAACAATATATAAAATGATAATAACATTTTAAACTTCTTAGATATCTTTTCTTTTTTTCCTAATAATATTTGTACTTTTTTTTCACGTTTTCTTGACCTTTTATAAGTCGAAATATTATTATTAAATACTTCATTAAATATTATTTGTATAGTAAATAATACGATATTTATGTCGTTTCACAGTATACAGTTAAATTATAATTTATTTTTATATTTTGCATTTCTACTACATCTCGTTCGAAAGAGTACGATTTTTTTTTTTTAAATAAATACGTATAACTATAGTACGCGCGTCGTATATTATTAATTTCAAACACAATAAATGAAATTATAAGGAAAAAAAAAAGAAACATTCTCGTAATGTATTGCGTGAATTTAATACAAAAATGTCATCGTGCATCTGCAGTGATTCGGTGAACACTAAGACGTATTGAAAGTTTTATTTCTATTGATTTAGCAATAATGAAAATATGTTCAAAAACAGTGTAACGAACACTTAACTTGATAAAATATGTTAACACAAGAAAGCAATAAATCCGTACAATGTTATACCGAGCGTCTGTTCTCCGTAATTTGAATACGTTTTAAAGGATTTTGACGAAGTGATGGGTATCGAATATTTTCCAGGACGACGAGCAAATGATTTCCGCTAAGCGTCTGTATCGGAAAACATCGTTTTCTAATGTGATGCATCGCAATTCGACTGCTTTTTTACGTTCGAGTTGTGTAAACTTGTGACAAAAAAAAAAAAAATTATTAATTTTAACGCAAAACCAATTTAAAGCACAAAGTACACGTTTTAAAGAGCACACGTCATTTTTATATAGCATGGAACATATAAGATACGCATAGCCTAAATGCATTTAATATTTACAATTAAATAAGGACAAATTGATGATTTCGATTAATATTATAATAGTATTATCAACAGACTGTTATATACCATATAGGTTATCAATAATAAATTACACGCCGTAAAATTCGCGGAACAAATGGTTTTTGTTTTGCGACGCGTTCGTTTTCCACATACTATAAAATTATTATCCATTGCGTATTAATTTAAAGAGATTTACGATTTCAATTGAAACGAAAATCCATCATTTTCAAACAATATCCAACACACTGTGGACTTCGATATTGCAATGTTCCCGCCCATTCGTTTCTTCTTTACTCATACAAATATATACGTGCGAATAATAACATACAAATTGGAAATCGGTCGGCGTTTAAATTAAAATATATTATACTAAGACGATAGCGATATGCGTGATGATACGTTATGATCATCTGCGGAATCAGATCTTTTATAGCACTGAAAAGTACTGAAAATATGCGCTATAATATGACCGAAAAAAAATCTATTCCCATAGAAAAACATTCGAAATAATAATAATAATTGAGATGTATTACACGGAGCCAAATTTTTGCTATCGAACCAAATCCGAATTTGAATTCGAAAAAAAAAAATTTAAAGAATTAATATTTAAAATATTTAAAACATATATGTAAATAATCAATAGATTTAATAGCGAATCGAATTAGTTACCAACAGGGGCGTATTTACTTCATCCCTTAGGGGGGGGGGCGAATAGAAAAAAGGGCCCGTCGAATCTGTTGCCAACTTAGAATTATCGAAAAATTATATAAAAATAATAAGTTTTAAATAAAAAAATGTTCTATGACATTTTAGTTTTAGTTCGATTAATTTTAGTTGTCAGTAGATATAGGTACATACACAAGTATCTAGGGGGGGCAATCGCCCCATCGCCCCCCCCTTGTATACGCCCCTGGTTACCAATTAATTATTACATCATAGAATAATATAAAAATATTAAAGAAATTTAATTATATTAGTTTTTATAAAATATAATAAATGATATGTTAGCATTTAAAACTAAGTTAAGAAAACAATTGTAATAATAATAATAATAATAATAAAATATCCCTAGTCAGTAAGTAGTAATGATATATAGGAGGGCAAAGAACCTTAAGAGCCCCTTCTTTTGGTGACGAGCGTGTGGCTCGTACACTGAAGGACTAGGGAGTTAATAAAAGTAATTAATTAAACTATTGTGAATTTATTTATTTGTGTGTGTGTGTGTGTACGTGGAAAATAAATCGGCGTTCGCAACAGTATACAATAAAACATTATCGTATTGATTGTAAATTTATATCATTATTATACAATTATAACAATTTGACAAATTTCCACTGGGTATTACCAATAAGCAGTCCAAAAAAAAAAAATCTATTTTTTTTGAAAATTTCTATTTTTTTTTTCAAACGCTACGAATAAGACGATGTGTATACGAATAATGTACATTTGTAATTTTCCAAATAGCCCGTTTTCGACACGGAAAACAGTAATTAATCGATAAGATAATATTTAAACTCTTATTATCACTGAGGATTGGGAAAAAATTACTTTTAGTCTTAACAACGGTTAGGTTGAGAGAGAGAGAGAGAGAGAGAGAGAGAGAGAGAGAGAGAGAGAGAGAGAGAGAGAGAGAGAGAGAGAGAGAGAGAGAGAGAGAGAGTATTTCTTGGCGAATAACGCGACGTCTGTTGCCTTTCTATCACCGGCCGGGGCCGGTTGAAATGATGGATTCGGAACGAGACATGTGCTCTGAGAAACGCTCGGCTTCAATGTTGCGCGGAATGCGGAATAATGTGTTTTTCGCGCGCTTACTACGAATCGACGATTTCGTTCAATTGTAATATTACGTATTGAGTGTGAGGCTGCGTTGTTGGCACTGTTATCATCGAATAGACGGATTTATTTAACTCACAATTAGTGTCGTCGTAGCAACGTTCTGGGCGAACTGTGACTGACCACGCGAATGGCGAAAATTACAAAAAGTCGCGCAGCTTCAATAGTGATTGTTCCGCCTTCAAAACGAAATCGTTTCCATAACACTCGTAAAATATAATATATCGCATATTACATGATTCCGTGTAACTGCGAAAGGAATTCGAATTAATTGGAGAAAATTGTCCAAGATCAACGGATTGGACAAGAGAGCATTAAACAGGCATAAGACCACGCGTATTGGCCGACGAAATCGTTGAATCGTTAAAGTATATATTTTAGTGTTTGAAATTCACGCGTTAGGTGCGCCGCCCCCCCCCCCTGTACGTAGCTCCGGGGCCCTTGTACCGTTCGGCCGGCGGTTATCCCCCGCGTGTGTATTTAGAAGACTTCGCGCGTCCTATCGATATTTTCCACACGCACACGGCACCACGCGTATTATTCGTATAATCGAACCAACGCGACAGACAATATAAATGTATATTATATATATAATTATATAATATATATATATATTATGACGTTCGCGCGCGCTCGAATCGAATGAGTTATAAATATTATTATTATTTTTATGTACGCAGAGTTTTTAGTCTTTAATAATGGTAAATATCAATACTCTCTCTCTCTCTCTATTTTCTCTTCCCCTACACGCGCGCGCGCGACCACATTGCGAACACTGGCGCGCAACACCCGCCGCCGCCGCCGCCGCCGCCTCGGTGAGGCCTCTTGCGCGCAACAAAACGTGATTATAACGATTTCTTAAAATCGGGCAGGGGGACGCAATGCGAGCGCGCGGGTGGAGGAGGTGTGCGTGTAGCCTTTAAAAAGATGATAATATTGATCTTTTTTTTTACATTAAAAAAAAAAAAAAAAAAAGGAAGTGTATACGGGGCGAAGTGTTATGATGACTATAGAGGGGCGAGCAGCAACAGCAGCAGCAGCGGCGGCAGCGGCAGGAGAGTGTAGCGCGGTCGGGCAAATTATAAGTCGACGACGAGGGTGTATGTGTGTGTGTGCATTGTCTTTCCACCGCCCTTCTCCTCATCCCCCCCCCCCCGCGGCCCGTCACAACCACCTCGTCACAACGTTCTCCGCACAGGTCCGAACTCTGTTTTCTCTACCCCGCTTTTTTTTTTCCTTCGCCCCGGTCGTCCGCCCCGCGTGACGTTTCTTATTATTCGCCTCTCATTTGTTACCGAACCCCCTTTCTTATTTAGCGCCCTACGAAAAAAAAAAAACACACACACACTAAAAACCCCCACTGCGCGTATAATAGTGCGTATACGCGCGGCTCGTACTCCGCCGAGTCGCGTTTTCTCTCTCCCACTCTCTCTCTCTCTCCCACTCTCTCTCTCTCTCTCTCTCTCTCTGCTCTGTGCGCAGTTCGTGCAGCGCGACAAAATATTATTCCATAACGACGACGACGACGTTTTTGGTATTGGGAAAAAATAATAATTTACAAAAAAAAACGAATAATAATAATAATAATAATAATTAAAGAGTGTCGTCTCGTCGGAATCCGATGTCGGGCCGATCGCAACGGACCTTGAATAATTCCTCGTCGTAATAATATTATTATTAAAAACGATATAATAATATTAATAATTCGCGTATGAATGATTTTTTATATAGGTATACGTGTAAAAATCATTGAGGCGGTTGTGGGAACGAAAAAACAAAAAATATAAAAAACCCTCCGAAGAAAAACGTCGGAAGGGAGGGAGAGAATAAAAACCTTTTAAAAATATTCTATTCGAATATTTGTTCTTGTTTTTTTTTCTAACGATATATTATTATAAACAGTGGGGCCGACTAGAGAATTCTATCGTTGTACCCGGGCCGTTACACATTTCGTGTAATAGCGTAGCGCCGTTCGCATTGGAAAACACAAAAAAAATTATAAAAGAGAAAAGTGTAAAAAAAAAAAAAATGTGCGAATTATCTTGAAAATTCGTGGAGGGCGCGCTTTGCTCATCTCCTCTCCCCGGCTCGTCGTCGCTACATTTAAATAAATCTACTGAAATTCTATTATCAACGCGCATCAAACGTGTTGTTATTATTATTATTATTATTATTTTAACGTTGCGGTAGCGAAATTCAAAAACAATTTTATTATTTTCAATAAATATTCAATAAAATGGAAAAAAAAAACAGTCCTGACCGTCCCGTAACACTTTTAGCGTTTCGTTATGAAAAATTAAAAGGATCGTACGATAAATTGTTTTTTACTATTTCAATCGCCGCACAGCGATAGGCCCGTTGTTATTAATACGCATATACAAAATAGATTCTAGTCATATTCACGCGGAAAACAAATGTAGTTGGGGATTTTATTTTTTACTCTATTATACGCGAATATTCTATATTTTTAAGCCGAACAGTACGTTTTCATTTTTTGTTTTGTGATTGTTTTCCAAAGATAAAATATTACGAACTTTAAATACTATTTGACAATATTACGAACATCTTTGTGAATATTGTGAAATTATAAGAATAAAAAAAAAAAAACATTTACATGTACATTTTACTGCATTTTACCGTACGTATCTTCACAACTGCTGATGCGCGTGTAGGGGACAAATTGAAAATTTCATTCCCGTGCTATAATTCTTGCAGTTACTGATTGTAATACTTATTACTTTATATTTATGAAATAATTATTTTCGTATATAATTGCAATGTATTTTTACGGTGTTTCAAATATACAAGTTCAATCGTGTTGCCGAAACGAAAATGTTAAAACGCCATGGTGCTCAGTGTTAATTAATTATTCATTTTGAAAACATTATTATAGCTATAAGGAGAAAACAGAAAACGAAATTAAATTTTTCGCTTTTTAATCCAAAAGAGAAAAAAAAATTAATCACTGCTAAACGTCAATGTATTTATAAAATATTTAACGTCCTTATTATTATATTGTGTATAGTGAATTGTTTTCATTGAAATGTCGAATTAATGTTTTTGAGCGAATCGTTGAAATGTAATTTATTGACGCAAAAATTTACTGTCGAAATAATACGTATGAAATTATATCATCGTTTTGATAAATTGTACAAAAAAAAAAAGAAAAAAGAAACATAGGTACCGTGTAACATATGACTTTTATTTATCGAATAGTTGAACACTTGCAGTTTTCGCGGTATAATAATCGTTAATTTTTTTATAAACAAAAATAAAAACGTTTAATTAAAAAAAAACTCGCTAATTATTATATATTTATTTCAATGATATATTTATTAAATACGTCGCTTGTATCGCGTTTGAGATGATTCGCGCGCGCGTCTACATATTATTATAATAAATCAACTAACTTTCGACGTGTAAATATACATTTACCAAACCGCACTTGTATCAACGCAGGTGTTGTGATATATTAAAAAATTAAATATAATCACTAGGACCCTAGAGATGATTATGTCCTGATAAGCTATAACAGCGTTCTAAAAAAGAAAAAAAAATGAATTCGTGCTTTAAATTTTTTTTATAAAAAATCACTTAAAAACATTTAATTTGTAATCTAAAAACATAAAAAAAAAAAACCATTAAAACCATTTGAGTTGTACGGATTTTCGTTTCAATTATTATTTTATTAATTACAATTATTGTACGAAAAGAATAATATCACGTGAAATAATAATAATAATAATAACGATAATACTATTTTTCTGTCGATTATTGAAAAAATTACGAGGAAGAAAAAATCATGTTAAATATTGCCGTGAGAAATATAAGCGAAACGAAAATGAGTTATTTATGTATATATATGTGTGTGTGCGATGTGATAAATCACGTTTTTGGAAAACATAGTGTAAACCGATCTACAAAAAAAAAAAAAAACAAAAAACGCAAAAGTCATCAACAGCATCCGCGGACCCTGATAATCACGCGGATAAATGTTTGTTCGTATATTATTATTTAGAATTCGCGAAAATTCCTATAAGCGATCGGACGTAATTTGTTCGAAACGACGTCTCGACTAAACTACTTAGGGATCCCCCCCCCACACACACACACACATTACGTGCGTGTACCCTGTGCGTCTGTTGGATAATAAATATAATATGTTCGCGCACAGGACGCACCACGAGGGTACATTCAACCACCGTCAGATAATTTCCGGATATTTATCGGGACCCAAACTCTGCCCATCAGCAGTTTGCCAAACATTCCGCGTTTGCTTCGGACGCATTTCTGTAATTGATCCATTATGTTACGTATCGTCCGCAACGGCGGGAGTGGTGGACCGATTACGCGCGCACGACAACGACGTTGTGCTGCTGCAAAGTGTGTGCAGATCGTATGTGATCGTATAAAGACAATTAAATCGGAAAAAAAAATTTAGCCGATGTTTGTGCGGTGTTGAACGTCGTTAAAATTATTAATATAATAAATAAAATTATTATTATTGTTATTATTATTATTCGACGCAGTATATAATACATTGTATAGGAAATTTAACGGGATATAAGTGGAAAAAATAGTAAAATTTTTGTCCCGGGAATCGTGCACAATATTATAATATCAGCCAATTAAAACCGAAAATTGTACTTTTAATGGTATATTCAAATACGGTTAAAAATTAGAAGAATTTCTTTTGAAGTTTTCTTTTCATGCAGTACAAAGTTTCATAATATACCAAGCGGTGTAAATTTCAAGACTATAAGACGCACTAAAACGGTTCTGTGAGCTGTTCAGCCGATTAAGCGTCGTCGGTTTTGTGCGCGTTCATTACACAATGCGTAGTTAAAACAATTGCGTTTCGCGAAAGAAAATTTCGTAAACAGTTAAGGTTATAACCACTGACTTGGTGGTATAAACGCGGTGTATTTATACTCGTATATACACATTTTTAAATGTCTTAAAAAAATAAGATATTTCGAATTATCGTAATATCTTAAATGTGTTATCGTTCGTCATCATAAACGAAATTCACTATTTCAATTACGTATTATGAAATACGGTTAAAAGTGAATTAACAAAATAAACCGATGGTTTTTCGCGGTTAATTTAAATGGCGCGCGAGCGAACTAATTACTAGATTTATACATTACAATCTGAGCGAATCGAAAAACACTTTCGTATAAAGACTAAGTTATCCGACTACAGCTGATACAACAATATTTATGAACGGTCGCGCGTGACGAGATCGTCCGTTGTTTAGTAGTCGATAAATATTGTATTACACAGAGAAGAAAAAAAAACCGTATATGGTCTCGCGTAAAATCTGCGCAATAGCTTCGTCTTGGCTTCGCTCGGGAGGGAGGACCGCAAGTATACACAAAACGATATTATCAATAGACGGACGAACGGATGAAGCTGGTACAGAGGGACGGAGGGAGAGTGATGTTTTCTTGAATGGACCTCGAGTCGGCCCACTAACCCGGATAAAAAAGGGCGAGGAAAAAAAAAATAGAACGCGTTTTAGACCCGAACAGGGTCCCGCGACCCCAATAGCCGGTTATTAAGTGGTCATTCACTGTGTTCTCGCGAGGGGACGAGGGATTCGT
This sequence comes from Chaetogeoica ovagalla, assembly GCA_032441825.1. Lineage (NCBI taxonomy): Eukaryota > Metazoa > Arthropoda > Insecta > Hemiptera > Aphididae > Chaetogeoica > Chaetogeoica ovagalla. Next base: position 16,137,728 of record CM063723.1, on the reverse strand, counting down.
TTTGCTCCCACGCCGCAAATCGCCAGCACGGTGCGCGACGCATTCAATCGTTTTCGATGTTTTTTAAGTGTACTTTTTTTCCGATTTTGTTTTTATTAACAAAATAAATTCGTTTCGTTTTTTCATTTTTCGTTTTTCGTTTTGGAGTAGAAAAACTGTGAAGCGGCTTATCAACTACGCGGCGACGGAATGCGCGGACGGTTTCAGTACATAATACGACGAGATGAGCGTCAGAAACAAGGAGTTATAATAATATGCCAACTCTATGCCCCCGTGCGAGCCGTTTGTTTTTTATTCAAAATAATAATTTTAAACAGTCGTTTTGCCGCTCTTCGGCGATCTCCTTTTACGCCCCCGTGCAAAATAAAATGCCCGAGCGACTTAAATACGTGTTGGAAATCGATCAAATATGAGTACGCGTTTTATATGTACTTATACGACGTAAATCGTAAATCGAGAATAAGTCAAACTGTGTTTTATACGGAAAGTGAAAAGATGTTTGTTAAATTCGCATTGACAATATTAATATTGACGCGTATATTAATATTAATTCGAAATGTCGCCGGAGCACATATCCGGTAATAAATTTTCGACGATGTTAATATTTATCGTTTTTGACAATCTCGACACGGTTTAGGCTATATCACAGTTTGTCCAAAAAAAAAAAATTAGACTGTTTTAATTACAGAGTGAACTAGTTTCGCTTGGAATTGACAACGATTGATAAATTGTGTATAGCAGCAACATCGACGTTATTCGTGCGCCAAAAATCTCGTTATGTTATGTTATTATACGGGGAAATATTGTAATAAATGAGCGAGAAAAATATTTTTGTACGACTGATTCCGGCGCTAAAGTGTAACAACGGCGCACGGTCAACGTCAGTAACATAATTTCTTTTTTCTCCGCGATCGCGCGAAAACCACCGATACGTGCGAAATCGTCGCCGTCCAAAAATTTTTTTTTAATTTATTAACTACAGTTCGTCCTGAACTGTAGTGTCAGGTTCGGCCGGTTTATATGTTTTTTTCGGTTTTAAACGACGTAACGTTCAGGATACATTACGAAATTACCGTTGGCGTTTTCGTTGTATCGTAAGACGACGCGGAGACAAAACGAAACACGTGTGCGCAAATATACGGCCAAGTCCTCTGGCGGATATAAATTTGTACGGATTATTGTGTTCGCCGTGGATTCGCGGACGTGTAAAGAAGTGTGTTTGCACTTAATACGTTGTGTACATACGGAAAAGAAAGAGAGGGAAAAAAAACGTGATGAGGGCGACGTGTGGTCATTACTCGCGTTGAAAGAGAAGCAACGGCGCGGCGGATGGATGATATTTTTTTTACACAAGGAGTATTATGCGTGTACTAAGCGCGCGACTGGGAAAAGATAGAAGTGAAAAGTAAAAAAAAAAAAGATAGATAGAGAGAGAGAGAGAGAGACGTTAATGTTTTGACTGGCGCAGGAGATTTTTTTTTTCCTATTCCTCTTGTCACGCCGACGCGTATAATCCTGTTTATGTGCAATAGGTAATAATGATAATAATTCCGTACGTAGGAGATGATGAAAAAAAAAAACCGATTATTTTTGTCTTCATTTTTTTTTGTTATTTTTATTATATAAAATTACATAGCCGTAGACAAGAGTGCTGATGACAAATCGCTTGGAAATTAGTTTTTCGCTTCTTCTGATATTCGTGCGGCGAACCGTACGCATAGCGCACTTATTACACCGCATCGTTACAATATATTCGTATAATGTGTGTGTGTGTATAAATGTCGCGCGCAAATGTCTGCGACAAACGCAAATTTCCCTCTCCTTCCCCGCGAAAGAAATAAAAAAAAAAACGATTTTCTATGAAATCTCCAGTACAACAGTAGCGGTGGTTTGGCGAAGACGATATTATACGCGATTTCCGTCGTATTTCATCGTCTCGAGATCGTCTCACACGCGACTATTTTTTGTTTTTTTCCTTGTTTATGAGGCGGAATATCGCGTAATTTACACGGAGGATAATGCGCGAGAAAAACTGTATATATAAACGCACACACACACACTTCTAATCCCGTTGTATATTAGATTTTCTTTATATAATAATAATAATAATAATAATAATGATATGCGTTTTACAGCGAACGAACGCGCGCGTACGCCGCATCAAGACACAAGTCGTTCCGAGCAATCATCGCAACCGATATATATCCGCCGCCTGTGTCCGAATAGTAATCGGTAAGGATAATTTTATAATATATTTATACGCGCGGATATTGCGCGTCGAAGAATGGAAAAGGAAAAGGCGGAACGAAAAAACGCCGGCGCGTAAATATTTTATTATTACGCAATACGTATACGCCACTGGACTCTGGTGCGCGCGTAACGGTCTTCGTATTTTGTATTTTATTTACTCTTTTTTTTCCCGACGACGATTCTCACTGCGTACACCGGCCAAACCGATTCAACCGCGCGGGGTACATTTGACACGACACGCGTGTGACTGCACACAAAATCCAAGTATTTTCCAAACGTAAACAAATATAATTCATGATACATCATTTTTCAATAATAATAATAATAATAATAATATAGTAAAACGATTCGCATACAGAACGAGGAATATAAAAATTTTAGTTTTTATACGTTTCGGGAACAAAATTATAAGCAGCCAGTAACTGTGGGCGAGTCAACTGCAGGAAATCGTTCTTGCGTGAATGACAGAGATTTTCTCCTCTTATATCTTCTTATTCTATCAGCTTCAGGGGCCGTTGAGGTCCATAGCTGGAAAACAAGCTTCTCTCCATCTGTCTCTATCAAGAACTAATTCAAAAAGATCGTTTACCATCCCTAGTTGTATTAGTTCCTTCTTACTTTTGTCGATCCATTTCTGCGTCCGCCTTCCAATCGGTCTCCTACCCTGTGGAGTCCAGTTTAATACGTCATTTGTTATTGATCTAGCTCTTAGTACGTGACCGAGCCAACCTGGTCTTTTGTGTCGTATTTCCGCTATTATGCTTGGTTTTTCGAATAGTTTCTGTATTTCCCGGTTAGACCTAATTTCGTACGTTTGGTCTTCGTTTTTTTTTAGGTCAATAAATCCTTCTGAGGAATTTTCTCTCCAAGATAGCAAGTTTTTTTTCATCTCTCTAAGTCATGGGCCATGTTTTACACGCACACATTATTACTGATCTTGCTAGTACTCTGTAAATTCGTTTTTTAGATTTATTTGCCAGTAAATTCGACCCCATTAACCCACGGAGGGCGTAAAAACATTTGTTTCCCGATGTAATAGGTTTTTTAATTTCTTCATGATTGTCGTTTGCGCTACTTAAGTTGGTACCTAGGTATTTAAAATTCTTTACTTCTTCGAATATATATCCGCCGGCTTGTAGTCCCGTTGCCTGTTGGGCCTGACGTCTGTCCCTGCCAACTCGCATGTATTTAGTTTTGTTCTCATGAATAATGAGTCCCAATTTTGTTGCGCTCCTAATCAGAGATTCTGTGGCTTTTTGGATATCTTGCTCGGTTTCTCCCAGTATTACTACATCATCAGCGTATGCAAACAGGGGAATACCTCGGCTACAAATCATTCCTTAGTATTCTCCTTGTACTTCTCTAACTGCCACTTCTAGTACTAAGTTGAAGAGTAGCGGCGACAGTGCGTCTCCTTGTTTTAGTCCAGTTGTTGTTTGGAACTCTTCTGATTTTTCATGCCCGAACTTAACTGCACATCTCGATCATTCCGTTGTTACTCTTATCATCGACATTAATTTCGATGGGATCCCAAACAATTTTAAATGTCTCCGCATATCTGCTCTCTTTATTGAATCGTATTCTCCTCTTATATCCGCTTATCAGTTTTCTCGAGATCCATAATTTTGTGCGCGCACGCGTTAAAATCGTTGAAAATCGCGAGCGTTGTAACCGCATAATCGATAATGCGTTATTTCCTCGGGTGCGAAATAGTTTTGAAGAGTTTGTCACTCTTAACCCGTCGCACGAATATTTTTTTTACAAACTACGCAATCTTTTGTCCTTAAACTTTTCCGCGTTATGGACCCCATTCGTGTATAAAGCATGACCATGCGGAATTCATCCCACCAAAATACGATCTTTTAATTTAACGATAACACTATAAATGATTTGTTCATACGTCGTTGTGAATAATCGTGTTCAAGATACGTATACGAATGATTAAATTTTTTTTTTTTTTTGTTGTCATTTTCAGTATATTCAAAGTGTTCCAGAATTGATATTAATTGCCGTTGCGTATTCTATCGCCTGGAAATTCAGAGACGACCGTAATGGACAGTGTGGAATCGTCTTTGACGTCCAATCGGTTTCGCGATATCGTCCCCCGGTCGTTCCGATAGCGAAAACAATAAATATTTGGTTTGGATGAAAAATGTGCGCGCGTGTACCGGACGGCAACGGTTTCTGCTCGTTGTGGATTCGTCGGCGAATCTGAATCGGAATGAACGGAATCGGGTTATCGGAGTTATTGAAAAAAAGAAATTCACTCAGTGGGACTCTCGAGTTGTCTCGAGGATCCGCGGGACCGTCGGTTAAGACCGTAAACGGTCCTCGCGTTATACTGTAAAAAAATACAAGAATACAAACAGCATCTCGGCGGGACGTTTTCGGTAGGTTTTTGTTGGACGCGATGGGCGTTACGTTGTTTTTTTCGTTTTTTTTTTTTCCGTTTTCGTCATATAAAATCACCCGCGCACCAATAACGCCGACGATAATTCGATATTGCACCCGGCGTTCGATGGTATTTTTGCGGCGGAAATGACACGCGAAATGTCGACCCGCGCTTATAATAATATTATCGAGCCGTTGTACGAAATGTTTTAACACGAATTCGAGACGAAATCGGTAAATTTATGTGATTTTCATCCGGCGGTACGCATGGCGTTATTGAATTCTCCGCGTAACGATTTTACCCGGCACAATTATTCGTTAATATTCTCGTCCGAGCCCCTTTATATATATATAATATATATGCGTTTTTATATTATAATTTATAAACGGCGGTGAGGAGGAGCGGTTTTACGTGATTTTAATTAACAACGTATGAACAACACGGTTCCGCGGGCGTTTGCCGCGACTGCTCGTCCGAATGGTGGAAATAAATAAAACGCGCTGGTTGACAATGTGCACCCCGGACGAACACGTTATTATTAATATTATTGTACGTGTCACGTGCGGCGCAGTGTTTGGACTCTAAAATAATCGTATTTGCCCGCACTCGATCTCTTTGCTATTACACAATTATAACGACGGCGATTCATGTACGAGGTTTTTTGATAGAAAAACAAAAAAAAAACCGAACAAACAATATTATAGAGCGATTAATATTCGAGCAGTAATACGCGTGTATAAAGTTCAATTATACGCGACTGTGTAATATCGTCTGCCGTGCTTATTCGGACTTATAACGCGTCGTCGTCGTCATGTTTTAACGGCTTCCAAATTAAAAAAAAAAAAAAAAAAATTATTCGCCGAATCTCGGGTAAAATACTACATATTCTGAAAAACATTTGAAATACACAATATTCCGAACGGTTCGGGAAAAAAATGAAAAACTATTCTGAATATGCCGCTCGTGACACAACAGTGTACTACTCGTATTCCCTAAACATTTCGAATATTTCACAAAAAAATATTCCGAAAACATATATGTATATATATATATATTTTTTTTTTATACTAGTTTTCGCTAATGCGAATATTAAACGTAGTTATTCGCATTGTCATTTGATCGAATACAAACAGTCGTCAATACGTGTTTAGGGTGCAGTTGAACAACGTTTATCTTTTAATTCCGCTTTAAATAAAAATCAACACGATAACTAACGAGTAAATTAATAATACCAATTAGTTATAAAATATATAACAACAACACGGTGTAATCAAATATACTCGATTGTCATACGGATAATGCCGGGTCCGAACACCAAGACTATTGATAAAAATATATGCTCGACACCGTTTTAAACATCATTCGCTGCCATGTAGTGTAGGCCACTCTCATATTTGTCTCCCCCCCCCCCCGAAATAATTACATTTCGCGTACTTACTAAAGTAGCCAGTCATGTAATATTCGTTACTTGAACGGTGTTCGATCTCTATAAGAACCCATTGGGAATACTTTCGAAAAAAACTAGTTAAAAATATTATTTTCATTCGATTAATCGCGTATTATACACGTAATTATCGTGTTAAATAACAAAACTAGTGTTTTTTCACATTTCGAACGGATCGATTGAAATCCCGTTGTTTCTATCGCGTTAGTCCCCCTTGGCGCGGCGTCTCCCCGCCGCCACTTAAGCACGGTCGCAAAGTTTTCAATACCACTGGACCGCACGGTACCGTAGCGGTTGTGGAGACCATTTAGTTCGGACGGACCGGGGAGTAGATGGATATTTTCATTAATTCATATATCGCAATCGACGAAGGAAAATCATCCGAGCGCAGGGAGTGCACATTCATAAAAAACAAAACGTGTTCGTTACACGAATGCGCGCGCCACTTTTGAGACCGTCTGTAATATCAGCGTCTTCAACACATAAAATATCGAAAAAAAAACGTACGTACGTACAAACGCGGTGCACGCCACGTCGAGTCTGCGGCGTTTTCGACCCCGGAGAAACATTGTCACGGTTTGCTAGATCGAGGACTACTAATGATGGAACACACACACACACACACACACGCACGCACGCACGGGTGAGCGTATACACGTGTATGTGGAAACGAAAAAATAAAAAAAGTGTATGTATCGAGGAATAATACGGAATAATAATAATAATAAAAAAAACACAATAAAGCGACACATAAAGGCGTCTGCCGTAGGTATATATGTCCGCTATGGTACTACGAGGGAAAATATATATATATATATAAAAAAAAAAAATCGTGGTCTAATGACGACGTCTTGGAAGTAATTTGCATCCGGTGTGTTAGATATTATATATACTTAATGTTTTCCCGTTTTTTTTTTTTCCATATATATTTTTTTTCTCTCTTCCAACTCACCGCGTACAGAGTACTGCACAACGCGCATTAATCATTTAAACACCAGGAGCATGATAATTCGGTAATTGACTATACACATTCGTCGTATATACACGAGATGTCCGCGTAGCGTCGGGGCGGCTCTCTCACCGCTATTTTCTTTCCATTTTTTTCTACTTCTTCTTCTTCTTCTTCTTCTTTTTTATCGTTTCGTTTCGTTTTTCCCCTCCTGTGTGCACTACTACACCGCCACCACGGCAGTAGTCGTCGTGGTTTTATTCGACGATTTTTCAACGATGACAGGTCGACACGGGAATAACGATTTTAAAGAAAGAAAAATTAAGTGAAAACGTATTAAAAATATATATATATATATATACATACAATAACTTGACATGGGAGGTAAAATCGCGCGAATCGGAAATATTAATATTACGTCCGCACAGGAGGACGTGGCGGGAGAATCGTTCGCGCGGCCAAACTCAATTATTATGTCGCGGTGTCTATTTATTGTTATTGTACATTTCGTGCGTTTCGTTGCTGTTGCTACTGCTGCGGTATAATATTGTACTCGGCGATTTATTATACTTTCATCACGCGTTAAATTATATTTATACGTCGTCGTCGTCGTGTCTATATACCCGTTGGACACGAGAGGAGAGAGCTATTATTTTTTGCACTACTTACATTGGTCGAAACGAGAGCTCTGGACAGTGCAGGAGTCTACATCGCTTTAAAACCATTCAATGTAAGCCGTGGTCCAACAGCGGTACAGTAACGCGTTCTCGCATTTAAATGACCAGCGTTTTGAGAATATAACGTTAAAACGTTTGTCATTTCGTTAAAAATAAAAAAAAAATTGAATATTATAGAAATAATAACTCAATATTTAACGTACTTTTATCATAATTAATTATACACGCGAAATCCGAATTTGATTCATTTTTTTTTTTCGTATCGCAATGACTTGATGAATGACTATTTATACGTCCATGCGAATATTAAGCAACGCTGACCTAACTGAGCGTTTTTCCCCCGTCTATTCCATCTCAACCGAGTTTTTAATCGTCTGAGTTTAAGAACGCAGAGTGATACGTATATTCACGCACGGTGCAAAAGCGTATGTTAAATTATCATATTTATCTATATATATATATATATATATATATATATATATATATTGAAAAGTCGTACAAAAAATGTATAACTGAACGTCCACTCGCGCGATTATATCATATATTAAAAAATAAATACGCATTAAGCAAAAGAATAAAAAGCTTCTCAGGGAGAAGGGAGCGAATGTCCCTTTTGCTCCTTCTTGAAGTACGCCTCTGGCTCTGGCTTCCCTAACCTGCGGGTCAGTTTAGTTATCAAACAATATACCACGTAACGTATTGAAATGTTTAACACTATTTTTATACAATAATTCCCCTTGTAACAAACAGTGCACGTTCTTTTTTCTAAATCAAAAGTATTGTTAAAAACAATTTTAAATGTCAATTATGACCTGAGATCGTCTTGACTCGCATTGTCACTCTCGTATTAATTGTTGAAAGACAAATGGGGCTAGAAATTTAAATTTTGAAGGTATCGAATATCAAATATTTCTGGAAAGCGTCGCTTTAAATTTTAATTATTTTTTTTTTTTTACAACTATCTTACGTTTCATTATTGTTATTAATAATAAAGAAAACATATATGAGACATTATAAATTCTCTAATATTCTGTGCTTTGATATTTAACATAATTTTTAAATAGCTGGATTTTCTTATTAGAATATATTTTATGAGGGGATTTCAAATTCTTCGCATTTTTGTTTAAAAAAAAAAAAAATTGGTTAAATATAGTATATATTTTTCTTTTTCTTTTTTTATGTATGGGCTCCTTTTTTAGAATAACATTATCTACCGCTCATGGGGTGGTCAGTACATGGACTACATGTGCTTGTCACTGTAGTCGGCTCTTCCTCGGTGTACATATCATAACGTGTACTAGCTTAACGTTATTCGAATGGACTTATAACTTTGTATGCGCGCACATATTTTATCGACAATAATGGCGAATTAATAGTTATAATATTGTTTATAATCAAATAATTATCAATACAGTTTGTTCGGGAGAAAACGACGTGTGTGTGTAGCAAGCATAAAGAAAAATATTATTAAATTTGTTTATATTCATATATATATTTCTATTAAAATATACAATAAAGCCAAAGAGTAGTACGTAAAATAAAGAAAAATATTAATAAATTTGTTTTATTAAGTATGTTTATTTATCTACCGGTTTCGACAAAAAGTCATCATCGATGTATTATGCAAAAAGAAAAATGTAATTACAACAGAGGAAAAAAATAAAATTGAATAAATTACATAGAGAATATTATGAACATTACAATACAAAAAAATATGGAGTTAAAAAAAAATATATATATTAAAAAATTAAAAAACAGCGAAGAAATTGTATATATAATGAGAACACTATGGGCACGTTATTAATATTATCTAATATATATATATATATATATATATATATATATATAAATTGATATAAAATGTAATATTTCAAATCTATCGATAGTGTTTTAATTTATATTTATTTTTAAGTGCGATATCATATTATTGCAAGTCAATAATATCATAAATCATAGCTCGTGATTATGATTATATTTGTTTACAGGAATACGCTCAAGTCTATTAAAAATTTGAGTTAAAAAATACAGTTTTTTGTGATAAATGATTATTGGAATCATAATTAGAGATGTATTTCTATTAGTTAACTGTAAATTTATTATTAACTAAGCTAATCGTAAGATCTAAGAGATCTATTGTCTGATTTCGTTTCTAGTGTCAATTTAATATGTAAAATAATGTAAATATTTAATAATTATAAATGTGACCTATAAATTCGAAATCTAATAACAGTTCGTTATACGATACACGATTTTCCCGAGATATTTGACGATTTTAACCATTAATTATGATGCGAATTACATAATATCGTACAGGTTTGTATTTTAAACTCGTAAATGTTATAAATCGAAAACATAAAACTATTTATTATTGGGGGTGTATAATTGATTCGGTATTATTTGACTGAATAAGATGATAATATCAGATCTCGCAAAGTTACGACACTATAGACAAAAAGGAGAAAAGAAAAAAACGCTAAAATAATTTTAGTAAAATATATAATTTATAAGGTTAGTATTCGTATATGGTTTATTAATCAAGAAACAAATGTTCGACGCGGAAAACGTTTCATCTTATTGTCTATAATACTACATAGAAAAAATATATATATACATAAATGAAATAACATTTATTTATATATTAATATATACGATTTACACGAGGATAAAAACCTCAAGTATGACGCAACATTATAACATTATTTATAACTGTGTATATGTAGACGAACAGTAGTTTTCGCATTTGATATGGGACGCGTATTATGAAGTTTTAAAAAGAAAGTCTACTACTGAACGAGGGGGAAAATAAAGAAAGAAAAAAAAACGAAACAATCATCTACGTTAGCGAGTGATTATATTATACGAGTAAAAAAAAAAAAAAAAAAATAATAATAATAATAATAATAATATGGTAAATATCATTTGTCGAACTACGCGCGTAGTTATAACATCAACGGAGAAAGTCTGAAAACGGAGCATGCTTCCTGTGCGTTTTGGTTAAAATTTTTAACCGAACATTAACATTTAGTTACAGATCATTATTACGGATTATAGCAGAAATCGCGGGCATCGAATGAAATTCATTCGCGTCTCGTGTTAAACAATTAATCACATTTTTTTTTTATTCCTAACAAATATATTTTGTTATGCGCGTTAAATTCGTTCACTACAACATAATGACGGATTTATTTTTTACAAATTCGTTTAATCGTTTTTTTTTTTTTTTTTTAATCATTCGTATAGTTGTGAAATATATTACGCGTTACCACGTATACCACGTGAAGTGTTAAAGTTGAAAAAAAAAAAAACGAGCAACGTGTTAATTACGGGGAATATGTCTTTTACATACAGTCAATATAGTATAGATATTGTGGAAAACGATTTGTAAACGAAATCGTTCCGATTCGATATGTATTTTTTTTTCCCCTATCCCATTCGTAATAATTTAAATGCGAAAAAATTGCAGACGGCGCACACCGTTCAACGAATAGATTAAAACAAAAGTTACAAACGTTTGTATACGATTCAAAAACGCAATGATCCGCTAACTCGAACGTTTTTTTTTTTTTTTTTTGTAATAAATTATACGAAAATTTCGAACGAGAATTCCGGTAATTCGTAGGATGACGAGTAAGTCGCGCGTATCATCACGACGATACAGCGGAAAAGAGACGTTAGTGTGTTACAATACGCGGTGAATTTTTATTGAGAGAAAAGAAAAATAATAATAAGCGCTGTCAGTTCATTCGATCGGTTGGAAAAAGCTTACGAGCGAGATATAAAAAAATAGGGCGCTCGTATTTTTTAAAATTCTAGAACCGACGCTTTTGATTTGAAGAAAATCTTTCGTAGGAGAATGGAAAAAAAAACCGAATAATAATTACAACGTAATAGACGTATAGATATTATTGACACTTTGTAAGAAAATTCTTTCGCGTTTTACAATATTATATTTACGCGAAGAAAGTGGAATTTTATTTACGCGTTATGACATTATAAATGAAATTCAAATTTCCGCGAACACCATTTAACAGTTACTCGGGCGTTTTTTCTTCTTCTTTTATTCCTCAATAAACAACAACTTATATTGCCCGGGTTAATAATAATGTACTCCACGTGCACAAAAGGAATTCGTGAAATCGCACGCTTTGTAAAATTGTTGTAATAATAGTTATATCAATCCATAATGGCTTTTAAGAAACGAAAAAATCGTTTTTTCTTTTCACTTTCAATCTGCCCGTAAAACGTTCGAATGTTATTTATTATAAACAACAGACGATAATAATGTTTTACCGGAATATTTCCTTCTCCCAAACCATTCGAATACTTCACCCGTACCGCGTCCGATCATCTACACGTTTTTTAACCGCGTCTACATACGCGTCTTGTATTTTTGACTATTTCGTCTTTATACCCGTACAATTCCGTTCAATATTGTTGTTTTCGTAATTAAATAAAAAAATGTTTTAAAATTTCCCGAATACGTCAGCATCGCGTGCATTCTAATTCTTATTAATCATAAAAAAAAAAACCTTTACCAAATTTTCAGTAAGACGAATCAATTTTTTAATTTTTTTTCATCAAATTATAGGACACCTTTCATTTGACAAATTTGATATTAAATATCAAAAGGCAAAAGGGAATTAGGCAAATCCTCCGTACAGTAATTAATAATTATTTAACAATGTCGAAAATTAGTATAATAAAAACAACACGTAGATGTAAATGCGCTTATTAGTCGTGTCTCAACGATTTTTAATATTAGCGCGATTCAAACGACGTTTGAATACTGTCTGTTAATATTCTTCGGTACGCCGTTTGGACGTGCGGAGATCACGATATAATTAGTAATTTAAAAACAAACGGTTTTTTTTTTTCAAATACTTTGTGGCGGTTTATCTATTATTATCGTTACATAAAAACAGACGTTCATATCCGTTTTCGATTTGTTGACAAATTGTCGTCGTATCGATGTAGAAAATGAAATTGGCGGCGACAAAACAATTTGTTTACAAAAACGGCACTCGTTGGGATTTTCGCGAGCGAGTTTTTTTTTTCTTGCCTATTATTATACACAACACGACGAATTAAAGGTTTCAATTAAAATCCCCATAAGTTCAAAGTCGAATAAAATATTTATTTCTTTTAAGTACCGAAATTTCGACGAAAGTTTTTCATGTGCGCACTGGAGTGAGAACCGCAACGGTATTTAATCCGACGTTTCGACCGGGTATTATTATTATTATTTTATCGAAATATTCCTTTCTGTAATTTCGGTTTCGTAATAAACTATACAATATGTCGTCTATATGAGAATAGAGCGAGGGACAGTAGCGCACCCAGGATTTTTTCAAGGGGGGGGGGTCTAAAAAACTACATTATGAAAAACAAAACTTTTAATAGATAATAAAAATAGATTATATATTATAATAATATAATATAATCAATAAATTGTTAACACCTGGTGTTATCTATATCGTATGCGAAATTTTAACAGAAAAATATGAAAGTTGTATCAGAATTTGGATTTTCATCTATAAATGTAATACTATTGCACTAGTCAAGGGGGGGGGTCCGGACCCGGGGACCCCCCCCCTGGTTGCGCCACTGGCGAGGGACGTATCGGTTTTACAATGATGCGTCGCGATGTCCAATTCTGTCGGCAGATGGAAAAGCTACGACTGCTATCTTTACTGCAGTCACGTGCCCGTAGGGAATTTCGTCGTCAATAGTCGGTGCTTTAGAGATTTTCGATTTTATTCAATGCACTTTTTTTTTTTTTTACAGGAGTCAGGAAAAAAGACTACCACCACCCAGGAATTGATTCGGAAACGGTATAAAAACGCGATTTCGTCGCTATCGTGACCGACTGTTATCGCGTTTCGTCCCGAAGAAAACGCGGCGGTCGCGTACTGAATACTCGACCGAATATTCACGCCGAACGCGTGTAATCGCGTAAAACTCATTACAGTTTATTATTTACTTTACAGCGATATTTTGTTTTTTCTCCGTTTTTACCGAAGTCGTCCCCAATACCCTCGCTCGGGGGCATTCTACACGCGCCCGGCCCGCTGTTAATAATCCGTCCGTAAATTTGTCTCCGGTCGCCGCTGCACGCCCGGCCCCGTCGTTCGCGGTGCCGCCGCACAATAACTTATACCGTCCGCACCGCGACGAAATATTCAACTCGCGACTATTGTATTAGTCGCACTAATGACACGGTTGCGCCGCATAAACCGTTCCGAGTCATCATCATTTACAGACCCTTCGCGTTCGGACCGAACTTTATCGCTACATTGTGTCACCGTCGGTTTTCTTAGCCGTTACTATACTCGGCCGTCCGACAAAACGTCAGCGACGACCGGTCGGCGCGAGCTCGTCGTCTTATATTTAAACGTACACACACACACACACACACACAGTGCTCAGCCCCGCCGAGTGAAATTAATTAAAGGGGTCGGGAATACTACTGAAAAAGGGGGACACGGCCTAACACACGAAACCGTCGTTCAACCCAGCGCTCTTAATCGATATTCACATATAATATACACATGCTGCGGCGGCCCTCTTGCACGCACATACGACGCGTATATATTATTACGTACGTACGTGCGACGGCGGTGTACACAGCGTGTGTGTGTGTAGACACGCGCGCGAGCTAAAGGGAGAAGTGCGTGTTTGTGTGCGCGGCGTTGGCTTGTGGCCGACATTTATTCTCGAGTCTCTTGCGCGGCGCGGTGTCCGGCCGGCCGGCCGACCGACAGACCGACCGGACGGACGGACGACGAGGTGTGTGGGTGTAGAGAGGAGCAAGAGACGAACGTAGTAATCGTCGGGGCTATATACGAACGACGCGAGCGCGCGGAAGAGAGGAAGAGGAGTAGGTGGTTTTCAGCCGATCGTACAAGCCTCGACGGTATACCACGGCGCGGTGGTGGCAACGGTGGCGGTATAAGGGTACTACTAATGTCTTATGTGTGTGTGTGTGACGCAGAAACCCCTAAACTTGCTCACGCGATATTGTGTTATACGGCTCATATATATATATACATATCCTTTATAATGTGTTCGTGTGTAATAACGAAATTTAACTTTGGGCCCCGTCGACTAATCTACATGCGAGGGAAACGGACCGGGGATGGTCGATATGCGCATACTCCGTATAACGTTTCTCCACACACGCACGTATACGTCGCATATATGCACGCGTTTTGTTCGACAACATGCCACCCGGTGGCCGGGGAACCGCTGTACGTTATTATTAGATTTTATTTTTATTTTTCCCCCGGTTCGCGTTTTGTTTTCTACGGACGACAAAAAAGGAAATAACGCGTGACGTATTTTCATTCGTTTTTTTTTTGTCCCATACCGCGCGGCCCTACGACGCGGACCCCTCATAACCGCGTTCGAAAATCACGCGTCGTGTGACCTAACACGGTCGTACGCGATTCTCAAGAAATAAACGCGATTAGAAGACTGCGATCGGAAGGGTTCGCGGCGGCAGGTGCTTTACACGTATAACAGTGTCGTTGCCGATGTCGTCCGACGACGAATCGTCGCTAACGGCGACGTACCGAGACTGGCGAAAAACGAGAATTTCGTAACGCGACCGCGGCCGTAACACGAACTCGCGTGTAAACCGAACCGTTACGGTTATGCTAGATAGATATCACGCGAGTTCGTATTGGCCCGATACAAAACGTGTTCGGCAGAACGTTTTGGTAATGAACGAAGAGCGCGCGCGCGCGCGCGAATCGAGAAATCCCGTGGCGGAGTCCTGTACGGTCCGATTCCCGTACAGGTTTATCGGTCTCACCGCGACACAGTCAGACGTCGCCGCGTCCGTGTTATATAATAATAAGACATTGGAGAACGACTGAAAAGAGAGAGAGAGAAATAGCGAACAATAATTGTGCGCGGAGGAGGAGGATGTATCGGATCGAGTCGTTCCGTCGCGATGGTCGGCTGCGGTACAGTTCAAAACGTTTATATACATATAGATATATGTGCGCGTGGCAAAATATTCCTATAGACGACATAACCGCGCGCGCGCGCGCGAGTTTTCCGGCGAATTCGTAGACGGTGCGGGAGAACGCGCGCTGCGTTAATTAACCGACGACGATGTGTGTGTGTGTGTTAACAATGGTGCTCAGATCGCTGCGCTGCGCTGCGGCGCGTAATTCGATGTGGATGTGACGGTTTTATTTCTGAGGTGTATCACACAAAGACACGCGCGGTGGAAGTACGGACGTTTTATTTCGTTTTATTACGCGTCATTTTATATATTTTTATATTATTATAATTTCCCTCGCTCCTCTTTTTTTTTTTTTTGTTGTTTTTTTACCTATAAAAATTCCATAGTTTTCGACGCAAAACGGATTTATGCTTTCAAAAAAAAACCCGGAGAATAATAATTTTCACGTCGTGAACGCGTATGAAATATATGCGTGTTTCCGATCGCGTCGACGGTAGTTATATGATTTCACGTCGAGTAATAATATCATTTAACGCGAAGAAAACTATATTTACACCGAGAAACATCAGTCTAAAAACGGGGAAAAAAATCTATTGAATACGTACGTGTGGAGCACAGCCCTATACGGATTTGAAACCTGGACGAGATGACGATGGAAGAACGAGGAGGACCGGAAGCGTTTAAAATGTCGTGTTACGGGAGAACGTTAAGGATGAGACTGATGGACCCGAGTGACCGGTGTAGATGTCACTGGGAAGAATAACAGAAGGAAAGTCGCTGTGGAAAAGCATAGTTAGAAGGCGAAATGAATGGATAGGTCATATTGTAATGAGACAGAGGAGGATTGTTAAAAGCGATTGTCGTAGGAAGATTAGAAGGGAATAACCATAGGGGAACACCGAGATTGGAATACATTCAACAGATAATATACGGAGAAGAGTGGCTGCAAACCAATTTACGGATTGCAATCACATAGAGAGAGAGATATCCGTGAAAAACTACTAGACTTGTAAGAACTGGGTACCGTTTTTTTTTTTATATATATATAATTTTAATTCGGACAAAAGTGTTCGAATAAAAATTTTCCGAACCGACGAGGAGGGGGGGGGGGCAATATATTTAAAAAAATATTCCGGTCGTTTTTAAATCCGCTTGTTGACTGCACTTATTGTGGATTGGTTTATCGATTTCTCTCAAAATTATAATCCGCGTCCACCACGTCGTCATCGTCAGATTTTTCAACGTTACAAGAGCGTGTGTACGCGATGATCATATGCGCGTCGTAAGAGAATCCCGGGAAATTTCACGAGTCTCAAAATATGTTTCGCGAATACTGGCGCCCGTAACGATTTTTAACCCAATAATATTTCAATACGAGTATTGTTTTTAGTAAATTAATTACTTTTTCCCTTTATTTCGAGTCGGTACATTTTTTTTAATCAGAATTCAACGGACTTTCTTATAATTTTTACGAGACTTGTTATTTTTATTTGTTTTCTCCGCCCCGCGTATTCAAAACGTCATATATTTCCGAAACGGTAATATTTACGCAAAAAGATAATTTCGACGAAATTATGTGGCACAAAAACGTGTTATTTTGTATGGATTTCAAACGCGTATAATATGTAATAATATTACATTATAAATAAAATATATCGCGTTTACGCCGTACGGGGGAACGTATTACACCGTCGTAGAACAAATCGTGATAATTCATGCGTCATGATGTGCACGCGCACACACATTTATATGAATAAATTTATTCCGAGATTAAAATCTCCGTACTATCCGTTCACGATCGATTATTAACGGATTTGATATTCAACTGCGGACACACGGAAACGTCGACGTGGTCGTCGTCTCCCTCCTCGCGTGGTAGCCGCAGCAGCGACCTAACCGCTACTATACGCATAACACAATAACGCGTGTTCGGCGCAGACACATTTAGAGTTCGGAAAAGGCGTACTGCGAAAAATCATAATCCAATAAATACAGATTAGACATTTTTTTTTTTTTTTTTCAAGCAAAATATATAATGTCGTTTTTTGTTTTTTTTTTTTTGTTTATCCGAGAAGAAAATAATAAAATACGACTCTTTGATCGAACAACGTCTGAAGGGTGTACACGTCATTGGCACTATCAATCGTAGTTTTTATCGTAACGTTCCTCATCGGGTCAGTGGCGTATTTAGGATTTTGTCAAAGGGGGGGGGGAGATATATTTTATTGACCCGAAAAGTAATTAATAGTAATTAAAAATAATAAACGTAATTACGACTAATAACGCTCAAGGGGGGGGGGATCTATCCCCCATATCTCCCCCTCCCCCCCGTAAATACGCCACTGCCTCGGGTTCCCTTAACCGTGGTATAGTATACGAACTGGTGCGGTAAGGTTGAGGGGTGAGGTGACGTTTGCACCCGTATACAAATGTTGAAGTAAAAACACACCGAGTGCTGAATCGGCTAACAAAAACGAGAAGGGAATCGGAAATCTCGTCATAAATAATAATAATAATAATAATAACAATGTGTAGTTTTAAGAAAAACGAATTATAAAACCGTACTGTGGTGTATCGTCGGAAGGGACGTTACCGTAGAAAACGCGTTACCCCATAATAGGTTTTTTTCGTTTCTTATCCCCTACCGCATATTATAACATTCGTAATCATTTCATTTTGTGCGCGATAGTGGTGTGTACGCGAAGAACTATTTTCTCTCTCTGGCTCGCGGCGCGCGCGCGCGCGTGTGTGCGGTCTCCGTGCAACGCGTGTGCGCACGCGGAAAATAACATAATGGCCCCGGAGTCGGCTAATTAACCAATAGACAACGGATCAAAGGTGTTACAACAATAGCGATTTTCTTTTTTGATTTTTTTTTTTTTTCCATTCTTTCTTTCGTTCAACTCGCACTTCCATTTCCCTCCTCCGCCACCGATCTTCACACTATTATAATACATACACACAGTATCCACGGACCGCGGAGGATGTGACGGTTATTTCGGAATCACCGATCTATATATTTATTTATATATATATTAAAGGTAGTTTGTTGGAAGCGTGACATTGTGGCAAGGAAACGGCGCACACTGGATGGTGGCGGTCACACGTCAGTTCTTCTCCGGTCCATACGATGTTACCGCAACGAAACGAACGCGCGGCAGCGGTGGCGACGGACACGAAAAAGGAGAGGAATAATAATAATAATAATAATAATAATAAAAAGAACGAGAGAGAGAGAGAGAGAGAATATAAATAAAAACGCGTACATAAAATATGTGGAAAAAAAACCGATGGAAATTGTCGAAATCGTGATGGAAAAACGCCGCGCGTAGTATAAAATATATCTGTGTGTCGAACACGTATTTTTCCTATCGCACGCACACACACACGCGCACACATAAAACACGAAAACGATCGTTAAACGTTTCTTTCGGCGAATAGAATAGAAAAAAAAAACACTCCCACACGCACCTACTACTCTATATTATAAGTAATGGACTACACTGTATAGACGCTCGGACGAGGTATAAACATGTAGAGAAGTATATTAATAATATTATACGATTCTCGTGAATCGTTTTTATTATTATTATTATTATTATTATTATTATTGACTATATTATAAAGACCGGACGGAGTCGCGCCGGAGACACCGTATCACCGCAGTGTGATCACCGCGTGATTGACGATTAAACGATTTCGAAATACGCGCGGGGGCGAGAAATCCGCGGCCCGAAAATATATCAATCGTGATCGTCGATCTGCTGTAAATAGGTGGCGGATTTATATGGCGATCGTTATAGTATACAGTAGGTAGAAGAATATTATTATTATTATTATTACTCGCGTCCTATCGTTTCTAAACGCGTTTACATTGTATTTTGTGGAATGTCTCCGGATAAAATATATTTTGTTCCGCCGCGGATTCTGTGATATTTCCATAATCGTTTAATAATAATAATAATAATAATAATAATTGTTTTTTTTTTCTTTAACGTTCGAGCGCGTTACGAGCGAAACTGCTCGTAACTCCGTTTGATAACAACGCGTCAACGGGTTTTATCCATTTTCTTCGTATTACACACGCGCGTATTCACTGTTCGTGAATAAAAAAAAGAATACAAGTGAAAATTCTACTGCTTTACAATCGGTAGCGCCGGTTGCGCGGTTAAGTACTTTTCTCTGAGAAGGTTTTAACGTAAATCGTAATTTCGACGATAACGGTAATTGGCGAGTTTAAAGTGTATTTGCCGTAACGAAGAAATTATCCTTACCGATTGAACATGCATTTATACACTCTTCAGAAGTCTTCTAAATCCGGACGGCGGTTTCCATCTCAGAAAACAACACTTCTCTTGGGTCCGAACGTCAAATCCATTAAATTATCTGAAATTCAACAGACAGTATCGCGTAAAGTTAAGCAATTTGCGGGGTCATTCAAATGAGTAAAAAAAAAAAAAAACCACAAAACACCCACAAAAAAAAAAAAAATCGTTAATTTTCCGGGTATTGAAAAACTGCTTATGCGTAAAAGAAAAATAAACATATATTTGTCAAATCAACGTCATATTTTTCATGTCGAGTCTTATAAAGTACCACACGCGTATTGTTGCGAAAAAAAATTTTTTTTTTTTTTTTTTTATAAGTATTATTGGTGTCATATATAACTGCGAACGCGGTGTAGTTATTATTTTCCTTTACTTACCATTTAAATGTTGAAATAACACACACAAAAAAAAAAGAACCTTCGTATTTTATAAATTAATTCAATTCGTAATAACTGTACTAATTTTACACAACCGCGATAATATATAAAAAAAAAAAAAACATGAACGAATTATTATTATTTTTTTTTAAATCACGTATACAGAATAAATGTACACGACTAATAAAAATATCGAGCTAAAAAAAAAGGAAAATGATTCTAAATAACGATGACAATTTGTTTAACGGTGGAAATGTGGAAATGTGTTTGGAAACCCAGAAGGTTATACGATATTAACAGTTTTCATTAAAACACACGCGTAATTGTAAATAATCCATTCGCGACGTCAATGTTGAATTAGAAACGGACGCACACAGGGATATATCAGATTTCGTTGTATTTTCATAAGTAACACTTGGCGAAGTGATTTATACAATTTTTTTTTTTTTTGTTCTGTTTAACTAATACTATCGGCTCGATTCAAACGACATTGAAATTAATAGATGGGAATTAAAAAAAAAAAATAATAATAAAAATTGAAACCGATCTTTGTGTCGTCCCGTCGGTTACCAATTCAACTTCAGCTGTGTATACCGCGAGCTCGCAGTGTAAACGATATCATCGCACGATCGTATTTCATATGCACACGGTCCGAGTCGGGTTAAACGGGTTACGCGGTTGTTCGCCGCAATGTTTATGGGGCACTTTAAAACGACATTTATTTTGTCGTTGCGCGGTTAACGTACGGAGAATTTAAAAACGTGCGAGTTCATCACCGGTTTTATTATTACACGTACGCGCATAGAATGTGTAAGTAACGATTAAAATAATAATAATAATAATAAATACTAATGAAAGTCCGGATTTTGAGTGTAACATGCGCACGTTCACGTGTGTTTTACACGCAATAACGCGCGGTAAATGTGTTTTATCGATCGTAGATCATTATTATTATTATTATATATTCGCTCGACGTATTTTAATAACAAAGAAAATCGCGAATTTTTATTTTACGTATTTTTCGCGTACTCGGTGAGTGCACATTTTCCATTGAAACTCGTGTTTTCGCGCATATAAATACGTTTTTATTTCACAATCATTTTGTGTACAAACGTGGCCGCTTATACATTTATTCCACAACGCGCAAAAATCGAAAATATATTTAACAAAATTAATTATAATAATATTATTATTTACGTTTTCGTAGATGCCATTGTTGGCATTGTTATAATTGCTATTATTTGTTGAAATATACAAGTCATTTTGTATTTAAAACCCATATATTTATTTTTATGCGACAACAGAGATGAGAATGTTTAGATGAATGAGTGGGGCGCTAAGAGAAGACAGGATAAGACGTGAATGTGTGAGAGAAAGAATAGTATCGTCGATCGTGGAAAAGATGAGAGGGAAATGGCTCAGGTTAGGAGAATTGTGTTATGAGAAGAGAACATTGTGGAAGCGGGAAGAAAGTTTATGGAAATGAATGTGGAAGGAAGAAGAGGAAGACCGGAGAAAAAGTGTGTCCAAAATCGTTCTAATTAAATTTTCCCTCGAAATGAACGGACGACACATTATGGAAATAAAGCGCGACTCGTCCGTGTCGACTATACTGTGCGTTCAAGCACAGTAATGTAATTTTAAACACAAAATTTTCACATCGTTTTTATTTGTTTGTCGACTTTTCGAATAATACTTCTCCCGTTATAACGCAGTACGTTCCATTTTGGTCAGAGGCCTTTGGGACAGATCGCGTTCTTTGAAGCCGGTCCCGACACTGGATGTGTCATGTTATTATAAAACAGGTCTAAATACGCCATTCAGAAGCCTGATATAGAGACCAATATCGTAATATGTAATTTAAAACGTGATAATGACCTCCTCCTCTAACGAGATTGAAATACATATTTCGATACGAATACCATCGGGTTTGTATCACGTGTTTACGTGAAATAATATCGTTATTTTCGTTTATTACGGAACAAAGTCGAGTCGTTCACAATTTTCGTTCACAGTTATATAATAGAATTAGTTACGGTCTATTTCCAAAAGTCGATTGGGCGGGGGGCTTAAACCCCTTTTGAACACGCGCGCGCGTATCGCGCATATGAATCGTACGACGATAACGCGGCGGCTGCGGTTAGGACTCGGTGGTACGCGGTTTTAAAGACAAGACCGAAAACGAAAACCCCTCGTTTTCAGAAAAACGAAGAAGAATTCGTCTCTTTAGCCGGTTTTAAAAAAAAAAAAAAAAAAAGCTAATCAAAGCGCACGAATAATAATAATAATAATAAGGGGTGGATTTTTGCATGGGCCAAAGACAAAAAGAAATAAAAGATCCCGTGCGCGCGCGCGCACATTATTAAGAACTCAGAAGCAGCAGCAGCAGCAGCAGCACACATACTTTCGGAAAGCGGCAAAGGAAACGAAAGAGTGAAGTGGTGAGTGGTGAAAAAGGAGAAAAAGGAGAAAGAATATACTTATATATATATGTATGTATGTACTAGGGCGAGAAAGAGCAATATATGCGTACAGTGTGTGTGTGTGTGTGAAAGAGAACTGTGTGGGATAGTGTGCGGGACGGGAAAAGAGAGAAGAAGAAGAGGGTTTTTAAGATTTTATATATTCGTGCCGGGCGGTCTGCAGTGACGGGTCCCATCATTTACCCTCGCAGTTTTCCCGTTTCTAATTTCCACCATAGCCCTCTCCTCCACCACGCCGTACCGCTCGTCCGCACGCCGCGAGCGCCGCCGCCTCCCGCCGACGAGAACACGTCCGCCGTTCACCCGCCGCCGCCGTCGCCTTCTTATTTCTGTTAAAATGTTTTCTCTTCATTCTCGAGTGAAATTAAAATTCTCTTCGTCTCTCGCCGCCGCCGCCGCCGCTGCACCGTGCCGAAGTTTTTCCAAACCCTTTTTAAAATAAGGATTTCCATATCCCCCTCTAGCGCCGAATCCCTTCCCCCGGCTCCGGCGGCCCGCAGTTTTCTTAACGAACTCATTTCTCTTGGCAATCATGCACGCTCTTCTTATATACATATTATGTGTATACGTATATATATATATAAATTTATACGTATATACGAGCGCGCGCGCCCCGGAGATTTAACCGACTATATGTAAATACGACGTTTAATTTATATTTTTTAATTATTTTCTCTCTTATTTTTCTTATACACGCACAACACATATATATATAGGTGTATCCCTCGGCCGTCCTTTCTTGCACCGCTCGTCGACGTATCCGCGGCGCGCACACTCACTCACACGCCCCAACACCGCGTCTAAATAATATCGCTCTCGCAGCGTACGGCTCTCGCGCGGATCCCGCGTTTTTAATCCTCCGTAAGCAATTATTATTATTATTATTATTATTATTATTATTATTATTATTATTATTATTATTAATATAATATGCGTGTGTGTGTTCGCGAACAGACAACACCCGCAAACGGTTAGGGATGTGTAATCTTCTCGTGATGAGGATATATGTATAGATCCGTACGTCACCAAAGAAGTCATTAATGCGACGCGAAACGTCTTGCCGTTGCGAGAGCAATCTAAATTATCCACATTTATATATATATATGTGTGTGTGTTATTATTATAATATCGCGGCGGTAATAGTTATTACCGTACGATTTATTCGCGGATCGCGTGCGCGGCGAATCGTTCACGGGGAGAGATGCGCGTATCATCGGGCCACGTAGTCGTCCTCCGGGATTATCGAAATCGGTGAGCGATCGTTGGTACGAGACGCGTCTTAACACACGCGCACACGCGACAAAGAAGATCATTAGTGTCTCCCTCATTCGCGCGTATCGATTCCGTACGAGAACAATTATTATTACGACGGAACACAGCGGCGAAAATAAAATATCGTTGTACAGTGGACGAGTTGAACGAGAGTAACGGGCGCGTTTGAAAATTATATTACAATTAGCGTCAAATGTGCTGGCCGACAACTGTCACGTAACCGTAATACAAATCGCACGACGACGACGACGACGATCGATGTAAATTCCATTGCGAAATCCATCGCGGCGTTGGGTTAAAACAGAAGACGTCTGAACGAAACCGCAGTACAATGCAGTGCTAGTAACGGGGATAGGGCAACAGCCAGGGGCCTCCTCCTGCCGAACATTTTGTTTTTTCGTAGGAAATTATACAGATATACCATATTCGGTTCACGGAAAGAACGAAATCTGTTCAATCGATCATTGGAGGAGGCCATTATCATTTATCACTGAACATTCTATCATACTATTTTCGTTTGTTGTAGACAGAGAACACGTATTGTCGGCATTATTGTGTGTAGTTCGCATCACACGTCCGTGGTTCGCACCAATGTCTTATCGTTTAACATAAACGACGGATTACAGTATCAAATAGAATTGTGGTTAACATTGGAACAACGTCGGCATATCGTAGATTAGACGAATTCGTCTAAACCGTTGGTCGATACGGTATACGATCTCGACGGGAGGATATGATAATAATATGGACTGTTGCACGCTCCTCCGTCGAGTTCTATCCGATGGAGATCGAACTCGATAAAGGATAAAATCTACGAAAATATTGTATCAAAAGCTAGCAGGAGCGAATTTCTATAAACCTATCGCCTTCGCGTGTGTGAGACCACTCGTTTTTCCCACTTCGCCGTTACAATACCATTTGACAACAAAACAAGTTTATTTCAATAAAGCAATAATTCTATACGTTGTAATTTATTCTGTGATTTGAAAGTGCCGATTATAAATGCGCATTTAAATTGTGTAACAAGATATTATGATTTATGATGAGTACCAACTTTTTACGATAATATTGAAGTCGTTTAGATTTTTTAAATATTAAATACAAATTGTACCCGTTGTTTTTCGTTTTCAATAAAGGTTTTTGGAATTATGTGTTGAATGCGTTATTGTAATTGTAATGTAGTTCTATCACTAAGTGATAGTCTGCCAAGAACGCTTTTAAAACGCATTTTTTTTTTTTTTTTGTCCATATTAGTACTTAACTATTTACAATATCATTTGCTTCTTTTAATCTATTTTTCTGCTTCCTTTAAATATAAATACTACGTGCTTGTTTACTCAATTACTTATAATGTATCGTATAACATAATACATTTCGAAGTAATAGTAAATCATCTGAAATTAAACATCGCTTTCAAACCAATACATTAATCCATTAAGAATCTGAAATGATTAGCGCCCCCCCCCTCGCATCAGAAAAATATTCCTGCTACGACTCAGGTACAGGGCGTGCCAGGCACACTTCACGGCCCGTGGTTTTTTTCATACGACTTGTAATAGCTACGAGATGTCCTAACACCATGCGTGACTCGTGAGATATGAAAAAATTGAGATATACTATAAACCATCCGCGAACAACGCGCTAACCGCGATGTTACTTAAATCGCACTGCTATGTTTCAAGTGCGATTGCAATCGTTTTTAATTTGTCGAGCGAGAAATGAACAAATCAGAGTTGATTTTGAGTAGCGTTTGTGTTCGAAAAACAAAAGAAAAGAAAAAAATTCCCTAAAGAAACATTTTTTTTTCTGCACACACACATACACAGTATTTAACCGTTTTCAAAAAGTAAAAACGATTGATTTTTCAAGCGTATACGCGCGTATAAATCGATATTATATTATATCATACACGCGTTTACTACTCGTATATATACTAGTATATATATATATGATTAACGTTTAAAGAAACAAAGATCGCGTTCATGGTTTTTGAACACGCGTGTGTGTGTTGAACCATGTACGTATGTAGCATGACCAATACGCGGGCCACAATATATGTATACGAGCACATATTATTACTGTATTAATTCCATTGTCGATACTTAGAGGGAAAAAAAAAATAACAAGAAAAATATCGTGTCCGAGTAGACGAAAGCAGAAATATTTCTGACGTTATATTTTATACCTATTGCGGGTTAACGTAAAAATATGTGGAGAAAAACGAAAAGCCCCCTTCAGCTAATACGCACGCACGTAAATAGCTCGGTACACACGGACGCGTGGAATAAGACGTGAAATATGTTTTGTGTTTACACTTCACGTGCGCATTAACAAGTGTGTTTGTCGCCTAACAACAGAATCGCCTACAATAATAATAATAATAATAATAATAATATATGTATATAACGATTACATGGCTAAGCGGTTGTTGACTCGAGGCTATAATTTAATATCGATAAAGTACGAGACAATTAAATCGATATAAAACCGAGTCCAAAACGATTTTTGTTTTGTTGAAAATACGAGACGAATACATATACATATAGTCACGTACAAACGGAGATTTTTCCATACGAATAGTAATTTTCTATCCCGTGGTGTTTTTGGGAAGTATAGACAGTGGAATGAACGCGATACGTTCACGTTCATATTTTGTGCAAGACACTCGTTTTTGTTTTTTTCAAATAGAAAGCGAACGCGAACGACGTCAATAGTTTTAACGGTTTTCAGGTCGTTAAAAATATGTAAGCTCAAGTATCGGCTAATAAACGTAATAAATGCGCATACATATCAAGCGTACTGCGTATATAATAATATTTTCTAAAATATAATTCCTATTATATTTATTTAATTAAATACGTGGATTTCTAATAAACCCGTATCGGAATGACAACAGGGTAATAATAATACGATACGAATTTATAAGTATAAAAAAAAAAGCGGTTTGGTAACCACTACCCAATACTCAATTTGTATCCATGGTTATTATTATTTTTTTTTTCATGAAAAATCCTTGATACGTCCGCGGCATAATGCCTATTTTATACGATAAAACAATACAATTTTTTTTTTTAAATTATTATTGTAAATTAGACGTTTTATTATAATATTTTCTTCTAATGCGAAGAATTGTTGCGTTTCAAAAATTATAGAGTATAATATGTTTTAATATACAACCGCGCGGTATTCGTAGAAAACGAAGACGACTTTGATAAGAATGAAGACTGCAGATAAGCTGAAATTTCTCGTTGTTATTATTGATTCTACAACCGCGACGCACGAGTGGTATAACACAAGTGCGTTTTTCACATCAAGTTCGTTGATTTCGATTTGTACGATAAAATGTATATATATATAAAATATGTATTCGTTATTCGAACAAAACCAATAAGTCGAAGGGGAAATTTTAATTAGAACAACAAACGATATTGTAAATATTTTTTTATTTAATAACTCTATATATTTTATTGGAGGGAATTTTAGATTTTTATTTGTGTTGAAATTTCAAAATTAAACAAATTCAGGTATTATAAGCTCGAAACTGGATTGTACATGATTTTCGTGTGAATGGAGTAAATAATTTTTTTGGGTTTAATTTTTTTTTTTTAGAACGGCACGCGTACACCTTAGAATTGTTTGGCTTGCAATATACGACGACTCATTGCGAATTAACTCAATTGAAATTAATTTAATTTAAACTTTTAATACCTAATGCATACGATCATCCCGCGATTGGTAAATGATATGAAAATGAATTCGACACAATTCAGTGGCGATTCAAAACTGTACGATTTTTTTTTTTTATATTGATGAAGTGATTTATGTCATCCGATATAATCGATTTCATTTTGTTAAATCCGATGCGTCTATTTATAGTATAACAGGCAAATAATAAAATTCGCCTCATTTCATATTTTATTATTGTCAATATCATGTGCGTGCCGCGTGTATTTTGTGTACACACATACGTATAATGTTATATTTCCTGAATTTATTATCGCTTTGTTTAGCTGTGATCACTTCGTAATAAACGCCAAAAAATAATGTAATTTTTCCGAAAAAAAAATCTTTTTAATAATTTAATTTTAATACGATGCGGGTAGTCTATAGATGAGCTTATAAACAATAAACGTATTGAACATTATTTACATTAAAACTTGAGGTGTGGCCAACGCTTCATCCTCATCGCGAATGATTCAATTTGACGTAACACCAAATAAATACTGGCATACTACCAACGCGGTAGCAGTTGGGGGGTTAATATGCGGCATAAATTTTGAGAAAATTATAATTTTCAGATTTTTTCCTTTGCTTACACTATAAGACCTACCTTTGTGCAACATTTCAAGTTTCTACCTATAAGTGAAGTGTCTCATAATTTGAATGATGGGTAAGTGAGTGAGTGACAAAAATGAAAATGTCGACACTCTCTACTATTGAAACGGTTTAATGTTAAGGACTCAAATTTTCACAGTGTCCTAAGCTCCTCAATTTTAATCCATGCTTCAAATTTTAGATGCCTATCTTAAATAGGAACAGAGATATGACGGTAAAAAACCCGGTCGAATTACTTCGTGTAATGATACACTGTCATAGCTAGAACTTGGCCGGCGCACTATCGTGCGCTCAGATATGTAGTTATCATTTTTTCATAGTTGCTGAGTAATATGATATATGTTTTGATATTGTTGTTTTTTATAAACAAGAGTACTCGGGAAATGCCGAATTAAAATTTTTTTCGATTGTCAAACTTTTTTGCGTCGAACAAAATCCATCGATTTCAATAATTTACATTAATTACGTGTTTTTATGTGACGATTTTCCGTGAATATCAATAATTCCCTAATATTATTCTATGGGTTTTATAAAAATATTATTTAAGCATAAAGATATATGGTGATGTACCAAAATGAAAATAACTCGCGTAATTTAATGAAAATCGTGTGGAATGAAAAAATAATTATTATTAGTCGCGAAATAAACGTAAATTTGAAAATATTATATACCTACTGCAGTCTGTATAATCCGTGTTATGTATTTGTGTACATGAGAAGTTTATCAAGACCGAAATCATTTTCCTAATCACTATAATAGTGTAATATACGAGTAGAACACTGAATTTTCTTATTCTTTACACTCATTTATAGACACAAATATATTTGAAACTTGTGAAAGAACTGACCTGAATGAGGCTAATAATTTACTGCAAGAAGGACTATTCTTTCTATTCACATCATTAAAATTTTCATATCTCTCTTATATTAAAACGTATTAGCCTTTTCAAAATCATTTACATTATATTATAAACTGTTTGACGATTATATACAAATATATTTAATATAAATTGAAGCGTTGTACGGCCCATATGAAAGTATGATAATTATTTTACTTTCTGAGCGAAATCAAAAAACTATCAATAAATCGCTCGTATAACAATTCAATTTTCACGTGTATAACACAATAGTTACTCCTGTAACTTAGTATATAAAACGCACGCAGTTGTTATTAAATTAGCGATTAGATTCTTTTTTTTTAATCGCAATAGTATGTGATTTTAGAATATTGAATTTGAAAAATGAAAAAAAAACGAAATGTCGCTTTTATGTGATTTGTGTTGTCTATAATTTAGTATTAGTAGGTGACATATGATTATTATGATTTTGCGCGAAATCTATATAGCGGCGTATACGAGAAACGATAAGATTATATTTAATACACTTTTCCTAGGGTGGTGAAACCAAACGAAATTACTTAAATAATTTGTTCGTCCACAGTGTTGCAGTGTTCCAATTCACATTGGTGTTTAGAATATAATTTCAGTATTTCGCTGAAAATGTATTTTTTAAATACCACGTTAAAAATGTGTAGTCGTTTCATCACAAATATACACTGTCTGTGTGACGGTTTTTTTTTAACTCCTTCGATGATTATTGAAATTATTTTTATTATCTATAATAACAAATAGTCGAGTTCAACGACACGGAAATTAAAAATTAAAAAAAAATATATCTTAAACCGATGTTTCCGTACGCAACGTTATGATTTCAATGACACGGTTTATAAGAATAAATGACGCGCAACGCAATATTGTTTTCGAACTTGTGTTCGGGAAATACTGTATTTAGAGTATACTTTTTAAGTATTCCGAATACGGCATTTTATATACTTTTAAAAAAGTATTTTCAATACAGTGTTCTGAATACTTTTTTAAATCTCAATTTATATTTGAAATATTACTTCCGTAAAAAATGAAAACGTACTAGTTGAACGCGAAAAGTTATGAATACAGAAGAAAAAAATACGAACGACAACTAGTAGCAGTAAGTTTTTTAAAAACAATATCAATTGTTTTATCAATATGTATTTGACGTTAGAACTGCCGTGTACATTCGATTATACTGTGTTATATTTCGTAACCAATTGGTATTATTAATTTACCTATTAGTTATTGTGTTAATTTTCAAACACAGAATTAAAAAAAAAAATATATATATATATTAAACCTCCCCCAAATAGGTACATATTGCAAGTGACTCTATAATTCGATTAAATAATTACCGTATTCGACGATATTCGTATTACTGGAAATTAGAAGAAGAAAAAAATTAATTATTACTAAAGTATTTGGCATAATTTTTGTGTAGTGTTCGAACACGTATTCTGAATACTTTCAAAAAGTGCTTTACCCAAGTGTGATTATAACTAGACATTATGTGTTAATGTGCGCATATATATATATATATATTAGTGATCCTGACCCATTTTTCATTTTTCACGATGACATTACAATTTATGTCACATTTTGCGACGCAATTAAAAAAAATAATAATAAGTTTGAATATAAATAAAACGTATATATATATATTTCGTTTAAAGTAACGAAACAATATATTATAAATCTAAATTATTAGACATTTACCGTTGTATGATTACATAAACATTTTACATATATTCAAATCGAATTTTACAATATTACATTTCGCCTACGGTTATAACCGGTGTTTTCAATGCTAATCTGACTTATTATATGACATCGAAACTTTGGTCAAACGTAGAACACACGCGTTATATGGGGGACTCTGATACGTAAAAAAAACCGATAAGGGTGAAAAATAGTTTAATAAAAAAATCCCCAAATGTCTTACAGAGAGTGAAGAGTCAAAATCGGACATTTCCATTATATCGACTCGCACTCTTCCCCACGATCAACGACAATCCTCCGTTCGCATGGGGCGCAATAGACGTCGAACTGAAATAATCGCCCGCAATCCGGAGAATACCGTACGACAAACGTACAGGAAAAGCTCTCAACGATATATAAATATAACAGCACAAAAATCGTCCACTTATTTTTGACTGATATAAAAAAAAAAACGTAAACAATTTATGAAATCCGTTATAAAACGTTACTGCGCACCGTAGGCCTCGAGTCTACACGAGTGTGTCGACAATCACAGCCGCTGTGGCATATTTGGATTTTTCTTTTTCTTTTTAGGCACCTAGCAAGTTGAGTTACTCCTAGATTCTAATTCAAGACTTTTAAAAAAACAAAAATTTATACCCGAATTCTCAATAAAGTATTGAAAACAAATTAATTTTTTTCGTGTAGACGATTAAGAAAAAATGTTTTTGTATATAATAAATTTTCGTAAATAATAATAATATCACTCGTTCTGTATATTATGGGGCATAAAATGAAATTTCCCTCAGCCCTCCTCCGCGACTACGGCGGACCATTCCGCATGAATATTGTTGTTGAGAATAATTTCAGTTTTCCCGACCATCGACGTTAGAAGCGTTGCGTGTGAAGTGTATATAATATATAAATTATAAACGCGTATACATACTGCGTGTGTGTGTGTGTGTATGTACACACGGTTTTCCGGACAGTTTTCTTCGCGATGAGACGAGATCAATGATGATGCATCCGGTGTCGGATCCATTGATGTACCCCGCGCGCGATACGGCTGGCCTGCCACACACAAACCGAGTGTGAAATCGCTCGATGCACGGCACGCCGCGACTATGGATTCCGCCGCCTCCACCTTATTACATTCATTCATTCCTACGTCGGCGTAGGACCTCGTTCTCCTTCCTTCCTTCCTTCCTTCCTTCATTCTTTCCTTGTTTCCTCGTGTACGGGTGTGGGGGGGGGAAGAGACGACTCCGCTCGTCTC
Organism: Chaetogeoica ovagalla; assembly: GCA_032441825.1. Taxonomy (NCBI): domain Eukaryota; kingdom Metazoa; phylum Arthropoda; class Insecta; order Hemiptera; family Aphididae; genus Chaetogeoica; species Chaetogeoica ovagalla. The sequence continues at coordinate 16,105,407 of CM063723.1, read as the reverse complement.
CCTGCCGCCGCCATACACTTCACGCCCAGACGTACGAGATTCATTCATATGACGAAAACCGTGACAAATACGCCTGTACCGGCAGATTCCTGCGACACACCGCGCGTCCGAACACACACGCACACACACACACACACGGTCCGCCACCGTAAAATGTGTCTTACCTCCACCTCCTCTCCCAAACCCAATGGATGATATTATGTGGTCCGGGCCACTTAACCGACCGGCAGCTTATTATTATTATTATTACGTCGCACTGATCGACAAAAGACCGCGCGCACACACACACACACACACAATTTTTATTGGTCTGTGTGGGTGGGACGTGGCGCTTACGGATTTCTCCTCGTCGAATAATACATAATATTGCAAATCGTTCGATATATATTTTAAAAGGACGCGTTAAGAGACCTATCGTTGGAATTTTTTAATTATTTATTGTCCCTGCTACGTGTTGCTATGTAATAATATGCAAACAAAATATATATATATATAGTTTCAGGCGACAACATTTTTTTTTTATACTTATTTCGAATCCCGGTAATTGTTGTAATGCCATAATTTTGATAATAATAGGACATGGAATTTTTTCTTTTTATTATTATTACGGAATGACTGTAGTATTTTTCTAACATTTTAACATTGATCACGAAAAAAATATAATTTCACGTATTACAACCGTCCCTTGTAGCCTATAATTGTCTCCCGTGTACACAGTTTGGTGAAGTCTTTTTTCCCGAGATTTCGGTGACCGAAATTAAAAATATAACAATTATTATAATATTTGACGCTTCTCAATTCTTGATTAGGTAAAATTTATACTAAAATCGTAAAAACCACGGCAATGAATCAGGATATATATATATATTAACGAATTTAATCGTTAATATATATATATATCCTGGCGTGAATCCCTTTGAAAAAAAAAAGAATTCACATGAAACCGCATTCGATATTATATTGTCGATATTTTTTATTCCATTTTTTTTTTTTGTTTAAATCGCGTGTGATTTGTTTTTTGTATTATATATATATACGTTATATGCAATGATACGCGTATTGCGTGGAAATAAGTAAATTTTTGCTATTGCGGTAACGCGCAACGAAACGAAGTCGCGAACAAGATTAATGTTCTAAAATACAAATTGTTTGAGGTAACGAGTAAGCGGAAATATTGAAAATCATGACCGGGCTTTTGTGAGGGACAAACGAATGCGGTTTTACTTTTACGATTTCGTTCTAATAATATAACACGAGTTTATACGATAAATGCGTATTATTCTGGAAGGATTATAATTAATAACCGAATGTTATGAGGGATGTCAACCGAAATCAAATTGAATTTTAAACGAATTTTTCAGGTTTTAACTAAGTATATCTTTATCCGCGGTTACACGGCCAAATAAATTCACCGCGATATGGTTTTACGAACAACAATCGCGTGTTGAATAAAATTGTATTTTTTTCCAAACTCGTATTTCATTATAGGTGGTTTTATTAGACACGTTTTGATAATAATTGTTTGTAATAAAACAACAGTTATTTGTTTATTTCTAAGTAAACTTAACGCGTAAGTGTATACACGATAGTTAAAAACGCGGTGAATATACTTTTTGTACTCAAATCATATTAGTAATTTGTTTTTCAGCATAACAAAGAATCACATATTGTATATTTCTGAATATAAATTGTATTTATATATTTTTTTTTACTTACGTTCGTGAACGTATAGAATTTTCCTATTTGTAAAAAAAAAAATAATAATAATAATAATCTTTTATCTCAATACGACTTTATTAGAATAGATCTATGGGGACAATAGTTCGAAGAAATTAATTTGAACGTTGTGAATTTTTTTGTTTTTTTTTTTTGTAAGCCGTCGATTGGTTAACGCATTTCTTTTTTCAATACGAACTCCGTAAAATCACACTTAATCGTATTAATATATTCATGAGGCACGCTGTACGTTATTGTGTACTTCGACATTCTAAGACTCGCGAGAACGAACATAAAATGTAAAATCTCGCAACCACATTTATTATTATATATATATATATATATAAAACATCTAATTTCCATTATATAAAAACAAATATTGATTTTAAACGGTGTTAATTACGAATTCGTTATTAATGGATTCCGCTTGAAGATCCAAACGCCGACGTTGAAGTTTGATGAAATATAGTTTCCGTAATTATTTTAGAAATATGAGAAATATCTTATGTGGGATTGTCTGAACGTAAAATATTGTTATATCGTTATTTCTTCGGCGGCAAACGCAGTGCGATAAATTTTCACAATAATATTGTATTATGGTCTGCACGAACGAAATTATTGTGCGAATGGAATAAAAAACGGGTAGAAGAAAAAAAAAGAGGAAATTATCGTATATTCGATAAACGCGCGCGCGCGCGTGGATCGACAAATAAACGAACGATTTTTATGAATACTACTTATTTTTTTTTTTTTTTTTGTTATCAACTCGTTCGATCGTTTAGCCCGTGATGAAAAATCGTGACGGATTTCATCGGATCGCCGCGCGTATGTACGAAACACGAACACACACACACACGCGTTATTCGAAAATCGAAAAATTATTTCAATGTCGACGTAACGATGTAAATCGAGTAGTGTCGTTTCGTGATATTCTTTTTTAACGTTTCTACACTGAAACATCGAAGCTCGCCGCTACCATCCAATTAAATAACTATCAAGACACATACGCGTTTCCGGAGCAAATAAATGAGCTCTACGCGCCTATGTTCACCGCGCAACAATACATTATTGTTTTTTTGTTTCTTCCGTTTCTTTTTAGACGGAAACGCGTACTTTTCTAACTCGAACGATAATGAGTTTTTTACTACGTTTTTTCTCTTCATAACCCTTTACGCACGCAATACGAAAAAGAGTCGACTGGATTACGCGTTGTTGTCGGAACCGATTTCACGAAAATGTTTGCGGGTTCTTTTTTTTTCATATATATATAATATATATAAATACGGGGATTTTTACCGTTAAAAAAACGTATACAATACACGTTAGCTATAGCGAAAATCGAAAAACGTTTTAAATGTTTCGTGCGCTATTGAACGAGAGGGGGAAAAAAATTAACCGTTTCATTTTGTTACGCGCACGTTTCACTCGTGTATAAATTATTGACGAAAATCAATATTTATATGCGTTTGACGATTGCGCGATTTTTTTTCTCATCGACGTACGATACAAATCCAATAAATCGTAAGTACTTCTCCGTACACCCAACACTCTGTTAAGCACGTGTTTAAATTTTACTCTCGTTTTTTACCGCATCAGTAAAAGACTTTATTCGATGATATAACGAAAAATAATTATTACGCATCGAAATCAAAAGCTCATATGACTGCATATGAACAAATATGCATATTTGCCGTACAGTTTTCGTCAGTACATACTATATTTAAAAAAATCGAATTTGATAAAAATAATAATATATTATTTATATTGTGTGTTATTTACACACGACACGAAAATATTTAATAGATCGATCGTCATTGACACACGCATACACATTTTCAATAATTTGGATTAAAAAAAAATTAAACGCGATAATTTAAAAATAGATATAAACTTATTTATTATTCGTGCAAAAAAGAAAAAGAAATACGAATTTCTTTAGCGAATCTTATATAGCACACACACACACACACGCCCCAATGTAAGTACAAATTGAAACGATTAATGATAATGTAAAAAAAATATTGTGCTGACACGTGAACGAAGGTCTTTAAGTTTGAAAATAAAATTTTCAAAACCTATCAAAGTTAATTTCCGAAATCGTCAAATAATAATAATAATAATAATAATAATTATTATTATTATAAATAATTAGAGTTTGTCGACATCATAATATAACGGACCGTGCCAATAATCGGGTGACTGATTAAAAACTTTAATAATAAGCATAAGTGAATTCAAATTAGCCGGGTAAAAAACGAATAGAAAAAAATAAAGCGATTTTCCCTTTTTTCTTTAACTTCTGACTTTTAATACGACTTAATAATTTCGAATTTAATATCGATACAACGCATAGCACGTATTATATAATATTAAAAGTATTGATGGCAACACATATTTTTTTAATTATTGCGTAGAGTTAATGTTTTTTTTTTTTGTAAAAAATTTAATTATTTGATATTTATATATGTCGCGAATGCCACCGAGATTGTACAAATAAGTCGAATTATTTATTATTATAATTCCGGGCGTCGTTAATGTTTTATAACAATTTTTGTACGTCGTTAGAATTTATAATACACGGGACTATTGTTTTCTCGTGATTTTCAACGCAATTTTAGTTGAATTTATATTTTATTTTCGCTATAATTTAAATTATTTCCGAGTTTATCTTTCTTTTTCTTTTTTTACGACCTAAACGTTATTCTCGTTTTTTTTTCAATATTTCCCTCGTGAAATCTCAAGAGATAAATTCTATTAAAAGCCAATACAATATGTTTTATCCGTTCACGTACACGTACAAAGGGTCGGTTTTTTCTAACGTTCTTTTAAATTAAAATTCTTCGCAAACTGTGCGCTCATGGAAAAACGCATTCGTTTCCACTATTCGGACAGATAATAATATTATTACGACGTCCGTTTTTTTTCTCCTTTCGAAATTAATTAAATCGGCTCCACCCAAAAGTCGTTAGTTATTTTGCCATACAATTACACGTGGTGGACGTACCGTGAAAATATCTATCGTCTGATTCCGCCCATGTTTATATTTTAATAACCGGAGCTCGGCATCTAGAACACTAAAAGTTATTGAAATACAACCGAAAAGCTATTCTGAAAATCAGCTAAAAAAAAAAGGGGGTGTGGAAAAGCCATATTACTTTTATGTGAATAAATAAATCGTACAAATTATCTAATTCGAATGTTAGGAGAAAAAAATTTATTAAAACGAACATGTAAAATAACGTTGAAAATTTAAAAAAAAAAAACCGCTTATGATACGACGACGACGTTGAGAATAATTCATAGAAAAAATTTTTTATTTTTTTTTCATATTCAAATGTATTTTCCTCCCCGCGTTCGACAATTACAATATGATTAGCACAAGCAGCCGAGCCCGTGACAAAACTGCTATAACAATAAGCGTTATGTGAAATGTTACGCGTTACTGAAAATTATCGTTAAACGAGATTCGGGCCGAGAAGAAGTCGTGACGATCCGCGGACGGAGAGAAACAAAAAAAAAAAAGCTCACGGTCAGCAGCATCACACACACTCTCTCTACACGTGTACCCGAGCCGTATATTATATACTACACACAGTTTATCTCATCCGTGCGTTGTTCGTGCACATTTTATACACATTTAAAACACATCGGGAAAACGGCACGATCGCCTTGTCGTGTTACAATATCGGTACGACGCGTCGGCCGGACCACCGGTTCCAGTCGTGTGTCTGTTACCGTCGTCCTGGGCTAAATTATAAATTTATCCTATCAAACGTTGCAAAAAAATTCACCTGTCCTTTTAAATTCAATAGTTTTTTTAATCCTAAAACAAGTTCTACGCCAATTCAATTCAATTACACTAAAGTGAAGCTTCGGTTAGTCCGCACGTGAACGCGCGGCAATCCGAACGCGGCCGGAATAACTGGCAATTATAGGTGATTTTTATTCGTACCTCATTGACGCTTTAAGAAGACCGTAAAATACACGTCGTTTTATTGTTACAAATCGTTTGGTAAGCCATTGACACGTCCTGTGCGAGAAATCGCGGAGAAATCCGCTTGCTCTCCTCGCAAAAAACCAAATCGACCATGCGACTGAAACCGACGAGATTCGACACTCCACGCTCAAAATCACACACAAGAAACACGTACGAATCAAATGTCTGATTCTCGAGCAGAGTAACTAACGGGGCTAACGGAGATTTGATGGATAGTGGAAATCATAACACTAACGATCAAATTGTAGCAAGAGTAGACGACGTTGAAGAATTAAAACGAGATTGGCTCTATCAAAACACGAGTAAAGTCTCTCCTTCAGAAACCGTTTATTTAAGAAGAATTACTTGTATTTAATGAGCAAATATGTTGGAACAATGTTTCTTAGTCATTTCAGTAGATACTCTTGAAAAACCTCCAGTAATTCCGGACGACACTCGAACTGAATTCGTGTCGTGTCTATGTAATAAATAAATTCAACTCCGAAATACAACAGACTTGAACCTAATAAATAATACCCGATTTACCTATAAAATAACAAAACAAAAAAAATGTGCGCGTATCGCAAAAATACCAATTTTATTGACTACGATATTTTTAAACTACGTAGAAAAACACGTCGATCTTTCCGGCGTAGGTGGAAATAAATAAAAATATTTGTAATTAAATTTTTTTTTTTCTGAAAAATTAATAATAATTTAAAATAAATATTATGCACAGAAAGCGTAAACCAGTTACGAAAACCGTTAGATCATGTAAAATGTGATTATCATATCATTTTCATTTCTTGTTTTGGTTGGTTACCGTACAAGATTAGACCAGTTATTGCATGAAACATCTAAAAATCACGTGTTCCGCCTAATGTTCAAACAGCAATACGTGTTTGTGCGAGCCACGCGTAAATTTTAACGTATTATGTGTTTTATGGGATTTCAAAATTAGCGTCATTAAATTTTTTTTGAAGAACATTTTCATGACGATTTTTTTCAAAGACCGTTGTGAATATAATATTATGACCTATAGTGTATTCCTCGTTATGGCACGGCAAATAAAACACGTCCGCGATTCAAAAGTTTTCCTGCGCAACGAACGTAATATCGATCTTTATTAGTACCTGTACAGTAGATTTTCAAATTACTTATTAAAAACGAGCGTCTAGAGACAATCGTTCGTAGACACATATTATGTGAATTAATTATTATCCTTCGAATATCACGTATGATTATTTATTATTATTATAATTTTGTTTTTTTTTTTTTTTTTGAAGAATATCACATGTATAAATACGCTATTACCGGGTTTTAAAGTTTAGTAATAATTATGTTTCGCTAAAATAGTCGATACGATATCCGAAAAAAAAAATAACGAGACCATGTTATCGTTTTCATGTGGTGTCACTAAAAGATTTAGTAAAAAAAAACGTGAAAAAAAAACGTATTTATACTTAATATTGCATATTTGCGTCGTCAATCTTAAATATTTAATTAACATTTCGACACCGATCAGAAAAAAAAACATATGTTACGAAAATTGTTTTCAATTATGATATTATATTAAAATCCGAATTTATTTTTAAATTACGAATTCTTATACGTTAAAAAATAACTGCACACGCGTATAGGTTTTTTTTTAAACCGTTTTGAATTTATTTTTTACACACAAATAATTGTAGAAATTATAATCGATCCCATCTAAGCGCGTTTTAATATTCAAATGTTTAATATTATATATATATATATTTATAATTACACGCTATAATGATAGTTATTTATTACTTCGGAATGACTGATCTTAAAACAAAAAATAAGAAGGTCTTACGAAAAAAATCATAAAATCGTTTTCAGTTGGAAAAAAATAAAATACACACACACATATATATATATTTATTCGTAGATCCGAATTATTTTAATTTTAAACTCTTGAAAAGAAAACAAAAAGAAAAAAGGTGTTAATTTAAAATGTTAAACGTGTAATTTACAATTAAAAATAATAATACGCTCTGTTAATAGTATAACCAGTTGTTATTCTTAGGAAAACATAATATATTTTTATGAAAATTCATCACCGAACACCGTGTAACACGATTATAAGTTTTATAAAACTGTATAAATTGTTTTATAAAGACGTGTAGAACATTGGAAATCAGTGTTCGTTCAACATTATAATATTACGAAACATTTTATTTTTACAATAATTGTTTAATTTCGATATTTATTAACGAATGAAATTATAAGCTCGCGTGTATTTATGAAATCTTTAAACGAAAAAAGCGAAAAAAAAAAGCCGCCCCGCAGATTTTCTGCTTATTCATTTACAGCTCGTACAAATTAGCGGAGCAATTATCGTATACTCCGGTCAGACTAACCTAACGCGCATATTTTGACATTTATATTTCAATTTAAAAAATATAAAACGCGAATAATTCGTACGATTACGGGTGACTCTATTTTTTATTTTTTTTTTTATTTATTTATTTTATCCAAATTTCACCGTACGATTTGCGAAATACGTTTAAAACAATATATATATATATATATAATTACTGGAGCTCGGATTTATATGTAAAAAATACATAAAGTTCAATTTATTTAATTAGCCTTATATTTCGGATCATTCTCATTGCTGCGACGAGATCGCCGAGAGAATATTCGAATATTGTCGAAGTTCGATAATGGTCTACGGATCGGGTCGTAAACGGCGAGTTCGTACCGAATAAAGACTTTAAAAAAAAACTTGGCAAACACGCAACGTCCCCAACGCGACGATCGGTCCATTATTTGTGTTCCTCGACGGACGTCTCCGATCGATTTCAAGCGGTTTGAACCGGAATTTTTTATTTGACGCGTATTTTTTTTCTCTTCACTCACCGCTGCCAAAAGTCATTTTTTTTGTTTTCGAAAAAAAAAAAAACCAATCGCGTTTTTAACCGCGTAAAAGCTTCGTATCATTTTATTATTACAACAACAACAACAACGATAATATTAATAATTCAATACGAATTCGTCGCTTCCGCCGCCCGCCCTGCGATTCGATATTATCTGGCGCGAAAACGTTACCTCCTGGTAATTGGACACGATGTTATTTTTAATCTTTCTACTACTCACGTAACAATATTCTTATAGAAAATTCGATGGATACGAAATCGACCGCCGTCGATTCCGACGTATATTCAAAAATTTAGAACACTTTCGCCGTTAATAACAAAAAAAAAACGACGTTTGAATTTCAAACAAAAAAATAGAATAAAATAAAACTGACCTTCTGTCGCGTAGCGGAGGAGAGCGGCGCGCGCGCGTACAACAACAGGTGCGCGCGAGTGATCCGCGCGCGCGGTATTACCACGACGACGTTCTATCGGTCATCCGTCGGGCTGCACCGCTGCTGCCGGGATACGTCATGACGACGGAGAGAAACGATTCTCGGGAAAAGAAAAAAACGCGCGCGTCTGTGACGAACGCGGGGACGCGGGAAACGTTCAAAAAAAAAAAAACCAATTTTTTGGTCCCCGGACAATTGTACGCGATCGGGTATAAATATTTATTTAATTTTTTTCGTTTCGTTTTTTTTACTACCCCGTTGACGGCGCGAGACGAACGTGTCACGTTTTCTGTGCTTTTCGTCTTGCCACACACGTCTATTATAGCCGGTATCAACCTGGTACACCCGGTGGCGAACGCAAAACTGTTACTGCACACGTCGAAGATCGGATCGTTCGTTCGTCGTTCTCTTACCGCCGCCGGTGCGTTGTGTTCTCCTCCTTCTTCCATTCAACATAACCAACGTCGGCGGCGGTAGTGTACACACATAACTAGTGCGGCGTAATACGACGTGCGTGCGTGCGCGCGCACTGTGTGATTTTTCCTGCCACCGAGTTTTTATTTTATTTTTTTTTCTTTATTATTATTATTATTATTTTCTTATTTATTTCCATCTCTACGCACACCCGCAGTATCCGACGCAGTATAAATCTTCCATACCGTCTTGTGTCTCTCTCTTTCTTAAGATGTGTGTGTGTGTGTGTGTGTGTACCATTGTTTAACCCCGCGTCGTCGTCGTCAACGTCGTCGCCGTCGTACTTCAACGCCCACGCGGCCCCGACACACGTAACCTCCGCTGCAGGCAAGCCGTGTCAACGATGGCAAAACGTTGAGGTTATAATAATAATAATAATAATATTATTATTATTATTATTATTATTGTACACGCGTGTGTACATGTGTTCTTTGTGTGTTGCACAATAATAATAATTTTTTTTTTAATTGCGGTTTTATTGACGAATAAATTGATTTATTAAAAATATTGCGACGGCAATGGCACCGTGGACTTTCGTATATAAAAATAATTTCCAATTCGTTTTTTTCCTTTCAAATTCTCTTTGCGCTTTTACAAAGACTAAAATATATTATATATATATATAAAAAAAAAAAGATTCTTAAAAAAATAGACGTTGCGACTGACGTACGTGTAAAATTATCGTCACTACGCGGTGGCCGCCATCGACTTTTTTTAGACTTTTTGCCGTTCAGCGCTTTTTTTGCCCGCTGTGTACGAGACGAGTCTTGGAGGTCGTAGTCTCGTATCGCGACGATTCAACACTGCGGCAACGATAATGACTACGAAACCCTGGACATGGGATCATGCGCAGACAGGGTTCTCAATTTAGGAGGGTAAGGCAACAGGGCACTGTCGGCCCCCGGGCGGAATGCGGTTGAATTATTATTATTATTTTTTTTTTTTTCATATCATTTCGTTGATCGATCGTCTTTGTTAAACATTGAAAGTGAACCGACTTCCAGCATCGATTGCGATAATACAATTAATGAATTCGCGGAGTCGCAATCCAGGAAAAAAAAAACTAAAATAAAATTGTTTTTATGTTTCATTATAATATTATCGTTATTGAAACATCTGAATTCACACTAAAATTCCTTTCGGATATAATCGAATTGCGCGTACGAGCGAGAAAAATTGCCGAGGGGGGGGGGGTGCATTATTATCTCGATGTAATTTGAATAAGGAATTCGACAAGAAACGATTTTTTCATACGTATTTTTAATAACGGAAAACTATTTCTATAGAAATTTAACAGATAATTTTTTTCTATGTTTAGCAATTATATTTATATATTTCTTTTGTACTGCACGCGAACACTTTTAAAAATCTCGAAAGTAAAAATTCCATCCGACAATGTTTCGCCCACCCAAGTCTATTATATAAACTAGACGATCTATAAACGATCCCTGTAAACTCTGTCTTTCTTTACTTCTTACAGAGCCATTATATATATAATTATATATAATATAATATATAATACTTAACAAAATATTATTTTGTTACGTAATTATTATTTGAAAACCGTGTACGATTAATATTTATAACAACGATATTATATTATATTATTATATAATAGAGATGGTTTATATAATATTTATAATAATTGTAACGATTGTAACCGAAAGTCGTGAATCAAGACGTGTATCAAAGAGAAATATCATTTACGAATGAAAAAGTTTTGAATCGAAATAGTTTATTCAATTCACGGACGACGAGACGTGGAACAGTTAAATTTGTTTTGGAAAAAAGCAAATAAAAAAACCCCAATAAAATTATATCGCGTTTATTAAACATTTAAAAGTCGGTGTAGATTTGAATCGTTTTTATTGTACTATTGTCCGAGTTTTCGACTAAAAATAAAAATACGGCTGTATTGAACGGCGTTGTCTTAAAGATTTCAATTCGATTTCTCTCTAAATTATAGGGAACTTCAACGCTGGTGATAAAAGTATTGGTACTCTAATATATATATATATACATTATACATGAACGATTAATATTTTAATAGTACGTACAATAATGAAATAAAGAGTTAAAACGTATCGTTTTTATTGTTTATTGTAGAATTTTAATTATGAATGCGGATAGGCATAATAGACGATTTGAAATATTATTTTATTAGCATACAAAAATCGAAATTATTGAGCGCATACGGGGGTTTTTTTTTTATTATTCAAAATTAAAAACTTGTGATTTATAAAATACTCTCGTTTCCATCGCAATACACGTTATCTTTATAGTTGGAATAAAAAATTAGGATAATTTTTTTTTGTGCTGTAAAATCCGTTAACGATGTTCGTAATACTATTGAGTGTGTAAAGATTTTACGTTAACGACAGCGAGTTTGTGTCCGTTTAGATTGATTAAACGATTCATAATAATAACAATAATAATAATAATCAATATTTACGATCGCACAATTACGATCTGAGATGAATGAATAATGGCTATTGTGGTTAATACAGTAGAATAATCAATTGCTGTTACGTATAATTAAAGTAAAAGCGACTTAGGACGCATTGAAGTCGCCGTTTTATTATTTTATAGAACCAAAATAACAGCAGTGGCTGCCTTATACTGTGCATAATATATTATTATAGTTTCTTTGCGTAGATAACTAACTATATTACTTTTCGTACATACGGGATTTTTTTCTATTACGAGCCAACAATCATCGGCTAAGATTTTTAGATAACGACGAGTGTTTTATGCTTACTGCACTGCGATGAAAATCATTATTGGACTGTTTATAGAAATTACAATTTAAGACGTGTGCGATATTCATAAAAGAGATAATTTTTTGGTTTTAATTCTTGAAAATTTACTACAATATCTTGCAATGCAATACAATACCGTTACTTCGACAATGCTCGAGAAAAACGTCTTGAAAATCGTTTGTCATAATAATCTCGAATTTTTCGCCAAGGTGTGTTTCATTTATTGAAAATTTACTTTTGTTCGAAACTAATGGTCCTACATGGTCTTAAAACGTGTACACATAACATGTAACTCGTTGTAAAATATCACCAATTTTTTTAAAAATTTTCAATTATAACCACGTTTATTGTGAAAATTTATGTATTAAAATGATACACTGTAAGGTGTATTTTATACACAAAACGTCTTAAATCATTGTCCGATTGATAATTCATTTAACGACGGCTCGTTATCTCATTTCATTTATTATTTATTTTATATAGTTGAATGAAAAAAAAAAATGACTAAAACGTCCCCGCGTCCGGATTCGGTTACGTCTCAAACTCGCACGTATTCGAGAAAAACGAAACGTTTAAAAACGAAGAAAAGGAGGCTTTTCTTTTTTTCTGCCGCGTTTTCTTTTTCGTTCAAACCGATGACAGTGTTACCGACACCGTACCGACGTATTGATACGGACGTGGCGGATATCCAAAAAACGTCCGAGTCCAGAGACGGCGGTTTGTTGAACGGTTCGTGGACCGCGATGCTGCAGCGTAGCCCAAGGATTATTATTATTATTATTACTATTATTATTATTATTATTATTATTATTATTATTATTATTATTATTATTATTATTATTATTATTGTCAATCAGACCGGTCCGGATTCGGAACGGATAAATGCGTGTGTGTGTGTGTATAGCGAATATCGCTATGTAATGACTGTACAGATTCGGCGTGCAGGAGCGGTGGACGGGGGGAAACAATGGGCGACTGTTGCGAGGAGGGACGGGGAGGTGCAGATCACGCGAGAAGATCGTCCGATCAATCAAAAAAAAAGAAAAAAAACCCACGCGATTCGGACACACGCACACACGGTCGGGATCTCACGACTATATAATCGAATATAATCGCGCACGGTGTGTATTCCAGGGCGCAGGTTGTGCTCGTCGTAAAGCGCGTTATCGCATTGCGACAACTTTCACCCGGCAACAACAGCGACAGGACGGCGGGCGGATTCACGCGCGCGTTTCCAGAGACGGACCGGAAACGACGGCCGTGGAACGGACGTGCACGCGCGCGAAGATGACGGCGACGGTGAAGTGCAGTGCAGAGCAGCGGTCCTCACCGAAAACCCGTCTCGCGTCCTTGTAGCAGCGTTTCGAATCCGAGAGTCTCCTCATTTTTTTTTCTCCAACCGCACAACAACATCGCCCCGTCCGCGACAAGCGAATATCGAATACCGTCTACAACGACGCGACCCCGTACAATGTGATTCGATCGCGTGCCTAGGCACGAGCGAAACCGGACGGTTTTCAACGAATGTTTAATTCAATTTCAAGTGCAAACATAGCGTATTGACAATACTTGAACGGAACGTCGGTAAGCGTTTTGCGCACGCGGCGATTGAGTTTTCGATTTTAAGTTTAAAAATTCTTTTACGTTAGTGGTGTGTCACGCCGAAGTCAGCGTTAAGTCGGGCCGTGGTCCGCAGTTTCGCCCATTAATGCAATAAAGCGTATTATGCACGAGACTCCCGAACGTCTCCAATTCGAATCGTTACTTAGATAATAATATATTATAGCGGTGGTGGCCACAACGAGGCTCGCGAACAGCCGCATGCGGCTCTTGAAACAAGCTTGAACACTCGAAAGAGCGCTTCTCACAAGTAAAACGACAATAATAACATTAACGATAATTATGTTTTGTGTGGTGTAAAAAATAAAACGCCTTCCTTCATATGGTTTGAAATGAAAAACGCGTCTTCATTTTATAAACGTCGCTTTACAATGTGACCCGCCACGAATTAGCTTTATAAACGCGCGGCTCCCAAAATCGAGGTCGGGGAAATTTTTGTGTAAAATAAACAATTTTAAAATCTTACAACTCGACACGATTTTGCGTTGAACACGACAACAAAGTGCGCGGTTTACGTATCCGTGTTATACATATAGTAATTGGAGTCCGCTGATCTCTGAAATCTTAAAAATAAGATGCGTTACGATTTCATCGAAATAATCTTTATTTTTTTTAAAATATAATCGTGAAAAAAACAATTTGATGCGCTAAAAAAAAAGTTCGAGGAAAAAATCGTTTTACCAAATGTATAGACAAAATAATATTGATATATCTCGCGTCACAGTATCATAATTTATTTTACGTTTTTTTTTTTATAAACTATTAAATTTTTTTTGCGTGAAATGTGTTTAAATATATTCCTAAAACATATCGTTGCGCACAACGTATTTTCTAACCTTGAAATTCGCTTTTCTGTAATATTATTTCGCATGAAAAAGTGGTTTCGTCGAGAAAGCTCTCGTCCAATACTGAGGAGCTGCACACTCTCAATAAAAATATGTAAAAACGTACGAATCCGGTCTGTTGTTATAATAATGTAGTAACGGTATTTAGTGCGACAGTCGGGATTTTTAAATCGTCAAAATATATATCACAACACTTACGAGTTTGGATCAAAATTAATTGAGAAACGGAAACAGTGTCGTTACTTCAAATTTTGAAAGTGATGGGGGTGGGGGAGGAAATTCGTCAAGTTCGTGAAACTAAAAGGTATTTTTTTTTGTTTTTTAGTTTATAAATACTTTTTTCTTAGACTTTTCAAAGCATCAACTTCAGGGCCATACTAGTTAAAATATTGTACACATATGTGTGTAATACTCGCTAAGCGTATGTCAATAATTAAAAAACCGAATGACATAACTGCAGTGCAATGTTCCAGATTGTTTTCGTGGAACGAAAAAAAAAATTTTTCATTGGTCGAAGAAAAAAAATTTTTTTTAATAAAATACAAATCGACCGGTTTTATAAACGCGTTTTTTTTTCAATATAAAATACACTTGTTATTCTATCAATTAATTTTAAAATATATTCATTGAAAAATCGTCTGTCTCTAATTGATTAATTTAAATTATACAAAATTGTAATGATTGTATCCGGCACCAACGTATTAGTTTCCGTGGTCGTTATAAACATTATTTGCTCCGTTAAAATCGTACGAATTTCTTATATTCAAATATACGTTGTATTTTATTTAGGAGAAAAAAACTTTCTTTGATTTCCGTTCGAATCGTTTTGTGTGTATGTTTTGAGTTTGACGTGGAGAAGAAACAAAACCTTTTTCCTTCAATACTTGCAGTGACTGTTGTATGAAGTAATCAAAAGTCATTATTATGTTAACGATATGTGTGTCAAATAATAATCCCAATTGCAATACGTACGTGTAAAATGTACCGTTTAAAAGTACAAATATCGTGTGAATCAGAGAATATTAATTATTCGGGTCCGAGACAAGGTTTAAGATTTTACATCTCTACATACGAGAGTCGATATATGTCCCTGACTCTTTATGCCCCGACAGACTCGTGTGAGTATTCTTTAAATACTTTTTTGAAAGTATTCTGAATACAGTGTTCCGGATGCTAATTACCCGAATAAAAATAAAAACTTATTACTATTAAATTTAAAAATTAATTATTTCGGAAAAAAATACGAGTAACAATTAGCCGTAGTATACAATTGAAACAACATAAATTATTTTCTTAGCTCTCAATAATTTTGTCGTATTTGGTGGTTGAGCCGAGCCTCATTCAAATATTCGATCGTACTATGTTATTATAGTTGAGTTATGTTTTACAATTAATTGGTATTATTAATTTTCTTAACACTTATTGTGTTAATCCCATAAACAACGAATTAAAAAAAAAAAAAATTATTATACATATTGACGACTGTTTGTATTCGAGATTAAATAATAAAACAATTACTATATTTGATATTCATATTATTGAAGAATATCGAAAAGAAAAGTATTCCAAGAGTAGTATTTGGAATATTTTTTCTGAAGTATTCAAAATACTTAAGGGATACTATTGTCACGAAGTATTCGGGGAATATGTGTACAAAATTTTTTTTTAAAAGTCCGTGTACACTGTTATGCGTTTAACTCTATTGCCAATACTGACTAGTTATAATTAGAACTTTATAACGGTTTGAAGACAGTGGCGTCATTTCAGTTTGCGAAAGGGGATGGAAAAAGATTTAACTATTTCCGACTTACATTTAGTCCAATGGAATTTCCATTTTACATAAGTTCTTGATATTTTCTTTATCACAAGCACGAATCGCTCGGTATATTTTTCTTTCTTTTTTTTTCGGGAACAAATTCATTAGGTACTTATTGTCAACTATAATAAACGTATCGTGAACCCACTGCACAGTAGGTGGTGTAGTACACAAATATTATCCGACATTCAAGTTTTGAAGTTTCTCTTCTCCCGGATATTATATTTTGAACACGTTAGAAATGTTTTGTGACCAGCTATTCGTTCAATATTTTCCCTCTATTTCTCGCCATTTTTGCCCCGCACCACTTTCTCCTTTTATTCATTTTTTTCTATTTTTTACACCTGCCACTCTCAAAATAATATGTGCACACATATAAACACATACGTCTGAAACGTTAAACAACGGCGCCGTCAACTATACGCACACCATGTTATTCGTATTAACGCTAATAATTTACGCTCTGCCTTTGACAATAATAGCGCACTCCCAGGACCATGGTAAGTCAATCGTGATTATATGATCTGTGCAATACATTTTAATTGTAATATTAATTGAATTTCAATCAACTGTTTGTCACGCGCTTTCATATTACTATAGATTTGTCTAAGACAACTTATATATATAATTACATCATATCAGCACGGATCATGTCGGCCCACTGTTAACGAGAGGGACAAATGCACACCCTGCTCCACTTCCAACCACACAAATGACGCCACTGTT
Source organism: Chaetogeoica ovagalla (assembly GCA_032441825.1). NCBI lineage: Eukaryota > Metazoa > Arthropoda > Insecta > Hemiptera > Aphididae > Chaetogeoica > Chaetogeoica ovagalla. Next base: position 16,088,138 of record CM063723.1, on the reverse strand, counting down.
TAAACGGAATATTGTTCTGAAAAAAAGACATTCGTAGAGTTAAGTTGAGATTTAATATATTACAGATTATTATCGTAACGTACATTGTCTGGACGAATAATAAATATATTTATCGCTATTATTTGCATATGGCTTCCGGCTCGATTATATTATCCGCGAAGAATTAATTTTTATACTTGTATACATTACGCGTAATTAAGGATTAAATGTTATCGGCGTGTGCGGGATGAGTAAAAAATAAATTTTTAAATGGCTGTTCGAATACCGAATTTGAATCAGATGAAATATTTGTTAATATGACTTTGAGGAAAATTTCACGTTGCCAGTGTATGACGTGAATCAAAGTTATATACTCAACGCAGTTTAACGGTTGAAAACAAAAATAAAACAATCCGCTGTTGATTTTCGTAATAATTCTTCGAAGTTTTCCTTTAAAACTGAAATGAAAAAGTTTGTTTCGAAACATTGTGGAGGTTTGTGATTTTTTTCTTTTTCTATATATATAATATTCATTGTATACACAGGTTGTTTCGGAATAAAACGGGCCATGACTTTTAAAAAAAAATTCTCGCTGTTCGTACAATTTTAAATTAAAACGAACCAGTGTCTGAGAAATAGATTAGAATCGTAACATGGACGTAATCCAAGTGAAATTTAATAACATTTTTTCGTTGGATTTCAATTGTATCGTATTACAATGATTGCAAATTTATTTCGATTAACTGACCCGACAAAAGTCATGTCGTTCAAATTTCAATCATTTTTTTTTATCGTTTTGTGAATTTGTGTAAAGCTATTGGAAATGTGTAAACCGAATAGAAATATGAGAAAAAACGTGTTTCTCAATAATGGTTATTTCTTAGCATCTATTAATCATATTGTTAACGCAGACACTCAATTCGATAAGAAGTACACATTTAAGAATACGCGAATGGAATGCTTTAAATGAGAAACGAATTTTATCTACAGTATACAGCTGAAATACTGGAAATGTGCGATGTACCTGGAATGTGATTGACTCGGAACCGTGCAGTTAGTCTATCCAAAATTTAAATCACATTTGAAATAAGTCTGAAATTCATTTCTACCAAATAATAAATTTATTTTATTCCGTGCAACCTTTAGTCGGACTATTATATAATAAGAATATTAAAATAATAATAATTAGCGAAAGCGGTCCAGCCGTTCTCAAGCGACGCGGTTACCAAACGAACGGCATTTCATTTTTATTAGAAAGATTATTTAAACGTCTCGTTTTCGAATATTCGTACCTACACGTTCGGAGACGCTAAAAACGAGTAACCAGACGTGAAATCGATACAACGTCATCGTGGATGTCAGTTGAATATTACGTGGTTCGGCGTGATGGAACGATTTTAATTTCACAGGCTTATTCGTGGGTTGCTATCATATAGTTATTGACTATTGCATAGACAACAAAATACTTCGACGATTCTCGAAGTGTATTCGAATTATATCGAACGGATGTTACACGTTTTGCTGCGTACACTAATAAGCTGGTTTTCAAGAACAAAGAAAACGTTTTATGTTTCACGGGCAAAAACACATTTACGCGAATGATAAAATTATATAAGTAATTAAATTTTTGACGAATTTAGTAAATAAGTATGTTCAATAAAGCGCGCACAACGTTTGGTATAAAATGACGTATAAAATTGTTTTAATAATTATTATTAAAACTCTTTTTATTATTAAAACCAGTTATTATTTTTGGACTAATAATACGTATATCATTTAATTTGTCTTAAATATTATCTAAGCGATAATTAATATGAATATATTTACGTACAAATAACATAAATTACCTGATTGAAGAGAAATGCTGTTTGATTATGGAAAATTCAAATAAATCGAAATATCTTTTGACTAGAAATTTAAATCTCATTAAAATAATTTCGCATAAATCAAAACAAACGGTTATTGATATTTTGCTAAAGCCAAAACGTAGTCGATAAGATTTTAGTTCCATTATTTTCGAAAATAACATTATTTTACATACGATTTTTACACAAAAATCAACCATTCATTTCAGTTATTATTTATTAGAGAATATAAAATTTAAACGTGTTTTCCGTTGCATTTCGTATTTCGCACACAAAAACAAATATGTTCAAAGCGATTCAAATTCTGTAGGATTTTTGGTTCTACTTATGTATTACGAATATATTAAATATTTCAAGGCAATAATATGATACTATTACACACAGTTTTATGCGTTTTTTCATATGAAAACTATAATTTTTAAAATCATTATTTCTGTTGTTAATAATTTCATCATAAATTATGTACATAAATCGTATTCGAATAATATTCATTAGGTTATTATTGTGCAATGTATTATATCATTACTGTTTTATAATTTTATAAACGACGTAAATAACTAAACTAAGAAAAAAAAAGCACGCAGAAAGTAAACCGTTGTTGATTTTTTTATTATTTATTATATACACTGAACTTGTATTAATTTTTTTTAATTGTAAGACACATTACATTCGATTTAATGAAGTTTTACGTAATAATATTTCGATAAACAAATATGTTATATATATTTTGTTAAATAAATTACAAAGAAGAATATTTATTCGAAGTTATAAACAAATTTTAGAAATTAATTTAAAATATGAAAACTTATATTTCAATAGTGTAGATAATAATATATTTGTATCTATTTTTGTTTATATGGTTGGAAATGTTGAAATTGTGTGATTATAAGACAGGGATATGTAATTTCTTTTCAATATTAGAAAATAAACTGAAATTTCAGAATATTTGGAAAATATCTAGCTGGTTTAAAGGAGAAAGGAAAAATTTAATTCGTATACATATTGTAACATATATAATGCGTTTTTCAATTTAAATTTCGGAACACAGTTTGGTACACAATTTGAAAAATTATTGAAGTTTAACTTTTTGTCTTATATTATTTGAACTCGTTTAAATCAAGCGGAATGTTTGTTCTAGCGTTAAATTATTACGATTCAATTCATTGTATCCATTAAATAATAATTTAATATTTTTTCACGTTTTTTATGTTTGAGTTTGTATAAAAAATTTTCGGTGGTCACTGCACGTCTGATGTTCTGATAACACGAGGTTTTTTTTCCTTTCATAACAAGACGATTATTATTTTTTTATTATAAATGATTGGATCATATTATAATAAAAGACAAGAGAGTAAAGCCCATAATCCGAGCTTAGTTGCCATGCAGAAAATCTTATAAAGAAGAGAGGGTTGAATTTTTTTTTTAATTCATAAAGCATACCTTATATCCGATAATTCCACCATTATTTCACTGTTCCCTCGTATAGTGCAACTTGTATTTCGTTTAAATTTACAAAAATAATGACATTATAAGCAACATTAATATTCATAATTTATAAATATCAGATAACCAGTACGACTAAACGAATTATCAATGTAAATTATATTCATAACGAGGTAATTGATATATATATATATATATATATATATGAAATCATACGCCTGTCTGTATATTATACTCGTATATATAGTATTTCTTAAAAAAATTGTCAGACACAAAAATTATTATTTGAAATTTAAAACATCGTTTTAATTCAAAAGTATTATTTAATTGATTTGTGTTTTATACTCACAATAAGCACGTTTTTATACGTTTTGCGTAATATTTTTCTTTATACGTGAACGTTAAGATTTGAAATTTATTTGTATTTTAAGTAATAATTTGTGTCTTGGAGATGATGTTATAAATCGAATGAAAAAATTTTTAGAGCTGTTATGCTTCAGTTATACAAAAGAATGTAATATGTGGAATAAGGTTTGACTGGACGAAGTAGAGAGAGGCGACGAATGTATTATTGCTATCAAAAAAAAAATTAACATTTAAAGTTAAAGTGACATTTCATAAATTACATACAAGGTATGGAATTGAGTGTTTGGGGGTTGAGCAAAATGTATGAATAGAAAATAGAAATAGAAGGGATCTGTTAATAAGGAGATAAGTGAGTTAGTTGCAAGGCAGAGGTAGGCTGAAAGGAAATGGTTAGAAGTCACATCAAAATATAAAAATATAAATATGTGTAGAGTAGATAAAGAAATAGGATGGGAGGCTTGTGGAAGAAAAAAATTGAAATATTTTGCCCTATTTTTGTGGTCAATAATTATAATAATAATTTTGTTTAGTCTATAACCTCTTACGTCAATAGTTAAGAAAAATAATAATTTATAGATAGAAAAAATAAATGCCCATTATCTAATTTCTTTTGATTAAATTCATATTAAAATGTTTAACAATTTATGATTCTAATAAAAAAATAAATAAAACTTAATACGAGGATAAAGAAACACATTTGAGTATTGATTAACGATATTAACGATTTTTCTTTACGGTATAAAATAAATAAAATAATTTTTAAAATTATTCTATGATTAATAATTTAAATTATAATCATCGTGCTAAGTATAGAGAATTCGAGAGAAATAAAAATTATCCATACAAAATCAAATGAATTATATGCGAGTATTGTTTGTGTGACTAAATATAAATATATGATAATTCTCTATGTATATATTTATAATACGTATCGTTTTTGAATTTATATATATATATATATATATATGATAATTTATTGGGAAATATAATTAATACGTCAATTATAAGAATTCGGTCTTCAGTTTCAAAATGAAGTCGAATACGCTTATGGATTAACAACAATGCATTGTGCTTAATGATTTCAAATATTTAGATACAAATAATACTAGCTGAATAAGCTCGCTTCGTCCGTGAACAGTTGAACTGTTATTAACATTATATATTTACATTGGCATTGGTATAATTTGTATTTATTAATATTGGCTCTACGGTATCCGAAGTTGTCCAGAATAAAATTGCTTGAGATACAAATAAGACTAAGTATGTACTGAATTGTTGTATGGTTCGTGTTTAAACTGTTTTCAGAATATTACTCCATGGTCATACGTTATATATAGAATTTAGTCTTTTTTACGCGATCAAATCGTACGAAGAAAAAAATTCTATAAAACCCCTTATAACCAATAGATTGGTAATTATAAAAATCGATATGTATTGTTCCTGCATTCTGGTAACCGGCGGATGAATCTCAAAACAAATAGTCTTTATGTGCTTAGCCGATCGATGCGTCTTTCGGAAAAAACCTCGTAGACTATACATCAGAAACGAAATTAGACAGGTTAAACCTATTGCAGCGATTGAACAGCATAATATAGTCTATTGCCAAATGACAGTAATTTTCTCCTCGTAATCGTATCCCCAACTTATTTCCTTTAGACACATTTCGTGCACACGTTAAAATTGTTAACATTTAAAACGAGTTTTTTTTTCGCATCGTAACCACTGTAAACGGTAAATCGATAATGTGTTTTCTCAAACTGTGCCTATATAACGTTCTGCATAGATTACTCTAAAAACGAAAATCAAACCCCATTACGATTGCAGGATAAGTGGTGACAAAGATTTTCTTTTAAACTAACACCGCACCAACGGCACTTAACCAAAAAAAAAAACCAATGGAACTTACCATGTGAATTTGATACCTTTTGTGGTTTACGAAAATAACCGAGTACTACCAAACAGAAAAGAACGCAAATTAAAAATATATATTAAGCTTAGCAAATTATAACCGACTTAATGGACTAATATATTTTATAAGCGTATAATAGTTATTGGTAGACTACATTATTCGTTCTTTGATTAACCGTGGTTACACAATATAAATCATTTTCTGAACTAATTCGAGAGCCTGGAACATAAAATTTTCCGTCAGTGAAACAGGGAACCGTGTTGTCAATGCATGCAATTTTCAACGTTTGTCTATGCGTCTTGTTAATGATCGTGGCGAAACAATGTTGGATGGAGAATTAAAGGCATTTGAATTCGAATGGATAGCTAATAAGTTATCAATAATTATACATCCACTCACTTCTTTTTCAACTATAACGACGTTGTTTTTCAAAGAAAATAAATGCCGACCAGGTCGATTTTGTGAGATATTAAAAAAAAAAAACAACGAAAATCCAAAACCTACCTATCGAAAATAGTTTACAAAACAGATCGAAAAAACCGAACCGATCGATCCAATATCTTCTGAGATTAGCCGTTACCGACAAAACTCGATTCCACATTTACTAAGATTTTATAGACATTTGCAATAGTCATCGCGGTACTATGTTCTACATCCGTGAATTTTCCGTATTAGCAGTCATTTCTTCTGATTCCATAGCGATCTAATCAAAACGGAAAACCGACGGAATCACGACCAGCACTTACGGTGTGCGGGTGTGTGTTTGATAGCTTTTGTGGTTTCCGATATTACCGAACACTAACAAAGGCGCGATCATTTTTACAAATTATCTATATTTATAGATGAGATATGAACAAGGAGCATTTTTTATTTTACAAAAAAAAAAAAAAGAAACTAATCTCGTTGTATATAAAAATATAAACGAGAAAAAGGAATTCGTTCGACTCTCAAATAATAAGTAGCTTTTATATTATAACGTACACCGCACAATACCAAAAAGTTATAATCAGTTATTACACAAAAAAAAAAAACCAACATAATACGTAAATTCAACATTGACTGCAATGTATTGAGCGTGTACTAAGTATAATATGCGTGGGTTCGTATTATACGCGTATAAACAACAATTTCAAAAACAAATTTCTTTAACTCAATGAAAATCTACAAATCGTGAGACGTATATTTATGTTCGAATTTATTTAAACAGCGCGGTGTGTAACGAGTGCTACGTATATAACGAAAATGTAGTTTTAACACGAATTCTTGGAATTTGTAAACAAAATTTATATACTTAAAATAAAACTCGTACATTCGTGAAAAATTTGCATAACTAAGTAAATAATAATAATAAAAAAGAAGCCGCGCGGTTTTATACAGCTGATCTCAGCCGTTTCGTATAATTATTATAATATTTATTTTATCAACGATATAATGATGAGAATAATATTACATTAGTAACCAGCAGCATTGTGTACGTGTTATTTTAAATACAAGTTTATATATTAATATTACGGCGATCGCGTATGAAAAAAAGCGGAAGACGGAGGATTCTCCGGGTTATTATAATATAATCGAAATTCCTTGGAAATACATACAATATACATGTTCAATATGGTTTTAGGAAAAAAAAAATGGCGTAATTTCTACGGAGTGGATCAGAGAAACGGGGAAATTTGAAACAACCATCACAAATGCTTGAAAAAATTAATTTCAATATTTGTTTTGGAAAACGCAAAGTACATAATATGCCATTCGACGAGGTTCATAACACTAAAATCTCAAGTCCGTATCGGTTGACACGTGAATGGGCCACGTCCGACATCAATAAAAATGGGATTTTCATTAATTTCTTTCGTCATTTTTTTCACAAAACTAGTAGCCCCCGTTGGTTTCCAAACGTCGCGTACGAGTGGACGAAGCCAATTGAAAGTCAATCACCGCGATCGGCCAAATCTTAAAAAAGAGAAATGACGATTAAATATTATTCCGCGTTAGGATCGCAAAATGTCTGTTGCAGCGTTTCCGAAATACCGTATATTGTACCGTTGTTGCGCGGATTTTTTTTTTTTTTATGTTTTTCCAAACGACAATTTCGTGTACCAACACGGCCGTTACCGGGCTGGTATGCAGCAGTCGAAAAAACGCTATTTAAATAATAAAAAAATAAATAATAATTGCGTTTACGCACTACAACCGTTTTTCGTTTCGCGTAGTCGATTGATTCCGATCGTAGGTAATATTATTATCGGAGCATGTGAGCGGTTCGATTTACCGCATCGAACGATCGATGGCAGCAAAAAAAAAAAAACTGTTTTCTTTTTGTGATAATTATAATAATAAAAATAATAATTATAATAATAAAAATAATAATTATAATAATAATAAGGAAAGAGAGCCGTCGTCGTCGTCGTCGTCTTACACCGCCAAACCGTGTAATACGAATTCGTATTTCACGCAACTCCGCGGCGGCGGGTGGGGAATCGGTTTGGACGCCGGTCGAACGAACGCCGGGGATACGGTCAATTTGAGACGTCGAGCTAAAGAAGAAAAAAAAAAAAATCCACGCGCTCCATACGAGCGGCGCGCGCATTTATGAATAAAATGTTTAACCGTTCTTTTCTCTTTTACTGTTTACCAATTGTGTTCCACACTCGGCGCGCGCGATATCATCTTCGTTCGTCGTTTCTTTTTTTGTTTTTTATGTGCGCATTTGTTCGCTACTGTATTGTCCGGAACGCGGCGTGTAATATCCGTTCGCACACGTACCGTAACACACTGTATAATCATTTAGGGTAAAAATTAAAACGTTACGCGCGCGCACTATCGTCCCGACGGAATCATCGTTTTGTGTCCGTCCGTCTGTTTGTTCAAACACGGTACATACCGCAACGAAATAATAGTTATTGTATAGGTAGTAGTGAACCGCGCGCGCGTGTTTAAGTACGGACGCACACCACGCTGGTACTTCTTCGACGGCGGTTTACGATGATATGTTTTGTGCGTATATTATATTATGGGTAGGCGCTCTCACTACCGAGACGCGCACGATTATTATTATTATTATTATTATTATTGTTATTGTTATTATTACTAGGAAGGCGAAACCCGAGTAAGTTAACCGTGTTATTATTATTATTATTATACGACTTGACCCACCGGCGGACACGGACACACACGTGCGTGCGTGAGTATACGACGTTTGAAACGTACGAGATCTGCATACGCAATGTTATCGCGTTAATACGTATTATTATTATTATTATTATTATGTTATTTGTATATTTTTTTCTTCTATTCTTTTTTCTCATGTTATCGGCGCGAAATCGTAAAGTTACCGTTCTCGCCGGTATTACGGTTTCGTGTAGTGGCGCGCGAGTAGAGACGGGATTTTCAACTCAATGACACGAATCAGTTCGTTTGAATCAGTTCGCTTAAATGAGTCGACTCACTGAGTCAACCACAACTCTCAATTCATCAAATCAAACAAATCTTTTTTGATAACACGTCCATAAAGGCGCGTTTTGACAGTGCGAGTCCGACTCGCAGATACGGCTATCGAAAGAAAATCACGCTCGTGGCGAACCGTCGATATCGAAGCGTGCGTACGAATGGAGATTCGCGTCGTCTACACGTCATTAACGTGTTTATGGGCTTATGGCTCACCGTGAATCACGGTTAAGAGTCATCATTTAATAAAGAATCACATGATTCAGGAATTGACGAGTTATGTTGATAACGCAAATCTGTGATACTACAGTTAGCCACACTGAGTCACGGAGTCACTGGACTATGGCACACTGATTCAACTCATTCAGTTCACCTAAAAGAGTCGTATACTCTTTGAGTCGACTCACTCACTCACTACCCATCCCTGCGTGCGAGTCATATTCGGTTATGCTCGTGCCCATTGGCGGACGGTTGCGTACGCAGACAGACGTCGGGAAGAGATACGATGACATCCCTCTTACGGACGGTTTAAAGTATATTTTCGAATTGTGAAACGACAAGTAGGAAAAACAAAAATGGAAATTTTCCCGATAAACCATTATCATTATATTATTTTTTTTTCGTTGATTACACTATTATAACATAGTGATGGGAGAGGAGGAGAATTTTTTAGAGTGATGAGCAAAAAAAAAAAAAAAATCGTCAATTCGTGTATATTATAACACCCCCCTCCCCCCACCTCGGAGGAAAAATCCTGCGTACGCCACTTTTGGCGGATACACGTGGGGTGGGGGGGGGATAAGGAGCCCTTAGAAAAAGTTTACTTGGCCCGCTGGAAAATGGTTTAACTTTTTTTAAAAAGTACTCTTTTTTTTTGTCCCCACGTCTTTCACATTTTTAACAGTGCGTAAATATTATCGTACGTGTTTATTAACGTAACGCGCGAATAGTAAACGATTTTTTTTTCTTTTATAACTCATAATTTTGTACGTTTGTCGCGTTATTACGCGCATCGTGTAAAACGAAATCACTCGTCAATTAAAATCTTTTGGAAAATTACTCGCAAGGTTAATTGGTGTAAATAATGCGTCGTATTTATTTTCGTATTACAAGTCTAGAGTCAATGGTTGATTTACCTGCCGAACGCGTCGTCGATTGTACGGACGAGTATCGGTAACAGAAATTCGTAACGGCGAATAAAGTGCGTACCATTCGGCGGTATTAACACTAGACGGTTATTTTTTTAGTATGTTTTTGCTGCAAAATCGTATTACTGACGACGATATAGGATTAAACGTTTTCGACGATTCTCTGGTGTACCACATAAATCAGAAAGAAACCAAGAAGAGCAATAGGAAACCTCAACCGTTGAAAGGCCCCCCCCCCAGGGTCCAGACAATATTCCGGCGAAAGTGGTGAATTGTGATGGAAAAAAAAACGCACGATCTCATATACGAATTCGTCATAAAAGCAATTTCCCATCAACGGTATTTTATTTCTAATAAGCGTATACGGTTTATCACGACGAATAATTCAATACGTTTATATTATACGCATTATTGTTGTTGAAATAATGAGAATAAATTACTTGGAGCTTCGAATACGTCGCATTTGCGTATTAGCAATAGATTACAAATTTTTTTTCTCGGTAACAAAAAAAAAAAGAAAAAAACACGTCTGTACTCGCAATCGCATAATATGTACCTACCTACACACATGCCGCACGGAAATTGTGTTTTAATAGCGATCATTAATTATATACTATTATTATTATTATTATTATTTATAATGTGTCTTAACGACGACTTGATGGATTTACACTGTTCACTGTTGTAATTTACCGTACGATATCATTGTTATATGTGATATTTTAAATAATATCAAATTCACCGTTATAATATATATATATTATATATGTTGTTAAAGATCGTGATCATATAAAATTATGAACATTCCAAAGCGAATCCTGTTATATAGAGACGCGGTTATAATTCGATACAACACAGACGAGTCGTTTCAATTGCTATTAATTATTAACTCCGGTGAAATTCGTAATCTGTTTAAATATTGTCTGTTCAAACCAGTGGCGTCGAACTCTAGAAAACAACGCAATTGTTAAATATTTTTCTATTGGGTACCACCCCACCGGGGGACCTTTGAAAACGGATTTCGTGAATTCTACTATAGCACGACGTTCCCACTTTTTTTCATTTTTTTTTTTTTTTATTAGTCCAATATCTTCGAAAACTGATTGTTACTTATTATTTTATAGCGATTTTTTTTTTATTTTAAATTTGTTCTATTAATATTTTAAGGATTTATTATTATTAAAAAAAAAAAATTAGAAACGTCGATCTCAAGCGGATTTCACGACGAATTCAAATCGGTTTTCAATTTTCTTGTGACGCCACTGGACAGCCGATCCAGCAAGGTTTAGAAACGTTGGAAGTAGGAGAAAAACGCCTGTTTTGCCGTTTCGCGTGTATTATAAGACGAGGGCGGAAAATGCTCGCTTCAATCCCCTTGAAAAATCGAAATTAATTATTTTAATTTCTCTCCAATAATAATATACCCATCCAGGGCCGTATTTACTTCATCCTCTAGGAGGGGGGGGGGCGAGTAGAAAAACGGCCCGTCGAATCTGTTGCCAACTTAGAATTATCGAAAAATTATATGAAAATAATAAGTTTTAAATAAAAAAATGTTTTATTACGTTTTAAATCGACGCCCCTGTACCCATCTAAACGTAATAAAAATAAATAGGTATAAATATTATAAATTATATCTGTATTGTAATAATAACGATAATAATTTGAACGCGTATATTATATTGTCAACGATCCGGTAAATGTTTTTAAACGTTCGCAGACGAATGAATTCACGCGCGAACGTCGCGACGGCCAATAAAGCGCGTATTGAAACACATCAGAGAGTTTTCGCAACTCGTAATTTTGTTTCTCGTATACGAGAATAACACGTGGACCCCGTCGGATTGCGCGCAATATTCTCGGGTTGTGTTTGTCGTTCTCGAGCGGTTTCCCGCACACGAGAACGTTGTAAACGTTATATAAATGGATGGTTTTGGGAAAATTTGTTACCAACAACTGGGTCAAAATGTGTTTATTCGTTTTCACGATTCCGCTCTGCACCGTTCAATTGTCGTTCTCGTTCATGTTGCGAATTACGATGGCGTATACTTTTGCGATATAAGAAAACGCATACGCGTGTTAGTTTCTCGTACACGGGTAGCGAAAACTGGGGGGTTTTATTTTTTTTTTTCTGTACGTTGTGTTTCTCGTACACGAGAAACAATTTACGACAAGCGTGTCGTTCTCCCGGCGACTCGCAAAAACTGTCTATTACTAACGGCCGAAATATACGGCTCGAAATGGACGAGGCCCGTAACCGAGGACCAAATCGTTGTTGTAAAAACATTCCTTGTTTTATTTTTGATGTCCGAGGACGGTATTGGGAACTACAGCAGTAAATTGTCAGCTGCGATAACCGCATGTCTAATCACATTAAATCGTAGACTCATAACCCATTACTCTATAGGTCTATGTATTATTATTATTATTATTATTATTATCATCTGTGGTTTATATAACGTTGTACTTGTACAGTGTTATTGAATCATGTATAAATGATTTAACGGCATAACACACTGACGTATAGTGGCGTGACGGTAAATGCGACATCCACCAACTTACTGCTCAGTCGTATAAATTATAAAAATTATAAACTATAAAACTATTGCCATCTGCAGGCCACTGCTCTGGGGAGTGAGAACCATCGCCCACTCATCGGAGCTATCGTTTTTACGATACCTGAGGGTGGGTTTCGGCGCCACTGGTTCGAACGAGTGTGTCGTATAAAACACAGGCGTAATAAAAATAATAAAAAAATTTCGGAGGGTTTTTTTCGTTTTATATAAATATTATAATTTATAGTAGGAAAAAATAACAAGAAATTATTATTGAATAAAAGCGTCGAATTTCGACGGTTGGTATAGATTTCTTTAAACGTAAAAGAAAAACAAAACAATCGGCAAACGTAACGGAATTCTAAAGAATCGACGAGACGGGGAAAGAGAAACGAGTGTCCCCCACCCCCCTGGCCACTTGATCAATTCTCAACGTCCAATAATCCATTAGTTTATCACGAGAATATATTGAATAAATTCGGTTAGTAATTGGAGTTATTGTATGTAGAAAATGTATCGGACAAAACGTTAATTATATCGACGTCGAACGCAACAACAAATGGCATCGGTTTTCGATCTCGAAATTCAATAATATTTTACAAACAGCGTACTGTTCGAATCGCGTAATTTCACGATGAATTCTAGTGATTTTTACAGTGCGCTAATGCAATCCAACGAACATGTCGGTAACGAGAGACACGCGACGGAGGGATCCCCGGTTTGCGTACACGATTTTTGGCATTAACACGCGTGAATTATGATTATGTACGACGACAATGTACGTTTTCCTTCTGGTTTTATAACAGGCCGCGTGGTTGAAAACGCGCGCGTGTTCCATTCTCAAGTTCTTCAAAACTTTTTGTCATAAACACGCGTGATATCGGTGTTATTAAATTCCACTTACTCGACGGGATTCGTTGCGGATATTTATTTATTTTTTTATATATATATATACGCGTAAAATATATTGGACATATTTCCCCCCAAGCGTTCTCCGATTATACGTCGTTCCCATTGAAGTTCGTCGCGCCGTTTCGAATCGAGTCTATTCCAAAATCCGTTTCGCATTGGACTTCCGCGAGTTATACACTCGCGATGGACGAGGAGCGTGGGGTAAAAAAAAAAGCGCTTTTATGATTTTTTGTTTTTCTTCTTCTGAATTTTCCTCGTGCGACAACGGATCGTATCGTAGACACTTTCGCGGACGAGATCCGCGTAACGCAAACGAGTCGTCGTTGTTCGATTTCGAATCGCACGAATGTTCGTTGTTCGAGGGAGTCGACGATTTTTGGGTAAACGATAATTTTTGATGAGCGCAATACGAATAATTGCGAATAATGTGCGGGGGAAAAAAATCGTTTGCCGAAAAGTTTCGAAATCCGTTTTTTCGGCGGCGGAGAGGGCGTTTTCGTGCTACGTCCAAAATACGTTGCGCGCGCGAGAGACACGTGGGAAAATTAAAACGTGTACCCCCCCAGCGCACATTATTGTACGCGCGGCGCCGTCCGTGTGTTGTTGATGATGTTCCGAGTTCGTTTTGTTTTTTTTTTTCACACACGATTTTTAAATTTCGTTTGTGAGTAGCGAAAAAAAAAACGAAGAAAAAGAGAGTAAACCCCGGGAGAGACCATACTCTGAATTCGTACACACACGCGCGCGCGCACGCATAAACGCCGCGTATACGTATATACGGTAAACGTGGATTTATATGTATATATATTTTTTTTTCGCTTTAATATTTAGTTGACGTGAAACAATGGTTTAATATACCCGTCGGAAATTCGCTCGTGAGCGAACGATATAATAATAATAATAATATTATTATTATTATTATATAGTAATGAAGATCGTGAAATCGTGAGATACCGGGTTCGCAGTTTGGGGGGCTCGCTCCGATAAATTACACGCGCGCGTACGTATATGAGAAACCGGCGTTGCACACGAGAAGAAAAGATTGTATTTATAAAGAGATGTCCGGCGTGTTATTTACTGTGTATTCGTATACGATTTTTTTTTCTTCTTTTTTATCGTCTCTTTTCCGTTTCTGCGCACCATTGCGCGCGGTCATCGTCGTGTATTATTTTTGCGTTCCCTCTCTGTGGCGCTCATGTTCGCTCGACTTTTATATTGGACTCGATGTACGCGGACCGCCGACCCGGATTTACACACGCAACGGTTATTTCTATACGGTTCTGGCATGCGCGTGCCGGTGGCGTGTACGGGATTATAAAAAAAAAGAAAAAAAAATAAGGAACAGAGAGAGAGAGATTTCGTACCGCGTTGATTGCTCAAAACGCGTACATTTTACCCTTATTGTCGAATAGAAATTATTGTTTTCCTCGTGTACTGTGCATGCGTATACGTTATAGAAGTACACGACTCATTGAAATAACGTACGCGATTTCAAAACGATTTTCCCGTATTTCTAATATTGTTATTCAGAAATCGTTGAAAAATTACTTGAAATAATTTATAATATAACAATATTGTTAATAACCAATTTTTAAAGATAATAAATTAAAAAAATACCAAAGTCGTTATATAGTGAAATTCGCGACGAAATAAAAGTAGTCATGAGACTACTGTGATGCGCTATTGGTATTTTAAAAAAATTTAAGGCTGATCTAATAATGTGTGTATTAGATACTCGCTACGATATCAACATGTGTTTTATTATTTATAGATTTATAAGTCTTATACGAAAAACCCGACGAACGTTGAAAAATGTTATAGAAAACGTTTGTGAGCTGCGTACTTATTTGAACGTGTAATTGATTATTAAGAGTACGTTTAGAATGGCCTGATGCTTGACAGTTGCAGACACCTTCTATTGGTCTTCTATTGGACCTTGCGTCGTAAATTCGGATTTCCAATGTGGTACATTACACGCGTTTATTATACTTCAAGGCGTTTACGATCATTATTATTTATGTACACTAACTCTATGTGCGATTTCGTTTTTAATAATTATTATCGAATAATATCGGTCGAACGCGATAATCGAATTAATATTAGTCCAAAAAATAATAAAACATTCGACAAATTTCAAAACGAAATTTTCCGCAAATCGTATTTTGCAAATTGATCACACGGTGTGTGACAAATACATCTAAAGGCAAACGCGTACGTCACTAACACAATCGTAGAAATAGAAATGAAAAATAATTGCAGAATGACCGAATAGTATTACTGATATTCAATTAACCTTTGCATTGCGATAATTTTTTGAGAAATAAACCGAATTAAATAGCTGCAGTACGCCTGTAAATCTATTTCTAAAATTAATTTTTACCTACATCGTAAAATATATTATAAATTATATTTTATTGAGTTTCTTTAATTACAATATTTTACTGTATAGGAAGGTAGGCGCGGAACTTTTTAATACTGTCTAAAAAAAATAATATTCAATATTATTAATTGTAAATATACTATTTTTCGGATACGTTCAATCAGTGCAGTACAGACACCAAACGAGGATCGTATTTAAGCGCGAGCTTCGCATCGGAAGTAGCCTATAGAAGACTGTGCTCCACAAAATAGTCCGCAAAAAAAAAAAACGTATTTAGTATAAATTAATGAATTAATATAATATGTAATAATATATTAATAATAATGTATAATAATTATGATTTGATAATATTTTTATTTTGAGAAATTTATTTCTGGAACTATCCCTGGAGGGACATTAGTAAATGAGTATGCGGCCACTTGCATATAGGCTAGTTAGCCTATATGGACCCAACACATCCTAAATACGGCCCTGAGACTTTCGATTGATGATATACGCTTATTATAGTTTGGGGCCAGTGTTGTATACAATTAAAATTTTTTTTTCTTATATTATATAGACGAATTCAAAACGAGTGACTTGAGTCATTGTCTTAGATTAATATGTAAGTAATCTAGACGAATTTATCTAGATAAAATAAATTCAATAAATGCTTGTTTTTCGACCAATACCTCTTAGACATTTGAATTATTCGTAGGAAATTTTTTTCTCACTTTTCTAACCTAAACAAATTTAATTACAGGAATGCAAAAAAATCTATTCTTTTTTTTTATGCGGCAGTGTTTGATTTATCAAATTTTCATTTTATCGGTTTATCTGAAAACATTCTGACTTAGTTTAATAACTAATAACAATAATACTATAATAAATAAACTCGTCACGTTGAGTGTCTCGATGTATTTTGAGGTGCGCTTAGAGTTTTTAAAGACATGAGCCCGTAAAGATACGTCTGGCTTGCGAGCTGCCGCTCCCGTCGCGGTTCGCTTGTTCACAGCTCATGTTTAAACGCGTGCATTGATAATAATAATAATAATAATAATAATAATAATAATAATAATAATAATAATAATATCAGTCGGGGAAAAAAAATAATTTGGTTATTACCATTAGTGCCTTACATAACGTTACCATAAAATCTCCCGCGTCCATCGTTCACCACCGATATGCTATTCAATGACATTTTATAGTAGTATAAAGAAAATTATATATTTTTTTTCATCTAGATAAATCGTAATGAATCATTTTTATAAACATTTTTATCTTTTCTATACCAGGGATCTCAAACTTTTGGGGTTATTCACGCCTCCTTTAATACCAGTGTATTACGTCAAGCTCCCCCCTCCTCCTCCTCTTTTATATATAGGAAACATGATTTCAACGGGTTATTCTACAGCCCAAATGCTGTAGAAAACGATCCCTTTGTTTACGGTCGAGTATTAGGCGGAAAATGTTATTTTTTTCTTCAAAAAAAAAAAAAAAAAACCCCCGTAGTTTTTCTCCCTTAACTGATCACGTCATGTCCTGGACTATTAGTCCTGTAACGTATTCGAAAATTCCATTGAAAATCTCGTGGGAATTTTTGTCGAAGTAAACGTGTCAAGCAATGTGTCAATACCGTTTTCTCGTGCACATTTTAGAGTCCTAAAATGTAGAAAAAACCGGGATTTTTTTTTTTAAATTCTCCCAGAAGGCCGCGCTGCCGGTTTGAGAACCGTCGATCCAGACAAATCGATATGTTTTCACCGTTATACGACACTAAACCGAGGTCGACTAGAAAAGAAAAAAAAAATCATTCACACACGCTATAACTGAATTAGATATTCAATGTCGGAATCGTGTGTTGCGCCGGCGGCGGCGGCGACGACGGTGTTATAAATCGACGCGGTACGTCGAATGGTACCGAGTGCGCTCGTGCACGCTGCATCGCGGCAGAGCGATTAGGACGTTCACGTTTACCCGCATGAGCGCGGCGTTGTGAATTCGGTCGCGTTTTAGCCAGGAATACTGGGCCCGGCCGGCGCGTAACGATGATCATATTTTCCGTACGCGAGGGAAGAGACGGATAAAAAAAAAAGTAAATGATTTTTCGTTAAAAAAAATATAATGACCCCACCCGGTAACACGTCGTCGGAGTGCGTGCGGTGGCGGTGGACGCGCGGGCGGCCGGTGTTGTGTTACGCGTGTCCAAGTGCGCGGTGATAATGCGCGTCCTGCACGTGTAATGCGGTAAAAATTGGCCGCGCGTGTAGAGGTACAAGAAGAAGAAGAAGAAGAAGAAGAAGAGCTCTGTTGCGGGCTCGTTTTTAGCCGGAAGTCGCTCGCATTAGCGCGGAGAATATCGTGTGTATAACGAAGCCCCGTCACTTCTCTCTCCATTCGCTTCCCACCGCCGCCGCCGCCGCCGCCGCCGGACGGCCGAAGGAATTAAAACGACATCATCACCGGCTTGTTAAAATGTCACACGACTGTGTGATATCCGTCGTCGATATAGCCAGCGCCGCGGCCGGTAAACAGCTCGGCACGGCGTTTTCATGCGCGTAGTAGTGTTGTGCGTAACGGAAAGACGTTTCTTTTTTTTCTCCATTCCTCCCCCCACTCTACACGAGTTGCACGAGACTCATCGTGCCCGTGCGTTACACAAAACGCGTGGAGCGGCCTAGTAGGCTCGTGCATTTTCACGCGTTTTTCCTTCGCCCCCCTCGCACAGGAATGTGCAGTGCTTATCGAATATCCGTTGCACAACGACATAGTAAATATACGTGTTATAAAATATTTAACAGTACGTATTATTTCGCGTTTTTGCACGTTTCGAACGCAGGCGATTCGACGTCGCATAAACGTCACGATGACTATAATTTCGTACGTCTCATAATTTATCGTTATTTTTTTTTTTCAATAGCCATTTGAATTGTTGTTAACAAACAACGCGCCTCGAATCATTTTAAACGTATTTTGTAGAACGAACCGAATGTCGGAGAATTCGGTTGAGAAGTTGGAAAAAAAATTTATCCGCGTGCGTGCTCGGACAAACATCCTTACTTCGTACGCCGTTTCGGTTCTAAAACCGTTTGTGTTATTTTTTCGCGTTCGTTTACCTAATTATTAAATTATCGTGTCTTATGCCCATTTGTATTGCGTCGATTAAAAATTATATCGGCCACAGACTTTTTAGCGCTGCAGCGAACCACAAAACACACGTTCAACCCGTTACTGGTTTTGGCGTATTTATTAGTAAATATAATACGATTTTTTTTGTTTTTTTTTTTTTCTTGAGACATTATCGCATATTATTTCGTATATGAATATAGAAAAATCGTTTTTCAGGGAGAGTAAAAATAAAAAAAAAATAATAATTTTTAAATAAAATTTACTCGATCTCTTTCTTACTTCTACTGTCCCGAACGTTTTCACGAAATCTCGGTATATCCTTCTGCGACTGTATGGAATTTATACGAGTTTTATGGCAATACCCATCAATTAATTATTATCGTCGGAAACCGTATACGCACGTGGAATGTTTCTCGAAGTTCACTCATGATTCTTGTGTTGCGCATGTTTCAAGTACATATTTTTTACTCCATATCAACGCATATGCGTGCGTATATTGGCGGTTTTCAGTGTATAAATTCGCGTATATTTACACGGTTTTTAGTGCGTGGATTTACGAGCGATGATCATAAACAGTGTATTGTTGAATCGAAGAAAATTCGAACGGGGGGGCTATTTCTGCAGAGCGGAGCGAGTAACGCGTATTGGGGGTTTTGACAACGATGTGCTCTTTTTCTATGTCTGTACTCGAAAATTCTACCAGAAGGAATGCTCCGATCTTTAAAGCGTCATTCCGGGTTTTCGGGATAGCGAATTGCATCTCTATACAGGTATTGGCGTTTATTTAGAGTGTTAATTTTTCGATTTTCTCGAAATATGCGATTAAAAATTTTCTGAGTTTACTTTTTTTTTTTATATTTTTATTTCTCAATATCTGATGATCGCTCTCTATTTATCTAACGCAAATTATTTTAGTCAAAGCGAATATTCGACTGAATACATTTTCTATATTTTCTCGTAATTCGCATATTATTAAAACGATAATAATAAAATATATTAAAACAACGGCTCGCCGTTCATTTTTACACGGTTTGTACGAAAATAATTAACCGTTTTGAATCACCACAATGGAAAATCGAAGCCGTGCGGCAGCGTGAAAACGGTGACAGAGCGAGTCCGTTTTCAAGAATTTTTATCATATTATTAATATACGGTAATTAACAATAATATAAATATATAAACAGCTGCGAAATGTTATACGCGTCAATTAATATACTGAAATGCGACGGATGAGGGGGGATTGATTTTTCGAAACAATGGAAAAACTTTGTTTATATATATATAAATAAATATATATATATACGAATATAATAATATAATAATATATTATATATATATATATATTTTGTTATTGTTCATATGAACTTATATACGCGCGTCACAATGTATATTTCAATAAATTATCATGTCAATTGAATTCCGTTGTGGCATTTCATTGCTACTGTATACGGATTTTCAACGCGATTTCCAATCACACACACGCACACGATTAATGATTCGTTTTAAATGATTTCTGGGCGTTTTGTGTTTTGATGCGCGAATTACCCGACGTCCTTTAAACGTTTTCTTCTAACCTTGGTTCTAAATGTATACCCATGACACCACTGGGAATGAGTTAAAGAAAAAGAAAAAAAAAATACTAAGACAAAACCGCTAAATCGTTTACGCGTTTCATGGTCTACGACTTGTGCGTGAAACTGCATTTTCCTTTACCACCTTGAAACAGTATAATAATTACTCTACGGGAATCTCGAATTTAATTATTGAATTTCGAAATCGATTCTAAACACCGTTGGCAAACGTACAACAGTCCCCGTCTATATGTATTACTGTGCGATGTTACGTTTACTAATTGAATAGAAATTAAAAATAATAATAATATAATATATAACAATTGGTATACAGTAAACTGTCGCATTCGCTACGAAACGCTGCGCGTGGTCACTGTATACCAAATTATCGACTACCCTACGTTTATATACTCATAATAAATATTTTCTTAGTTGTATAAGACACAACTGAACGAGAAACAAAATGCGCGCACATAAATATATATATAAATAGATAGAATCTGCAAGTGAAATCGGGACGTTCAACATTCGAGTCTGGTTTAAAACGCGCGTGTTTATTTACAATATTTTATGTAAAAAAAAACAGAAAAGAAAAGAATAATTCGAACCACTTTATTGTAGTGGTCACGTATACACCTCAGAAAGATAGCGGATTGTCGGAAAATCGTTAAAACGACTGTAGTGCAGAAGATAACACAACGGTTGTGTTTTATTATATTTTTGTTCGACTTGCCTGGACTACTCATCCACGAGAAAACGTATACCGTAAAGATGTACGTTCAATAGCGTATTGGAGAGTATTTTCGCGTATACGTCCATATTACATACGAATTTATTGAACATAATATTATGGGTTATTTCAGTAGTTTTTTGGTTTTGGTTCGTGTACCTTAAAAATTAAAAAAATATATCCGAATATCACTTAAGTGAATTACTTGGATAAAGATTTCACAGTGTATTGTTATCATTATACACTTGTTACATTTGAGAGTAATGATAAATTATTGCATTCGATAAACGATTCTGAGCGGAGCGTCGGTGTAATACAATTTGTCGAAAAATTCGAAATGGTTATAAAAATAAATCGTGACTTAACGATTATTATGATTATTTTTAATATATATATATAATGAAGTAACAAACGTTTTACATTGTTTTAAATTTTTAAGCCTTAAGATCAAAAATTACATCTTGTATGAGTTAAATATTCCAAAATCATCAGTTGTTCTAAAAAGACCAAAATTGAAAAAAATTTCTTGTCTTTTAGTGGAAACCCTTTAGCACCGGTCAGACCCATATCTGCGACATCATCACTGCGTGTGTAAAAGTCGCGTATTATAATATTTTCGAAAGACGACTACTGTTAACAGTCGTCGGCTTGGGCGTACGCGTATGGGTATAGTAATATTACAAATACGTTTTTGTGCGCGTTGTAATATTATATACTTTTGCGTATCGTGTGCCGAGTTGCATATATTATTATTATTATTATTATTACGTATTATTAGACATAGCGTGCTTAAGGTGATTAGTTATATACGTTTTGATTATTATTAGCGGGCACGAGCGTGTGAGGTGCAAGGCACAACGTTGCTCTGCCGCCGCCGCCGCCGCCGCCGGCTCGTGTGTACACTACACGCGCGCGCCCGCTCCGTATACGGGGAATATTATAATAATATAACCCCGCCGCTCGCGAACTTGGCACGGCCCAAGTCGCCGAACAAATACACACGGTGCGGTTTAATACACACACAAACACACGGTATAATCGTATAACGCATGCACAAAAGTTATTATTATTATTATTATTATTATTATTATTATTATTACCGACTCGTTTTTCGTCGCTGCCGAACAGTCCGGACACGATTACACATTTTATTATTCCGCCGAGGTTTTTATATTGTTTTATACGCGTTTCGCCGCGCTTAACACACGCGCAACGTTATTATTATTATTATTATTATTATTTCGAGCAATTATTCGACGAGAAGGAGGGAAATTCCCTTTAAATCTTTTATAATGAGCGAGGTGGATAATACCGTCGTTTCCAATTCGATCAACTATGTACAAGCACGTGGTAAAACGATCGGCGTTCAAATCGATCGTCGTATGCGAATCATTACCGACACGATAAAGTCCATTCCCCGTCGACGACAATCCACTGTCCTCTAAGCGACATGGTCCCGCTCCAACACACACCACGAACGCTACGAAAGCAATGAAAAAAATGCGATTCCGAGTCTGCCTGTAGACGCCTTCGTGAGATCCCGCGAGAACCCACCGTGGAAATCCGCAATCGCACTTACAAACACCGACTTCGACGTAAACGACGCGCACGAACATTACCTATAGGAAAGCCGACAGAAATACTTTCCGGACACGATCTCCGTAGGAAAGAGCTGGCTATCTTAAATCGTATTCGCCCAGGACGTGGTACACGTGACTGTCCCGTGCACAATTTGTAAGAATGTAACGTCAACCGCGAACTGCGACTGCGGTGGTTACCCGCACCACGTGTACTGACTGAAATTCAACGGCGTACCCGGAGACACGTTCGGTGCATGCCCCGAAACTATAGAATGGATAAAAAAATCCCCGCATCGAGCTATCAGAGAAGGGATGTTCAACTGGTTTTGTGAAATTGTAACCTTCAACTCAGCTCGGTCACATGAGTCGGCTCTCAACTTTTCCAACTCTTTTTCTCGAATCTAAATATTCAACTCTCGAAGTCACTACTCTCGACCCGCATGTCCATATTTGTCATTCCGTTGTTGACTGTTCACTTATCGGCAGAATCGTAAGCGGCTCATATTCGCCCATATTATGAAACTGTTTACGGTTATAATGGTCCAAAATCTACTCGGCTATAACGGATTTGAGAGTCGAGAATCGCGTGAGCCGTGATTATAAATCACCGATTACAAAATACATTATACAAATGTTCACTTTCAGCGTTGTGAATTGAATTTGAAATGTTGGTTGTACTCAATCGCTGAGTCGCTGAATCTTTGATTAAAATCTTTGAATTAATCGCCGTTATGATGGAAATGAAAAAAATTCTAAATTCGAGCTTAACACGGTGTTCACCGCTATTGTATACATACATCGGTGAAGGGTATCGATACAATTTTTTTCGTTGCCAATGAAAATATAATATTTCGTAAGGGGATATACAATACGCATATTAGGCGTCTAACACGGATTGCGCAAATGGTAATAATATAAGTAATCCCGTATTCAATGCCGAAAAACTGCATGTTTTTCTTTATACATTTCAACCTCGGTTTGACTTCGAATTACCGACTCGCGTAGTAAAAGTACGCGTGACACGCACTCATCCGCCAGCGTAATGCCAGAGCAACATATACACACATCGTTTTACACGATAACATCGATTTAACACGATCATTTTGTGATTTTCAAATGATATATTACGCGCGTACCATAATTTTATGGCAACCTCGTGTAGTAGTAATATTTTATAATAACTGCACAACATATACGATGAAATATATTATGTTAAAATCGTTCAAGGCGTTATAGGCACTAGATGTATACAATTTACGTGTTTTATTTTTGTGTGTGTGCGCGCGCGCGCGTGTAAAATTCGCCTTTTTTTCTTTATCCATAAATTAAAACGACTAGCGAATGATTTTTTTTTTCTTCTCATTTACGGTCGTGCAGCGATTTTGACGCGAGCTCGTGACGTCGTATGTGTTCGCTTAATTTGTTGAGCGGAACGCGTGTACGACGGCGATTGCGTTTATGGGGCGTAGGTATACGTAATCGAAAGGGAGAATATTGCGGGGAATCGAAGCAAGGAATAGCTTGAGGAAACGTGAAAGCAAAAAAAAGTCTAATAGAATAATTACGCGTCTTTTTTTCGTTATCGTTGATCATCATTGTTCCTTTGCGAGATCTTTTTAATTTCGTTTAGTTTTTTTACCAAAAAGTTCTCAGTCGCCCAAATGATAACTCCCATCCCCCTCCGCGTATTTAAAACACCGCGGGGCTTTGAATTGGAGTCGACATCGGTCACGGAGGTCCCTTGTACTGTTTTTTTTTATATATACACACATTGGGTTAATATATATATATTTACACGCAACGTGTATAATAGGACCCTGGAACGTAGGAGGGACGAGGAGACATTTGCAAAGTACCTCGCACGAAAAACACGCACATTTTCCGTAATACATACGCATTACGTGTAAAACGCGTATGTTTCCGTTTGAATAGCGTGTGGAGTCGGGTACCCTGATTAAGGAGTCCGTCGCCCTATGGTGGTGTATTCGAAAAGCAAGGGATTCCGCGAGGAGGTGTATAAATTGTTATACACCTCATAGACATCAGACTTTTAGTATTTAAAATAAAACGTATGTAATAATCGATAGGACATTATACAGAAGAAAAAAAAAACATTTTCAAATTTATTATTCGTCGTAAATATATATATAAAGGAGGAATTATCTTGATTTACACGAATATTTTCTAAACAATTCGCGCCGAATATTACCTTAAACCGTTTACGAAAAGTTTTTCGTTCTCGAAGGTATCGAAGACGCAAAAGATTCCGCTGTTTCATCGAGAAACATTCCATGAATTCGCTTTCAATCGACAAAAGTGCAAGTGCCTCGACTTTGTCCTGGCGCAACGGGGACCATAGAAATTGTTTTTCACCCGCCCCAAGAGCAGAAAAATCACGGCATGCACGTTCGTAAGAGAATTATTTTGTGGCGCTCTCGAATTAACACCGATCGATTGGCGTTCTAGACTGTGTGACACGTTCGGCCTATTTGGTTGATCAGACCCTGCGTTTTGACGAATCTACACAATATTCGTTTCGCCATACATTTGGAATTTTCCAAATATTCGGACGAAAATGGAAATAATTATTATTTGTCGCGAAAACAACGAAAACGTAATGAATACCGTTTAAAGCCGTAATCGATTTTTCAAATAGAATATTTTTTTCACGTTTTCTCGATGCATTATTGTCAGGCGTTTGTCACGTCATATATATTAAACAAAAAAAAAACTTGAAAATCGTCAAGCCACGGCGATTTTTTTTCTATAACCGTTTCGAATTTTTCGACAGATCGTCGAATACGCCGAAGCACCGGTCAGAATCGTTTGCTTTCGAATTTATGGTAAAATAACAGAACTTTTTCGATCGAAAAAAAAAAGTAAACGATCTGCGGTTTGTTGCGTGTATGGCGCTCAAGTGAATTATCCAATTAACGAAGAAATTTTAGAGTTTTTTTTGTTTTTTTCAAAAAAAAAGACCAAACCCGGAGTTCGAAAAACGACAAAAAGGGATTGGCGGGTGTAGGGGGGCCATAATAAAACTCATACCCTCCCCCAGGGCCGGATTTAGGAATGTGGGGCCCTGGGCTCACCTTAAAAGTATATATTATATTTCGATAACATATATTTAATATATTATTATAAGTGAATTTAATTTAATTAACATTTACCGCAAAATCATATTTTGCTAGAAATTTTAAATTTATTTTGCAAATATTATATTGTGTTTTATACTTGGATGCAAAAAAATCCCATTAAGTGGAGGCCCTCATTTTGTGGAGGCCCGGGGCCCCCTGTCCCCCCCCCTAAATCCGGCCCTGCCCTCCCCTCTCCTAGCTACGCCTACATTCGTATCAACGTCGATACAATTACGGTGAGCGGCTCCCAGTGGGGGGCACAGCGTAGCCCGCCGGCCAGCTCGCCTCGTCCCGGTAGTCCGTTTCCCTGTGTGTGTGTGTGTGTGTGTGTTATACAGCGTTAAGTTAGGTGTTTGTGTGTTTGCGTGTGCACACGCGTCGCGCATATTCAGCCGTCGCGGTCGTCGCGGAGAAAACACACTTAGTGGAACGCGCGGCGAAGAAAAGCGAGGAAAAAAAAAATAAACACCGCTGCAAGCGATCGGCCCTGTGTGTGTGTGTGTGTGTGTGTAGTGTTATAAAACGAGGTTATACGCGTTTTCCATATATTTATGTACGCGCGAGCGCGGGTATACGCATGAACGGGCCGAGTTTAGTGAACTGTGCAATGGATGTCTGTAATAAAAATCGGCATCGCCGCCGTCACCGAGCCGCTCCTCCAAGGATGAATTCACATTAATTAAACTCTCGTTTCCCACTGTGCAGTGATTCTTGTTTATTGATTTTCCTCCGTTTTCGGGTGCTCGAGCGCCCGCCACCGCCACCGCCGTCGTTGTCGTTGTCGTTGTGGTGTGTGTGTGTGTGTGTGTGTTTTTCATTTTCTTCGTTTTCATTAAAAAAAAAAAAAAAAATTCTCTTTCTTTCTTTTTATACTCGCGCGCGTTCTTTCTCCTTCGTTCTCGATTATTCATACCGTGTTTTTTCTCTTTTATTTTTCTCCTCCGTCGCGCGAACGACGCGCGTTACCTACTGCGTGTGTACGCAGTGTTCGGAACGCACAGCGCGGACGAACGAGAGAAATACACTCATAAACGCATAAGGAGACGTAATGAGAGAGCGAGTGAGAGAGAGAGAAAACGTGTTCGATAACGCGCGATCCGTTTTTTTTTTTTTTTTTTTTTTTTGAAACGCGTCGTACAAACATATCGCGTCGCGGTAATGGCGTTTTATTATTATTCACTATCCGGTTTATTCATTTATTTATTTATTTATTTTTTTGTATGCCGTGGATTTTCACGCCTCGTACACGCCGAAGCGTTTACTCGCGCGAAATAAGTTATAAAATATTATTGGAATTCATTTGTAACTTGTTATCGGTTTCTCGGTCGCCGCCGAGTGTGCGCCCGGGACGGAGTTCTCCGCCGGCCAACCCCGTTGAGAAAAAAAAATCCAATTAGTATATCACGCGGGTGCGGAATACGTCGTTTGCGTTTCCATTTTTAAACGTACTCGGGACCGGGGATTCAAAGGGCGTGTATTGGTCCCTGGAGCGTATAACAATGAAAACGACGGGCCCGTGCCACACCGGGCGTACACGATTTTCCGTAAGGAGTCCTGAAATACAAAATGTTGCGAATTCGTCGGTATCGAAAATCTCGTGAAAACAACGGAATTCAACATTGCATTAGATACCCTACCAGGGACTGGAACCGGATCGAAGGGTTCTGTAATTTGGACCCGTTGAACATTGTACGAGAATACACGATAGTCGGTGGTATTTCGATAAAAACACTTGACGGCCACTATTCGTTGACTTTTTTTTTTTTTTTTTGTACATCAAGTGTGCGCGTATTTTCTGTACGTACAGAAATGAGAAGAGACAACGTCGGATGTCACCTCTGTGACGATAAAAAGAAAAAAATATTACGATATTTTTGTCTACAGTGCTTTTCAATGAATCGTACAATATTCAAGATCGCGAAATAATGTATAGCAATATTTCTTTAGAGTATAGCGATTAAAATTTAAGAAAAAAATAATAACAAACGGTTAGATTTAATTCATGAATTTACACGATTTTAAATAAAGTTTGAGTAAGAATTATAATTTTTTTTTTTTTTTTTTTGTGACAAGAAAATAAAATCAAGCGTCTGAAATATAAAATGGCTAATTGAAAATTTCTTTGTCTTGTTGAGCTACGAAATATTTTTCTGTGTAAAAATCATATTTGCGTGTACCCAATTGAGTGTACACGTGAAACTTTTCGGCAAAACAGTAGTGTACCAAAAACGGTACACACACCTCCTCAGGTGGTTATATACCCGAAAATAACGTAACGGTTAACTCGTTTATAACCACGTTATTTTTGATTTCTTTTTTGATTTTCATTGCATTCTCGATTATTTTACATACGATACATTACGGAATATTATAAAATTCAAAATGTTTCGGTTCGGTTCCGTTTTCATTTAACCAAAACCGAATTAAAAAAAAATTTAGTACGAATAAATGAGTTTGAAAAAAACGATCGATCTTTCGATGTTTTTTGGTACAATTAAAACGAGTCATAAATAAAGAATTCAATTTTTATATTATATTCTGATAATCGATGATTTTATAAGAACGACGATTACTGCAGTTTTGCTTAAAAACGTTAGTGGCCGATTAAACACGAAATAAACATTTTTTTTTTTTGTACGTAACAACTATGAAATGTAACTATTTGGTGCGACTAACAAGTCAAGTCATTTTTTTAGTACATTTTATATATATAAAAAAAAACAAATCCTTAGTATTTTTAATGATTAAAAATATCAACGAACTTGTTTAGAGTTTAAATTATAATAAAGCAAATAGAAGAGGGTAGGAATCTAAAGAAAAGTTCTTGTTGTCATTTGTAGCACTTTGATATTCAATTAATTGGCTAATTTCTTTGTCCGTTAATTATTTTACAGTGATTCACAGAGTCATTTTATGACCTGCACCGCACACAGTCTTATAGTACTCGTTACGGTGAATTGGTATTTTTTACCAATATAAGAAAGGAAAAGAGAATGATTTTTTTTTTAAACACAGTCATGTTGTCAGTACAACAATATCATTTCGACAATATTATAATTCATCTCGTTTACACTCTGATTAATAATTGCTTGGAATTCGTTTGACTATGAAAAGTCATGCGATTTACGAATTATACAGATGCTTTTCGCGCATAGTTAAAATAACACGTTTTTTCTTAAAAGTTTCATCAAAAAAAAAACTTTAAAATTTACATCATCAAATACGTTTATTTTATTTTACATTACCCGTTATTACCTTTATTAAAATAAAATATTTTTTTTTTGTTTAATAAATATTAGTACGTACGTACGAGTTGTCTAACAATCTGTGTTAGTTTTAATAAATATAATAACTCCATCAAATTTATTGCACTTTGTTTTTTATAGACTATGCAGTCTAATACGTTCAGTTTGTGAAATTATAAAATAAATAATATCGGATCAACTACGTTTTCTTAACGGCAGCAACTGTGCCAACTCGGACTTCTTCGTCTACCTCGATTATTGCACGTTGAATCTCCCGTTTCGGTGCAGAAGTTGGTGTAAGTTTATCAACGTAAATCTTTGACTTTATTTCCTTTTATAAAATAAAAAGCGAGACCCTATAACTCGCATGCTATTTCTGCAGGTCATTGACACCAATCGAGATGAAACAAAGTGATGGATTTACAAGATATATGGTAGGTTACTCCATATTGCTGCTTGCCGGAACCACGCATTTTTTGTTAAATTCACCATTTATATTAATAAACCTGCAAATATTCCTGGATCTGAAAAGAAAATTTCAGTGAGTGATAACCCAGAACGACGGAGTTTTCTGTGAACGAGTGCCATAATATTTTGTACAAAATTTGGCACCGTCAAAATTATTTATTGGTATTATTGTATTTATTGGTACTAAATATGTAAAAACTATTACGACACTTGTGTTTTGGTTGGTCTATATATATTGATATATATATATATATATAGATATATATATATATATATATATATATAACACTTATGTACGTAGTACCATTTGTTTTTCGCGTACAGCGGATTAAAATTTTAAACTATTGATTTTAAAAATTATGATTATTTGAATATCAGTGAAAACGTATGTATTGTATTCCACGTTGTTGATAATAATAACACGTTGTGCCAAAATCTTTTTTCGTGTGCACTGTTGTAACCTTATAAAATAACACAAGTTATTTTGAACGATTCATAATAATACCAATTACACAAATAATATACGTATTCACTGATATGGAAATAAACTTATTTCTAAAATTAATTTCATTTTAAATTCAAATCTATGTACAAAAAACAAATCATACTGCGCAAAATTGTCTTTAAATCCAATCCTAAAAACGAGTATGATTAATATCATGTAAAATCGAGAGAATAAAAAGGCTAAGATAAACAATGTACATAGTAGGATCAAAAAGTCTTTTTGATCCTACTACAAATGGATTAGTTACAATAAAACAAATTTATAACTGTACGTACGTACTTCACGCATACCGGTATTGTATTGTTTTTGCACTTACTTAATTTCAAATGAACAACCTACTTTATTACTTTCGCCAAAGTTTCGCACATTAGACTCAAAGAAAAATCCTAACTTCATCGCTGAAACAAAACGAGTTCGGTTAAATTAATCGTTTAATTATTTTAAAATTCATGCTATTACATTTTTCTATTAACGACATTCCGGCCGATACAGTCCCGCTGAGATCAGTCTTCAAATTGCATGATATACTGTCCGAGTGTTTATATTTCACGCCTAATTCGTGATCGCTACTTTTCCATTCGGGGTTTCGCCAATTCGCCTTCATCGATGTAGCGGCTTCAAACTTATCGTTTATTCTCCAATACGCGTCCAGCACGCACTTATCGTCGTTAGGTTTTCTGCAAAATAAAATATTCGTATTCACGTGAATAATACAGAGTGTTTGAAATTTGTTTGAAAAAGTTTTAACGTTTTCGTTAAACGTTGTCATCGATTCTGAGTAGAACGACGTGTAAATATATCAGCGGTTTTACGAAGATATTATATTCTTATATTATACATAGACGAACTCAATCCGTTTTCGACGTTTTCGTTAGTAAATCAATATATCATATATACTCGCGGACATCACTTACAACGTAAGTTGGCCGAAAGCCACTGGAAACACCATTCCAAACGTAACGGCCTCACACATTTTGCTCCATTTGAAATTTTCCGAACTATTTAATTTTAGTTCTAAGCCGCTCAGAACGCCAAAATGATTAAATTTGTGACTAAAAACGTTTGTTAATCTCGCCTCAAACTCTCTAGTTTCTGGATGGTTGAATTGTGACAATTTACATTTAGCGTCCACGACCACAATAGGATGTTCGAATTTGGCGCTAGTGTATAGCGCATTATTGACAGCGTCTTTCGCATATCTAAACGATTATAAAAAAAGAAAATTAAAATGCCGTTTCCGTTTATTAAACATAAGTATTTACTTTTGACGAATTCCAAAGTCGCCCGAAACCTTGTCGTTTTCCGTTTTAAATCTAAAACCCAAACTTTGTTCATCGCCTACTTGAAAATACGGTTTGAACATGTCTGAAAACATACGTGCGATTCATAACACTGTTCAACGGAATTAACTTTTTAAATAAAACCCTCAATTTATATATTACAAAAATATTGGGCGCGATAAGACTATGCGATCACTGTAATGCGACAATTCGATTAAATTTAACTTGTAATCGGTTTTACATTGGTTGTGTATGATATTTTACAAGAGGTGGATTTAAAAAAAAGAAAATTGAAATTCAAAATCTATATAATATATAACTTTTGTGTGAAGTAGAACTTACTCGACATTTTCTTATCCACCCTAATGGTCGACGAATGTTTGACATCATTTCCAGTTTTTTTGGTGAGTTTTACGTTCACATTCAAATTACCTCCTTCGTCTTCGTAACGTTTTGTAAACGTAAGATTTTCAGTAATATTTTCGTGTAAGACACCGTCGAGTAAATTTTTAATTTTACAGTACGGACTTGGTCCGCGGACGATCTGTGTAACCACACAAATACCGATAAAATATTTCGCAACACTTAATTAATCGTTAGGTATGTATTTAAAAAAAAAAGTTATACCATGTTTTCCCAACTGTTCGAGCTGTCATTGTTATCGACAGTATAACTTTTCGCATACACTTTCGGCATCAACCTATTGATTCCGCAGAAGTTCTTTAATCCTTTCCACGCTTCAGTCATCGATGCGAATACCATTTTTATTCCGAATCGGGATGCGAATGTCAATATGGTAAAACGATAATTACTATTATTTTTAGAGTAAATATTTAGTGAACAATGTCAGAATGCTTTAATCGAAATGAACGTTTAGAATTATTTTCGTTAATATCAAAGGACTATATTATAAACACACGGTGATTTTTTTTTTTTTTTTGTATCCTAGTGATATAGAGTCGCGTATATAACTATTTATTTTCGGCCAGTAATCCATTTTTGATCTATTGAATAAATTATGTAATGAACGTTTTTTTTTTTTAACGTCATTTAATATTTTAAAACGAAATAATAATTATAGGAATTGTGCGGCGAAGGAAGTATTTTGACTGCGGCCATTGTTACTAATTTTGATATAAATGTTGTGCTTCATTACCGCGTGTGACTGCGAGCGGTGACGGTTCTAACTGTATTTTTTTGTTTAAGTGACTTTTGTGTGGTGGCCGGTAGAGTAATCGGTTAGGTTAGTTAACTATAAAGTGACAATTTGGTGCATAGGTAAGTCAGAAATTTTTGTACTAATAATAATTCGTACTTAATAATAATAATAAAAAAATAAGAAGTATAAAATACGACATGTGAACACAAAACGTATGTATAGCTAATACAATCATAAGTTGTTTAATATGCGATTATATAAATATTGTAATTAATAAAAATGGGTACAATTGAAAAAAATTAACAATTTTATAGGTTTTTGTTTTTGATCACTTCGTATTGTAAATTAAATTTCTAAATTGCATTTGTATATGGTTTTTCGGAAAATCAACATCCGAGCTCTAATTATTACGAGTCGTCGACTGCTAAATATACAATTTTCAATTTTTCGTATTGGAAAAATATTCGAATTAAACTACTATTTATCCTCGAATTGGAAACACCGTTTCTCTTACAAAAATCATTAGAAAAAATTTTGAGCTCGCCATTCGAGGAAAAGAAACAAAAATGTTTTATTCGCTGTAACATCTACAAATATATCTTGTTCGATATACGTAAAGGTGGCGGCGAGAAAGCGTCGTCAAGTTAATAATAATAATAAATCGTAATTAACATTCGAGAATAATCGACGACGCGTTTTCCCACACACAACACCGTATTATCGCAACAACGATAATATTATTTTCGTACGTTAAGGAAAAATAATACGTACGCCGTAGGAAAAATAATCGTAACGTATTATTCTGTTTTTTCTCTCCGAGACGCGTACGTCGTCGCCGTTTTTTCCTCTTCGCCTTTTCGGTTACATACGTATCACGCGCGGTGTGGCACTACGCTGCCATTTGTATCACCGTTGTTATTATTTTTATTTTTTGTCGTGCTTTTTTTTACGCGCGTGTGCTCCCTAGTAGCCATATGACCATTATATTAACGCTGATACTCGTCTTTGACGCCGCAACCGACTCGTCGTATTCATTTTTACGTGCACGCGCCGCCTCCGCCGTAACGCCGTGTAATAATAATACGTTGTGTCCTCGCCTTCGTCGACACCGCTCGATCGTGTAACGTCGTACGCCTCGGTATCTTCAGTCGAATTCGGTCATCACGTTGCGTTACCAGTTGGTCCATTGTGTCCGGTCAAGCGCCCTTGTCGCCGCAGCATCGTCGTGATCGATTCAACGGCAAATTCCCGCCTTGTTCACTTCCAAGAAAAAACGTCAACAGTCCGGTACAGGTCGGACGAATCCTCTTTTCGTGTTTCGTTCAACATCACAATATTTTATACTCGGCAAAATATTGTGCGATATTTATACACGTGTACGTTATTATACGCCATGTATATTTAGTTGTAAGTGTCCCCCATCCGTTCCCTTATTATTGAGTTTTGTATTGTAATAATATTTATTTTCTCACATAACTACAGTCCATTTTTGTTATTAACTCCTTGCGGTTTTCTATTATTCCTTTCTCCGGCCCTTTATTGCGGTGTTGACCTCTTGACGACACGCGGTCAAGGTCTTCACGCAAACATATCTTATGATGTAGTACGCTCAACCCATTAGTTTCGAAACTACTATCGAATTTTTTTTTTTTTTTTGTTCTTAATATAGTAAAATATTAAAATTCAAACTTAAATTTTATACGCTCAATGTTCATACGTAATTCTCTATAGGATTTCAAAGTATATTTTCTAATACATTGTCTTCTAATGAAGAAGACAAGCGTCGTTTAAAAAATTACTCGAGTACTATTCAATTGCTTTGGACGTTAACAACTCAGTAACAGAATTAAAACTGTGGAAAGCGAAACTTAAACGAACGGATAAGATTCCAAAAACCGGAATTGAAACATCGTCTATGTGTAACATGGATATTTATCCTGATGTACAATTTATTACGAAAATACATTTCCCGTTTCTACTAGTACACTTGAAAGGGTGTTTTCTAGTCTTAAAAGAATAAAAACATATTACCGAAACGGCACGTCAGATGTAAATATCTAATATTCGTGTGAAAAGTAATAATAATTTTTCGGATAAATACCTAACAAATCTATTTATTTTTGTAGGACGCGAATCAATGGTCCGGCAATGTTATACATTCGTAATGATATTGAATTTTCAAACGATAAGACGATCGATACACTACTTGTCAGGAAGCATGAAAATTTGTACTATTGTATTCAGTAACTGTTTGTTTTTATGTAATAGAGCGAGTACTCTTGTCGACAAGTAATGAGTTATCAAATTTTTGTAAATGTTGTATCTAGGGAAAAATACCTCGCGGGTTTATTTTGAACTTTTGTTTTTATATCCCCCGTGAGACGTTCTCAATTACGCCACTGACGACGCACAGTGGTCCAAAAAAAAAAAATTATTTGGAAACAATTATTTTAACGATAATAATAACTTTATTATAACACGAAAAAAAAAAACGAAAACAAAAGTATTCTATTGAGAAATTTAATAATAAACTTTGTATTTGTACGCGGTGTATTAATAATAATAATTAAGACATTGTATGGCAATCGAATGTTTATACGATAGTTGTATTTATTCTATTCCCTCATAATCCGTATGTCCACGAGTCACTATTTTCCTCGTCGAGGGGTTATCAATATCTTTATTATCGTCCTCGTTAAATACAAACAGTTTTTCTTCGGCGCATAATGTGTTGGGTCTAACTACGTTTTATTCAACGAATTCTAAAGGAAAACATGGATTTATATACAAAACCGAGCGAACACGGGCAACTGGAAACTGCGAAAGGAGTTTATGGATTTGTATTCAAACACAATATGGCGATAATCCACGTTACTTTTTTCTTTTTTTTTTTAAAAAAAAAAAACTACAACGCAGTTTAGAGTTCGAAATGAAACGACGTGATACCAATGTGAATTGACTAGTTCGTGAAATGTATTCTAGGCGATTGAACACGTAAATTTTTTAACAAATTCATGTTCCTCGTGCACCTAATATACGAGCTTTTCAACGATACCGTCGAAATCGTCGACATAACGCTAATCTTGTTCGAACAATCGTTGTGATGAAGTAACGAGTATAGTTTTACGAGTACACGCAACAAACGCTACGAAAAAGCCATAATTTCAATTACCGCCGGGCATCGGAGTTATCCTCTCTGTAAAACTAATAACCGTTGGATATCGCACTCAATGCCCTAACGACGTTCCGTTTTCGAAAATAACTAATTCCAATATTATAATTTTCAGTATATTTTTTT
The DNA here is from genome assembly GCA_032441825.1 of Chaetogeoica ovagalla. Taxonomy (NCBI): domain Eukaryota; kingdom Metazoa; phylum Arthropoda; class Insecta; order Hemiptera; family Aphididae; genus Chaetogeoica; species Chaetogeoica ovagalla. The sequence goes on along the minus strand of CM063723.1, from coordinate 16,052,053 downwards.
CACACCGGACGACCGCTCCGTGCGACGACTGCGTATTGATGATTTCGCAACACTTTTCTCACCGCGGTGTGTGTCGTTCGTATTTTCTACAAAAAAAAAAAATAATAATTATAATAATGACAATAATTAATACGCTACGGAGTAGAATTTATCGTGCGGGGCAGGCGCGAAAACGAAAAAGCGACGTCGCGGGCCGTCCGTGGTAAGAGCCGGCGAACATAAAACGGAAAAACGCCTAACCTGCTGCGAATGAATAATAATAATAATAATAATAATAATAATAATAATAATAATAATAATAATAATAATAATAATAATAATAATAATAATAATAATAATAATAATAATATCGCGGGGAAAAACGAAATGTCTGCGGTGGCGGCTAAACGACGGGGACTCGTATACGAACGGGAAAAGGGATTTAAGGAAATCCGTAAGACCTCCTCCGTTCCTAACACACACACACACACACACAGAGAAAAACCGTCGCTTATCGTCCGCCGACAGTACAACGACGTGTATGAAATATTTCAAAACGTCGCCGCCGCCGCAATCGCAAGCGGTGGCGTGTGCCGGCCGACGGGGCGCGCCGTAATATCAATATCGATTTGCATTTTTTTTTTTCAATATTAATTACGTTACTCGCGAGCGTTTTCTTTTTTTTTTGTTCCTTCCCATTGTGTTGTCGAATCGTATCCGTTCGTGTGGCGGACGGGCGGGAGGAACACGAAAAAAAAAAAAGAGAAAAAAACAACGCGTTTGATATCCCTTCCCTTCGCCCGTAGTACACACATGTGTGGTGTAGACGGCGTGAAACGGAACGACGACGACGACGACGTCTGACCGAGAGGTAATCACCGGGTGTAATAATAATAATAATAATAATTATTAATAACCCCGCGGAGCGCTGCAGGGCGTTGTCAGCGTATTTTTATTATTATTTCTTTTCCTTTTCACTCGTTTTGTGTTGTTGGCCCGCGTGCGTCAATCGACGACGACGACACCTTCGGAATCCGGTGGTGTACGTTCCGTTTCGGCCGGCGTGCGTGCGCCGTATTCGTAAATTGAAAAGGAAAAAAAAAATTAAATTAAATTAAATAAAAGATTATTATAATCGCGCGAGCGAGCGGGAGGCGCACAAAACAAAACACACGCCCCCACGTTTATAAAAATAAAAACCGATATTTTTCTAATGCGTACACACATATTATATATATACACACACACATCGATCGATCGATTATTATTATTATTCAAAACGCTATTATTTACACGTCGTCGATGTCTGTCGGACGGTGTGTTTTCGGGGCTGACAACGTCCGTCCGCCCGCCCGTCGTTTTCCGTACGCATTGTGTGGCTCTCGTTCGCCGCCACCGACGCCGATTGCGGTGTGCGTGTGGCTCCTCACTAAGACGCGTCTAAGACACAATATATATATATTTATTATTTTTTTCTCTCTCTAAAACAAATAACGCTGCTGCGTTTGTTCGTCCGTTTGGTAAACAGGAACGCGATAGCACGCACGCGATTGCAGCGAAATAATGCCCACGTCCGGCGAGCATTCCGTTTTCTTCGTCTATCGTTTACCACCCGCCCCCCCGCGAGCGCAACGCGGTCGGGGGGACTGGCCATTCGGCCCGGCCCGAGGCGATGAAATGGATTCCCCGCCCTCATTACGAAATAATATCGCGTTGTGTCGTTATCACGGGGACGTATTAAATACACGTTCGTTTGAAACCAAAATTCGAAGGCGAAATAAAATGTATAATATAGTTGAATCGGCTAAATGAATCGATTATTTCGATCGGCCCGCCGCCGAGTATTACCCGGCACCTCGCCGGTCCAGTCCGACCCTGGCGAGCAATGGACCAAGACGGTCATGACGGTGATTGCGGGGCGAAATCTCGATCGTCGCTTTCGGTTCTCAGCTGAGCAGCTCCGTTGTGTACGAATACGCTCCGAAACAAATGCGCCATCAAAAATATACAGTCGAACTTCTGTTATTATCGTTTTGAAATTTCTAAGCCTCGGAAACCCGACAATTATATTCGTTTACGAATCGAATACATGAAAACCAACGGTTGTCGTTAATAGTTTGAAAGTCAAAAGACGTTTTTTGAAAAAAAAAAAAACGTGTGTCGTTAAATACAGTCGGATTTCTATGACCGTCGGTTGTTCGAAATCAACCGAGAAATAACACGACGATCGATATTTGCCGAAATCTCGTTATCACCGTTTTCCGTGTAATCTGTCGGTAGTTTTTTTTTTCTAACGCGTTAGAAAATCGGAACACTCCTTCCGGCACGATTTTCCCGTACGGACGTAACGAAAAATCGCATCGTTGTAAAACCAATACGCTTCGATCGGAATCTGAAAAACGTTTTTACAGTAAATTCGTATCAATTTGAATAAAACAATTGTTCCTCCATTGCAAATCGTATTTTCGGTTTCATAACCGTTTCGTTTGAGTACGTCTTCAACACGTATCGGCAGTGACACATTTTTTTTTTTATGAACCGCCCAGCATCCGTCATTCAGCGTCCATCCTAATGAACACATACATTTTTATACTAAAGTTTTATCAGCGTCTCCAAACCTCGTTCTCATGTTCAACTCGCGGTTCTTCATTCTGCAACATCGTTTTTTTTTTTTTCCCACCAAATTTCTAGGATGATTTTCGCGATCCGTTTGTATACACAAATTCGATGGAAAACAGTAATATTTTGTTTTAAAATTCCGTTTCACCAATAATAAAAAAGAGGCCAGGGGAGAGGGATTCGACGCCCATTTTCATCACCCAATAATTATGCGCTACTGCGGCGAACGAGCGTTTTTTGTATACACGAGCTATGGTCGTCAGCTAAAACGGACGTGGCGAAATCACAATATATGCGTGTGGATGATATCGATTTTGAAGAAAAATCATATGGCTCTAAAACACGAATTTCGGCCCCCCCAAAAGCTGGTCGTTTTGCGAATATTCTTGTAAATCGTTTAATTTCAAATCTTCGACTCCGAACACGAGCTGCGGGACATACCTCGTACCATTTTTTTGTACGCCGCGTTTGATGACGGTAAAAACCTCTCTCAAAAACGTATCGGTGTTGATGCGGCGGACGCATTTCAAAACGGAGTCCCGTAATAATACGTGCGATTTCGAATTTCATTTATGTATATATCATAAATCTTTTTTTTTTTTAAATAATACAATTAGGATTTTTACTCGATTTTAATAACGAATCGAAGGAATATTTTCAATTTAAGTTTCGACACTGTCTCGCGAACGGACGTGTCTAAGCAGTAACAAGAAAGATCGTACCCGAACCACGAACAAATAGCCGATTTCTCGAAACTCTGCGAGTATCAATTTTTGTTATATATATATATGTATGTATATTTTTTTATACATTAAATTCTCTTACAGTTTACAGTGTACCCAATATTATAATAATATGTAGTCGATGTTAAGCAAACAAATAATAAAACATAAATTACACACTTTATGGCGGGATACATCGAAATAAATATAATATAATACTGCGTTGTTCATCCCATATTATAATTAAACACTTGTGAGTATAATATGTACTAACGGTAAATACAATGTCGTCGGGTTGAAAGTACATTATTGAAAATACGTTTTTAAATTTACAAATATTTAACATTGATATAAATATATAAAAACGTAATATTTTAATAAGTATACAGCGACAATAACAGTTTACTATATTAAAGTTTCGTTTCTCTTCGTTTCTTTCTCTTTCTATACACAGTGAAACCTCTAAATACCGGAAGAGGTGTCTGCTATTCAGAGGGAAAAATTCTCACAAATTTTGTATTACACACACGAAATTCAAGGATGTCAATTTTTTCTTTCAGACTTAATCTTTTTCGTTTACTAACCGTTGTATACTACATTACGTTTACGAGTACGTTCGTATGTAATGGAATCGCAAACACAACTAAATACGAGTGGGATAACTTCATAGAATATAAACTAGAAAAACGTTTTCGTCGACGCGATAATTGACGGACAAAATAAACTGTAACTGTACATAGTATAATAACGTATAGTAGTAGAATTAGATTAGACAGATAGATATTAAGGCATTTCACGATTGTTCTGTATTTACGATAAAAATTGTCAAAACTAAAAATTAAATTGCCATAAAAGTGTCCGTTATTTAGGAGTTTTCCTATATAAAAGTTATGAAAATGTCCCCGTAATTCGTAGGTGTCCGATAAGGGAGATTTCATTGTATATAAACGGACGTATAGTGTGTAATATATACGTAAAAAAAAAATGTTACTTCACTTCTCCGGTAAATTTATTGCAGCTATCACGTAATTAATTCTATTTATTTAAATTACACAATATAACGTAAAATAAAGACGTTCACTAAAAAAAAAAAAAAAATTATCGATTAATTGTCAATTGCTATTTAACTATATTATAATAATATGACGTATCATTATTAGAGAATTTTCATTTTCGTTTGTTGGCTAAAATCGAGTACGAAACGTTTTTGAACGCGTTCAACAATCAATTCCATATATATTTTATTAGAAATTATAAAACATAACCACGTTTGACGGGCTATTATTTCCTCTCATTTTGTTACGTCCGGGCGCATTTTGAGTGTAATTATTATTTTTTAAACCCGCGCGGGAAATGAGAGTACAGCTCCGACCATGAGTGTCGAATACAATATAGAACACACTTTACATTGCAGTATTACTATTAGTTCTCAGACAGATCTTTTAGAGCTGTGTTGTATTTTTTCCGAATTTAAAAACAATTATAAATTCATAAATGCTACGCCGAATGAAGTTTCGTTCGTTACATATTATTATTATTATTATTATTATTAAACCGAATATTTAAGAAGAATATCGTAAGAATAACAAATGTACAAAATTCTACGCGGTAACGACCAAATAATAATTATTATAACCGTGATTTTTAGAAAACAAATCGAATGTGCATCAGACCACAATGAATAATAATAATAATAATTATAAATGTATATTATTGTCAAGAGCAAAACATTTGTTTACATCGTGGTGTGGAAACGATAAAACCAAAAAAAAATAAAAAATAATAAACAACCGAATTCTTGAAAATTCGCACAACTGAATCCAAATGAAACCGTACAATTTCAAAATTACGCAACTTTAAATGCTATTTAATAATATTGTATAGCAAACGAATTCCTCCGGAGTATAAACAAATGACTATGTATCGCTATAAAAATGAATCAACTCTGTGCAAATACTTTCCTTTTTTTCTTAATACAAATATATTGCCATACTAGTCCGAATTAAACTCGTCGTAACGTTGCCTTCGAAATCAAAATAAAAAATTTCCTGTCTAAACAACAGGTTTTCGACGTATTGTTATTATATATTAATTAAATATGTAAATATGTGAGAATTTATCATTATATATCGGGCACGTCGCCAAGAGGAGAGGAAAAAGAAGAGGGCAATCGTTATCAACAGCAATTCTTAAAACATAAATAATACTCTCATCGTTAACAAAATAAAAACGATCAATGATCTAAATGTTAATAATTATTAAAAAAAAAAAAAATTACCAAAGAAAATCAAATCGTTTTTTAGTGCATATTTGAGTGTTTTTTTTAGAGCTATATATGTCTCTATACCTAGTTATTACTATAGGGGCTCCTACAAATCTGTAAAATGTTCACGTCTCGATTTAATGATATAATCTCTCATTAGAAAAGTGAAATTGACTTGGGTTCATCCAAACTTTTGATAAATACACCTGTTGTAATCATTGAATTGAAATAGGTACGTCCCTTTGGAAACTGCCTAGAGACGCCTCTGTTATATGCATACATATAGTAAAATATATTAAACGGTACGAGGATGTTTTTTTAAACTTCAAACATTACTACTTTCTGAGTTATGACAAGTCGGGACGACGGATTTTGTCTGCAGTGAACAGTATCATACGGGTTTCACTAGTGTTTTTCGTTACAACTACCGAAAAATAATATAAATATTAATCGAAATGCATACACACGCCCTGTCGTAATACGAAAATCGGTGTTTTCATAAATCCAAAAAAAAAAACGTACGATTTTCTTTAAACATATTTTTTTTTTGATTCAGACAAAGAAAATATATAAAATATATTAAAATATAGTATGCGTTTTATTTTTTGTAAACACGCATTTACCAACCAGACGATTAACTAACGCGTACGCCACAGTGAAAAATCTGCGACGATAAAACGTTTGGCGTTATGAGTCTGCTGCCCCCGTTGTCTTTGGTATTTAACCTCGATGAATTCTTAGTGCGTTATCATAAAACGCACCTGTTTTAAAAAGCACAGTTTTAGTACGGCGGTAAAAACACGTTTATTGGCCAATCGACAATTATTATATTATAAAAAATACGCGTTTGTATTTGCGTATATGTCGAGTTTCTGGAACTATACGGTTATAATTAATTTTAATACTGTGAGCGACGTAAGAAAAAAAAATGTGCAACGAATAAAAGTCCTTATATAAACGACAAAAAAAAAAAAAAACAATAATAACGCTTGTACGAGCAACAACGTTTTTCGTCCATTCGGTTACGTTCAATATAATATGTTATACGTAATATAATGTAATTTCAAATAGCACAAAAATAATACGTCGTAATATCGAATTTATCATTTTATTCGGCAAAAAAACAACAAAAACACGTTTTCTCCCAAAACTTTTACACACTATTAGGGGGGAAAAAATAAAAAATTCTTAAATTCTCACAATATTTTTTTTCCGTTCAGGGCGCTCTAATAGTGCACCTAAACATTATTTTACGACACCGTTTCAATAAGAATCTCACACGCTGTTACCACACGATTTGCCCTCTGGTCGTTTAGGTCACCGTAGTGAAATTAATTTGTTTAACCTCTGACATTATCGTCCTCGACAGAATATTGTTTTCTTTTTGCCTCGTCTTTATTTCCATTATTTCCATGCGCGGAGGTATAGAGGTAATATTTTTTTCTCGTTTTATTAGCCTAAACAGCTCGTGTGTCTTGTGTGTTACGACGCATTTATGTTTTTCTTTTTGACAACGAGTCGGAATTTTATAAATAATAAATCGTGTGCCAGTGTTTTAGTAAAAGTTCCAAAATTATTTCATTTCAATATGCGTCTATTGACGTAAGACGAAAAAAATCCACACATATTTTTTCAATTATTTATGTAAAAGTTCAGTTTATTGCCCAAATTCGTTTTTGTCTATTTTCCGTACGAAATAAAAAATTTAATTTTAAAACATTACAATATTACATAATAATCCATTAATAAAATATGACATTTTTAGATTTCATGTAGCCTTGAATTATATATACGTATATGTAATTATGGAAATAGATTTCTATAATTTTTAAATATTTTTACGATCTACTAATTCAGATAGATTGTTACACAAATGATTTCGTAACAGTTAATTTCCATATAATGCGTGAAAACTATAGAGAATCAGATTAATTATAAGAAGAGGACGATGGGCAAAATAAACCGTGTGTTTACGATAAAAAGAAAAATGTGTTTCGCGGGAAAGTGTATACTTGAGACACTAACTAAATGTTTGCACGAAATAAATTACAATATTATCTATACGCGACAACGGAGCATTTTTTCCCCCTTCTGGTTCTTAAGAATCCACGAGATTTGGAAAAAATTGGATGACAATTTTGTTTCTAAAATGCTTACGGCTTTTCAAGCGATCAAAAATAATTAAAGAAAAGATGTCATTGCGTGTGCATAGGAAATATTGTAAAATTTATTTGATGTGTATAAATTCGATTTCTTTAATAATTATAAAGTCATCGGAGTTATTGATATCATAGCGATTATTATTTTGGTGAAAATCATTATGGAGTGTCCTATACGAACGTATATTTTATATTGTGTTAAAAACGTGCGATTTTCAATTACGAATAAATTCGTTTTGATCAGCGAGAAACGCGTTAGATATCGTACCGTAAATTACGCTCAGGACGAGTAATCATTGGCGCAATTGTGGGAGGCTTGAAACGCATCGCCTCACAAAATTGACCAAAAAGTGCTCAATTCTGCACACCCCTCGCGCCGGTACTGAATGTACACTTGCCCATATTAAATAATAAATGACGATTGACATAATATACGGATAGTAAAAATCATATACTAATAATATTTTATTTATATATAATCAATGCTAATAAGTATTATTCGCACATAATCAATGCGGTATTATAAAAATATGTAATAGGCATGCATTAGATTTTACAGATAAACGAAAATTCGAATGAGATATTATATAATTTAGTCCTACTCCTGACTTCTAATGTATTAATAACATAAAATTAACATTAATTTAAACAAATACATTTATTTATTTATTTCTAATATTTGTACACTGAAGATGAATATTTTTTGTAATACAATTTTTACAAAAATGTACACGAGTTTTACTCAAACATTTTTTTTATCTCCTGAATCAAGTCTAATTAAAATTATTTTTATTTTCATATCAGCCTATTACTTATAATTGAAAGTAATAAATAAGCCATTGGTGTCGATAATTACGTGTATCGTAAGTTTTGCACCGCCTTTCTTATAAAATTATTATTATAACGGCGTTTTGTACCGTACTTTAACTCGAGATTTTAAGTCAAAACAGTTAAACGCAATGAAATGTATGTAAAGCGTGACTGTTTTGATTTCTCGGATAAGGGATCGATAACAAAGTTTACGCAGGTCCGCGATAAAAATTTTATACCATTATATAAGAAATACGTTTAAGATTTATCGACTTGCAGATAAAATCGTTAAGATAGTTTTATTTACGCGCTCTGTCCTCCGAACGATTTTCGTTTTTTTTTTTTTTGTTCGTATACAATAAACACGATGCTATTCTCATCATGTGGTAGAACTCCCTTTTTTTTTCTTCTCATACTCGAATTGCCTCCGGATGTTTTCTGAGGCACAATTATGAATAAGTGTTACGCGTTAAAAGTACATTCCAAATCATATGCCCAAAGTCGCGGACTGAATTTCTGAAAAATCGTTTTCCCCCGGGCGAAAACATATTTTGTCTATTTAACTTAAATTCTAACCGTTAATTTCAGTAGCACATACTGGCATAGAGTTACATTTTTAATTATAAATATCATACAACAGTTAAAACTGTTAAATTATAAGAGTAAATTCCAAACATATAATTATAAACTGAAATTTTTGAATACAGATTATTTTAGTGCAAATTAACTACAAACATTAATAGTATTTATAGTATTGATACGATAACTAAACAACTTTTACTGCACTATTAGTTAGATTTACAAATCAGTTTCAATTAGATTAAACCATTTTACAAAATAGTAAAAAATGTAATAGTTGTATTAACTAAACTATTTTAGTTAAACCTACCAGTTTTTATTTTGTGTGTGTGGTAATGTGATAGTTGAATGTAGTATTAGAAAAGATGTAATTATTTAAGTATTAAAATTTATTCGAAAATTACTTTTATTTTTACTAATATTATGCGATAGCAAAAATGTTAATAAATTAATTAATAATAAATATCATATTAAGAAAAAAAAAGACTCCTAATTTCGTTTTAAAATTAATGCGTAGCACGCGTATTATTATCATAAAAGTGTCTAATGGTACACGGTGATAAAACGTTTGAGAACCATTGCTATAGTGAATTCAAGACGATCGACAAGACGTTCTCTGTCGGCTAAAGTCGCGTTATATCTGATATAATATGTTATCTGATTGAACGTATACAAATACATCGGGGATACATAGTAGATGACATTATCATGATTGATACGTATTATAGGATACGTATAGCATAAGTATTGTATTATAGTACAATGTAACATAATGGATAGGCCATTGGAATTTTTTTTCATATTATTTTCACACAAACGAGGTTTGTAAATTAATAATTTCCGAAAATAAAATTCCTTTTTACAGTTATTCATTTTATATATCAAAATTGTATTTCCAATATATTCTGAACACGTACGGAATTTTATTATTACGCCTTCGGAATTAATATTGATAATTACACAACATTTCAGTCTAAATTAAATATTAAACAACAGTACTTACTACGAGTGTTATTTCTTTAGACAAATCATCAATCGTTTTCACGAAATAATAAGCAATAAATATTTGACAAAGTTTCTCAAATACACATAGACGCATTCAAAACAATCCGTGAAACTGATTTTGCCGTATATATACGATGCAATACATTCTTCTCTAACAACTAATCATGGAAATATCATTTTCTTAAATGACTACGAGTGCAATCGTTTTAATATCAAATCGGAACACTAAATGTAACTAATTTCTCCCAGCGTATACAAAACATGAACTCTGCATCTAATAAAACCATATGATCCACATGCCGTCCCACATCGGCATCCAAGGTGTAACGAACCAGCTAATGAATTGGCAGGTCAATCTCCCGACACTCAAACATATCACTATGCGTAATACGCTGTGATATCCCACACACACATATTTAAAACAAAACGCTACTCTCTGTGGGGCAATCTTATCGAGAAAAAACAAACAAATAATAAACTCCACCGAATAAAATCTTTCGCAAAAAAAAAAAAATCTTCAAAACCATCTATTACACGAGGAAGTTATTACCGCCTGAACGCGTATACGTCATACAAAACTAACTCATTCGTACTCAATGAATAAAGGACCTCTGTCAAATCACGATCAAACGTATATTCTTCGAATGTCCCACAATCCACTCCGCACGTACGACATCGAACGTCAATCCAACATCACTGAAAGACGTGTCTAAACTCGGACAAGGGACAAACATAATTAATTTTAAACGATTTTTGTTTATAATTTTCTTTTTCGTATCGTTATATCTAATGTATAATTACGAATGTTTACCTCCATACTATACATATAAATAACTGTACACGCGTTTTAACGCAAAAACTAATGAATTAAATATTTGGAGCCTTAAAAGAATTAATTATTTCTCTACGATAAGTTCGGAACGATAATAAAATTTTATCGTACGTGTAAACACAATATATCTGCATGGCCGAATGCAGAAAATTCGACAATCAGAATAACAATAATTTTTCCTCGTAATAATTTAACGGTTTTAGAGCGAAAAGACATTAAGTTCAGCAAAGTAAGAAAAAAGAATTTCTCGATTTCACGCGGCGGTGTTCTATACGGTTGTTTCGATAGGAAAAACTATCGCGCACGGGGAAAAATCGTCAAAAATCTACTACAAATAAACTACACCGTCCGACACCGTTTGCTACACGAATAATAATTACAGATTGTCAATTTATATGTACTACGCGTGTATCCAAAAAATACACCGTAGCGCTTAGAAATATTTGTCGAGGGAAAAATGTTAGAGTTCTATTAATTTTCGCGTATGTATTTTTACGAATTAGAAATTCGATTGCGGAGGAGAAGGATTGAGGCTTAACGATTCAAAACAATGTCAGACGTTATTGTTACTTTAGCTGTATACAAAAAGAAAAAAAAGCAGTTAAGTCGCAATTTTTATTTTTTTTTTTTTATTATTTCAAATTTTTCGGCAAATTTAGAATATACACACTGATCCTTCGCTTTGCAGAACCGTCTTATCGAATATAATGGTTTGTCATTGTTTTCAAATTTATAATGATGAAAATACACTTTTTATCCAAATAATTCATTTAAACAACATACACAACATTCCGCGGCTCCTTACCACGTTTTTTTCCTTTTCTTTTTTGTAAGAAAAATCGAATTATTTCAATGTTCTAGAACGATTTTCGTAATCGGTTACACGGACATTTTTTTGTTATTATCGACAAGAAAATTTCTCTATCACGCGCATTAACGGACGGAGGAAAAGTTGTTCGGAGACGGTTTTTCGTAAACGTCGCCGCGGGTAAACGCTCGTTTTATAAAATATTTTTCAACTTCTTTTTTTTTTTTCTTTTTGTTCGTCGTACGTAGGTAGGTACCGTATAAAAAGTATATTATAATAATATAATAAACCGTACGCCACACGAGAGACCCGTGCACAAATCCGTGCCGCAATCGTTTAGCCGGTTTATTTATTATAATAACGCAACGTATCGTATAATAATAATAATAATAATAATAATAATAATAATAATGATAATGATAATGATAATGATACTCGGCGGAGTCTGCACGACGGATCACGACAAAAGCGGCGAGCGTTTATAAGAATAGGCGATCTCCTCGTACCCGAAGCTACAGAATCGTTGCAACGCTGAGACTGACATACGGCGCGCAGCGCGTGCAAGCACCGTTTACGGCGTGTGTGTGTGTGTGTGTTTATGATTTTATGTTATGAAATGACCAAGACACGTCGGATGGAAAAAAACGGTCAACAAAAAAATAAAAAAGAAAATAGCCGTAGACGACACGGCCCAATAATATATTGTTATAATACGCAAATAATATGTATAACAACGCATATGTATATTGCAATAATTAACCAACCGGCCGATGTACGCGTAACGATTCGATTTGCAGCCTCACGAACGGTCAATATTATTATTATTATTATTATTATTAAACACGTGGCGTGTGTGTAGATTGTTTATCCCGCGCGCATTCCCACGATACCGTTTTAAACACTTTAATCGCGCGTCTCACAGTGTAATACGATTATAATAATAATAATAATAATAATAATAATAATAATAATAATACTATACATCTACGTAAAGTATACACACACTGGAATATAGGACAGCGGCCGGATCTACGAGGGGTTCCGGTGATCAGCCGAGCGATAGTTAATATTTACAGGTATGGATCCTTCTCTTACTTTTTAAATCTCAAATATATTTGCTTGAAAACAAGCGTAATGAATCACAACGCCTGAAGACTTATGAAATCGTATATATAATGTAAAAAAAAAAAAAAAAAACGATGTTGTTTCTCAAATAAAACGAGACGTGCATTATAGTAGACGAACAAGATATTATACCATTCGATAAGAAAAAAAAAATCGTCGTGTTATTTGAACAAAAAAATAAAACAGGCGGTGTTCAATAAAAATCGAATTCTTTTGAAAACGACTGACTAACGAAGTTCACGAAAAAAAAAAATTCAAAATCTAGCGAATTCGATACGGAAACCATTTGGATATTTTTCTCGTAGTCCCCTAATATAAACGTACGATCTTATGGATATTCAATCGTACCGAATATTTCGTTTGAAACGCAAATCGCCGCGATTTACGCCCGGAGTCGTATAACGTTTTTAATTATAACCGTTACGTTTCAATATCGCGTTTTCTGTGTTCAACGTTTAATATACTGTTATCGAATAAATACGAAGGGGTTTTATGTGTTCGTTAAAATACGTTTTTCTTCCAGTCTGTGCGGGACATTCGAGAAATTTTTTTTAACGAATTAATATAACCACCGTCTACACACACGTAGAACCCACCGCAATGATTATCTTGGACTCGTGCGTAACACGCGTACTATAACGGTGGCGCCTGTACTACGTAACTCGTCGTGAGTGGAGGATGTGTTCATAAAGAATTAAAAAATATTTCGCTCTTTATTACGAGGGCGGTTTTTTTTTTTTTTTTTGTCCTATGCATACAATAAATATAACGGTGAATTACGGAGGATGAAAGAGCGAAAAAAAAAATTCGAATTGATTTTATGTCTCGGACGGTCTCGAAACGTAATGCACGAAGTTGAACTCGAGTTTTAGCGCCACTGTGCTAAGTGACGTTATACGCGCGACGCGAGGGTGAACGTATATTATTATAACGTATCTACCGCGGCGGAAAAGTTGATTTCCGAATCCCTAGTCGTCGGATTTCGACTCGTACAAGACTTACTACGACCCTCGCGCGTCCACCAGTAATTTACATTCTGTAAACTGTACGTACTTACGTCCCCCATCCACGTATCATATACGAATGTAATATTCTGTTTTTGAGATTAACAGCGTTATATTATCCGGCCGCAGTAATAACTATTTGTGTACCACTACGGTTTTCTCTGAATTTACCGGTTCACGGAATGACAAGTTTTTTTCCTCCCCCCCCCCCCCACTTACCACGATTCAAATATGACGTTCTGCGGTTCGTACAGCGAAAATGTAATCCCGTAGTATTTTTGTGATTTCAGCCACTCTTTTTCATTCAACACTCGATCGATTAACACTTGTACCATATTATTATTATTATTTTTTTTTTTTATTATTATTAATAACCATCCGCGGCTGCTATGGCCATTGGATGTAACAGAGTATACATAGTTTATTACATAAAGACTACAGTATAGTTAATATGTAAAAGAATGTTTGTGAGTACGTTACACTAGGTTGATGAGATGTGTTGACGATATGATTTATTAGCTAAATAAAATGAATTTATTAGCTTTTAGATAGATAGATAGATAGAGAGAAATAGTAAAAAAAAATAATATATATAATACGTATTTACGATTGTATTAACTGTTGTTATTATTATTATTATTATTATTATTATTATTATTGTTATTATTATTATAATATGCACGCACGGAAATACGTACGCGGACTTACGGAGAAGAAAAATTTTAACGCGACGTTTTTCTCGATTTTATCTTAAGTATTTATTGAAATTTCGATAATGGATGTTATAAGAAGTAATATGAATAATTAACGCTTTCATAATAATTATCCACGAACGGACGAGTGGAAACGGTGTAATAATCCTTTAACGCGCATCATAACTTTCTGAAAGAACTGTTTCAATAATTTCTCGATAATTACAATTATTTGAATAAAAAATAAAACCTATCTTTACAATGCTCAACGTCTTCAAATGTGACATCGTCGTGAAAATCGACAGTTTTCTTTTGTACATGTTTTTGGAATATTATCGTTTTCTTACTCGGCCGTTCACGTACAAAATAATATAGAACAACACACAATAATTAACGTCTCGAAATTAATATCGGATAATGGTTAATTATTTTTATTTTACATTATTAAAACCCGTACTTCCGTAGTTCCTCAAAACATTACATTTTTTTAATGCTCATGAAAAATACTCGTACATATATTTTACGAACGCGAGTTCGATTAATTCTATAATTACGCTAATATTTAACAATATGACTTTATATTAATACGTACACAATTTGACACTGACTATTTCTCGCAATGGAAAACCGCAGAAATCGTATAATTTTGTATAATGTCTTGAATTACGTACAGCTCTTAAAGAAAACTACGCGAAGGTTATTCGACGGGGATGGGAGAGTGTCACAGTTGAATTAACATGTACTAAACCATTAATATATATATATATGTGTGTGTGTGTGTTGTTATTTAAATTACAGTTATATTTTATTTTGTTATTATCGTATTCGGGCGTAATGGAAAATAATTTTAAAACAAAACTGACACAAACATTGCAAATGTATAATAAAATAAATCGTGTTTAACCGAATGAACCCCGTGCACATAATATACATACCGAATACGACGTCGTTGAGTTTGAACAAAAAAAAAAAAAAAAAAAATAGAAACCGTTTATTACGTTTTTTTTTTACTTCTTTTTAGTTATTTCACATTATATTAACGTTATTAAAAATTTGTTATACATTACACGCGCATTGTGTTTAATAACCGTTTTAACGCGATTATCAATATAAAAATGAAAAACCTCGAAATGTTCAAATAGATAATTTACATTTATCATATTATTTTTAATTACGGATAATAATGATAATAATAATAACAAAACTTTAAAATGTTTAAATACTTAAAAGACCGTGAATTGCGGTGACAATTCGTACATTGCGCGCGTGTTATATATCCGTCCTTGTAAAAACACACTTCTATAAACCGGTGTGTACGCGTTATGCTCGAAATCGATACAAACACATTTACAATTATATATATAAGTCATCTACCGATGGATATCTTTATTTGTCAATACATTTTCATGATTATGTGTGTGTATATATATATATATATTTTTTTTTTTATGGAAAACAATCATTTTTAAATATCTGTGGATTTCTTGATCGAAGCGCAAATATATCAATACGTGTTTATATTGGATAATAACTATAATGAATTTTATTGCAATAGAAACGAATTTTAGATTATTAATAATGAACGTAATAAAAAAAATGGTGTTTTAGCGAAACGTTTAAATTCCAAATTCAATACTAAAATCAAACATAATTCTTCAGTCAATCGTAATATATTACAATAAGTGTGTACGTTTAAAATAAAAATAACCTGGCTCTCGTTTTTTAAATATTCGTTAAAATAATTATTGTTTTATAATATTTCGTTTCTATAATGTTCATCGTATGCATATAGATGAGAGTTAAATGTTTCGATCGTATACGTCTATCTAATAGTTTTTCACGTCTTTTTAATATCTACCGTCGTTGTGTTTTATATTAAAAAAAAAAATAATGAATAATAATATTACTTTCAATTTCGAGTTTCGTTGCAATAAGTATTTCAGTCTCATATTTCAGTAAAAACTCCTTGAAGTTATATATATATATATTATTCATAACTATGTAATGTTTGACATTTTTTTTTTTTTTTTTTTTAGAATAAAAGACAAAGTATAATTTGCAAAAATTTAACAAAAATAATTTTTAATATAATTCCATTTTTAACCTATATTTATTTTTATTAATTTCATCGAGTTTGATTGACGATTAAAGATTTAAATGGACCGTAACTTATATTTCTATCTATGATTATTTGATCCAATGGATAATTAACACGTATTTTTATGAACCGTTTTTTCATATAAAATATAATATGATATTATATTTAAATGAATATTGAGAAAACTCGGCCATGAATAAAATACTAACTAATTTTGTGTTTTTAAAGCCGATTGAACCGTTGTTGTGAATGAACTAATCAATGACATTGTTTAACCTTTCGAAACGGTTAATTAAACACTTTTTATAAACTGAAAACAATTGTCTTTTTTAAACGAATATATTATTGCGTTTAAATATTGAATCGTACACAATTTCATAGTATTGTCATAGGCGAATTTCTCGACGTTTACTAAATAAGTATCCGGACGAATTCGTTTAAATTAAAAATTTAAATCGTAACAAAACAATGTATCAACCGTTCTCGACGACTGAACTAAAATGTTACGTTATGGAAACTTGATTTTTCGTTTTTCATTTCTTTTAGCTTTTCGAGTGTATTCAATGGTCAACAATTATTTTCATTATTATCGAAATAAATGTACCAACATTTTATATGAATTTGTTTTCGGTAAATTTTTTTAATTCGACATAAAATCACAGTAATCCGTTATGGAATGTGCGGTATCGATGTATCGATCGAATTATTCGTCCATAATCGATGACCATCACACAGAGTTGTCACAATGGAGCAACTGGAACTTACACTGAATTTCCCGTTGCAAAATAATCCCAGCAAGCCCTTGGTTTTACAGATTTGTTGAGAAGGGTTATTATATTAGGCACATGCACCCGCGTACACCGGACCCGCTAATAGGTTATTAATTATTCAATATGTGAATATATTGTATTTTTCTTCTTTTTTTTCGATTTAAATAATATAATTGAGGCAATGAAGAAATTTTAAAACACTTCAATCGATGTCCAAACAGTTTTATCACAATTTCGTCTTTATTTGCTTCCGTAAACTTATCGATAAAACGTTCCGAGTTAACCTCTCGTTAACTCTTCTTGTTCGATCGAAAGTAATGTCCCCAGGCCACTCGAACGGTTTTGCGTCATCGTGTGAGACTCATTCGTTTATTATTGTTTTCAGCTCGGAAAACGACCGTTTCGCCCAAAACGAACAAATAGTCACATTGATTAAATTCATATTCGTTGAAATTTTTTTACTAAATTACTATGGAAACGTCAATAGATATTATTTGTTCGAAATATTTTTCCTCGATATTCACCGCGGTATTGCATATTCAATTACCATTATAGTTATTATCTAATATATATTAGAATTTAATATTAAGAAGTGAGCGCAGCGCTAGTCGAACACGCGTAAAAGCGTTTCACGACTTGAGTCAAGTTGACAATCACATGAATCTAAACAGTGAATCTATTTTAAAGCAATTACATTTTTTTTAAAGATTTTCATATTTTTTTAAATTCTCTTTTTTCGTAATATTGCGGTTATCTGTTTTTTTTTTTTTTGATTCGCGACGTTTCTCGACGGACACTCGGAGTCATGGGACCGTCATGCCGATAGGTACTACAGGGATATAGTCGTGAATGCCGACGGCACGGCAAACGTCTGCGGGCAACGGTACGACAACGATTATACGACTGCGGCGCATGTAAAACGCGTGTTTGTCACCGTCCGAAGAACGGGCAAGGAGAGTGGAGTGTACCTAATGCCTATTAAAACGTGTATCATCGTTGTTAGACGTGCCTACAGGGATCGACATTTCGTCCGGGTCTCGGCGGTGGCCGTAGATAAGCAAAGCGCGGGGACGGTGGTGGCGAAAGGATGAAAGATAGTGCGTGCTGTGTAAGAGAGCGCAAACGTGTGTGTGTGTGTGTGTTTAAACGGACAACAGGAAGCAATGAAGGGTGTACGACGCGTCCATCTCTATCCTAATAATATATTCAAAACCGACTGGTAAAGGGTACAGGGACGGGAGACAGGGGGTAGGTTTCTCCAAGACAATGGTTTCGCCGCTGGAAGGGTGGTCGCCAGCAGAGCAGTGGAAGAGTGGGTTAAGTTCGGCCCGTTGTCATTTCCATCCCTATAAACCGTCCGCGTTCTCTCTCTCTCTCTCTCTCTCTCTCGTTCTCTACCGCACACACACGTGCACGCACGCACGCGCGCTTTCCGTCTTTCTCTCCGGTCAACCAACCGACCAACCCTCCGGAATTATTGCATACATAACAATGTCTTGGACGTGTGACGGGTTAAAGCCGCAAAGGAGATAGCGGAAGAGACACGCAGAGAGAGAGACTAAAGTGAGTGAAACGGCGGGACCGGAGCGTGCGGCGAAATCGGTACGCGGTCCGGCGTGCAGGAGAAGGGAGCAAAATTGCTCGGGTCCGATTGCCTGGGCATTTCTCAAGACGTCCAGGGACGCCCCAATTAATACGGTTTTGTACATACGGCGAGTAGTGGTGGCACGGGTGAGACGCGCGGAGCTATCTCCTCTGCATTCACTATTCCCGGTCCCCGTCCTACACGCGTGCACACAGGGACCGGACACAATCGATATAACACAGGACGTGGAATGCCCACCACCACCACCACGCGCTCGTCCGCCCGGCAAAATTCGGACCTTCAAGACTGTTTCATCAACGTTAGCCGATTCTCCAGACCGCTACTTCAACCCTTTCTTGGCACTGTCGTACCCGCGGCGCACTCCTCTCCTCTTACCGACCGGCGAAGGAAGAGTGAAGGGGGGTCTTCACTCCGGTTTAATTCCCTTTGCCATTATCTCCGAGCACAAAAGGTAAACGCTACGTTAATTACAATGTTTAACAGCTCCTCTTGCACACCCGCCGGCTCGTCCACCGTGTCCCCCCCGGTGCTTCTCGGCAGCAGTTTCTCGCACATTTCTATCGCGAAACGTATTCCGCCGGGGGGGGGGGGAGGGGGCGCCGGCAATGGAATTCGTCCGCGGACAAATTGTTGTTCGAACAGCGCGATGTGTTCTGTCCACAACAGCTACGATTATTTTATGATGGGGTAGGGGGGGAGAGCCGTGCGAATGCGCGCGTACCGGGAAAAATAACGTAGGATACCCACGTAACACGCACTCAATAATATTCGACGTGTCCACATTGAAATTTATATTACTTTTTTGTTGTCGAGAGGAGCGAGGAGAAGTCACAAAAATTATTTGCGCGTGTTTTTTTATTTTTTTTTTTTTGAGCCTGTACACGGAAAATTCTACCGAAAATAATGCTCCGATCTTTACAATCACACCCGGCATCCAGTCGGCGGTACTTTGGTATTTGATTTTTCGATTTTCCCAAAATCGTTTATATATATATAAAAAAAAATCAAGTAAATATATATCAATACTACCGAAAATTAAAAAAAAAAACACCTTTCAATTTTTGTTTAATAATAATAATAATAATAATTGAATTTCGATGGTTTCGACGTGTTCGATTAGTGAAAAAAAAAAATTTTCGGTTTTAAAAAACGAATAAGATACTGACGTACTGTACTATATTGAGGGAAACAATTTTTTTAAGGAAAATTTCTAATTGTCTATTGTTTGTTGTAAGAAATTCTCATTCGAACGATGTGCTGTAGAAGATTTATCGCGTACGTTATGTTTTCTATACGCCCGCTGTATTATTAATATATTAATAAACAACGTTACTGCACTGCTAGAGCTCAGCTCAGAATCTTTTTCACTCGGATGCAATGATTTATGAAATTGCTTTCACATTTATAAAGTATTAACGAAATTGTGAATTTCTTTTCCACAACGCACTCCGCGTCACGCTCAAGAACCGACCGTTTAATTATTGTCGCGGAATAAACAGTAATGACAATTATAACCAGGGCCGGATTTAGGGGGGGGGGAGCCAGGGGGGCCCCGGGTCCCGGGCCTCCACAAAATGAGGGCCTCCACTTAATGGGATTTTTTTGCAACCAAGTATAAAACACAATATAATATTTGCGAAATAAATTTAAATCACAAATTGAATAAAATTGTTCAATCATTTACATAGTAAAATTAAAGTAATTTAAAATCGATTATTATGACTTGTAGAGTAGGATAAGCGATAAGCGATAAGCGATAAGGTATGGTTTTCAATTTTGAGAAAAACAGTTATAAATAAACACATATAACTTGTATAGCAAGCCGCCTGACCGCTGTTGTAGATAAATACGTGTAAATGTTAATATATTATTAAAATAAATTAACTTATAATAATATATTAAATATATGTTATCGAAATATAATATATACTTTTAAGGTGGGCCCAGGGCCCCCACATTCCTAAATCCGGCCCTGATTATAACTATAATGTATCGGGTGTTACGAACTACGCGATTTTCGGACCAACCCCGGGACGTTCAAAACCAAACACTCGTGATAATCGTAGGACGAATTCGAAATAAAAGCAAAGTGATTCGTTTCGAGCATCGGAAATTTGGAAAACGAAAGTGAAAAAAAAAATTGAAAATATCAATAAGATATGTTTAAATAAATGAAATAGAATTTGTTTTATCTTTTTTATTATTGTTTTGATTTATAAGTAATTTCTCCTTCTCCAATCCGTATAAAAAATCGAGTTCACTCCTTTAAACACGTTAAAAATTAATTCCTTCGACAATTTTTATTTTTTTTTTTTTTTAAGTTCGATATTTAAATTGAACGCTTTTCGGTTCGGATCAGTTATAATTCGAGTGAGTTCGGTTCAAAAACCTAATTTTCATTAATTCTTATAACACCACTTTACAACGTGTAAACGCGTTGTGGCGACATAACATAAGACCGTCACGCATGTCTTGCCGGAACGTGAAAGCGTTAAAACTTTTCATAATATCGAACAATACTTAAGCGAATCTTTTGACTCGGAAAACGACCGAATTATATAATTTCATAAATGTATACGTTAACAGTCAAAAACTGCGTACAAGTGTGTCGAGGCTGTTACGTCAACTGCGAACACAGCAAAAATAACGAAATCGATATTTTCTACAGTGAGTTGATAATATAATCGCGATACACATAATTAATATACGCAATCGTATAAATATTGTCTACGACCTTTTCGATTTAGCTCTGAATTTTCATACAAGTACGTAAATATTATTGAATTTAATATTGTACTGTTTTGCGATTCGTGTGACGCCGTTGGTAACGATTTGATTGATTATCGCTGGTATTTATAAAAAAATATTTATTTTACGGATCGAATGTGAATTTTAAATAGAACATTACGAAATCATGTGAGAAAAAAGTTCGTATTTTTTTTATCCAATATAATTCGAAACATCAAGTGCAAGTAATATATTCTAAATGTATCTACCTTGAGTTTGGGAATTCAAGCTTAAGGCCTGGCTATTAAACATAAAACAAACAGTGTATCTTATTTCCACGGTACAATTCAGCGAATATCCTTAAACTATATAAATATGTATTGCGATGCGTTTGGACCAATACGTCGTTATGCGGTAATTCAAGATGAAATAATTGTTAATCAACACGAGCTTCGTCCAGAGACTAGTATAAATATTCAACATAAAACTATAAAGCAATACACTCAAAGTAACAGTCGCAAATTCTTCGAAGAACGCAGTAAATCTAATAGCGATTCACTATTAACTGCAATCTCTAAAACATTTTTCCGTCTAACGAAATCGTCGCACAAAACGCTCGAGATCGAGAATAAACGCGACTGAAAAGAATGTTTTTGAATCCGTTTAGCAATGATTGACGATGAAAAAGCTTTTAGAACGCAGATCTAAAACGATTCCGTAGCAAACAATCAATGACAAACGATATAAAATAGTGTCCATTAATACAAAAACAAACACGTAGCACGGGGGAAATGTACTACTGGGGATTCTCCGTCCCGATAACAATAAACCAAACTAATAGAGCGAAGAAAAAAAATACCGGAAAATAACGCACGTTCTCAAATAGTTTACTGGACGCGTGTCATGATGCCTGGGTTTAATAAACCGGACTCGAAATCGGACACTAGCATATAACCCACTGCTTCGTCGTGAACACGAATCCACCGTCGAGTTCATCTAATAAACACATAATCCAATTTATGTATGAAAACGAATACTAGCCGTATAACTAAGAGCGACAAATGACGTTGAACTCTTAACAAAAATTATAACTGTACAAATCGTCAATCTAAAATCGTTGAAGACTTGAATACAAAATATGTAATAAGAACAACTCGAACACACGCGAGCGACGAATAGCGTCATATTTTTTTATAACGTATAGAAATAAAACGATTTAAAAAATATTCGACGCGTGGTCTGTGCGTGCTACGGGATCGAATATAGCGTATAATACAAATGTCATCGATCCCGTACGCAGACAAACACGGTTTTGATGCGGTATTCGTACGACAGGTGTTAGTATTCATACACAGATGTTCGTATCATACAAAATGATTGCTGCATTGCAGGTGAACCGAGCCAAAACGGATGAAGGAGCGCTGCTGTTCGCGGGACGTGGTCGGTCGTCGTCGTTCACATCGAAAACGGAGGAAAAAATTATACACAGGTATATATAAGTAAAACGATTCCGGAAAATTTGCGTATTGAACCGGGATAAGTCTGACGACAGTTATTCGGTTCGTTGGCCAAAACGCGATTTGTCATCGTCGTCGTCAATACCACAATATGTATATACATTCGTCCGTTCGTTCGTTCTGAGCCAATTACCCCGCGTTCGTGTACACATAAATAACAGGTCATAAATAAATAAATATGTGTGTATGTGCGCGTGTTTTATTTTCTCCTTATTATTATTACATTATTATTTCCCTTGTCTTCGTTTCGATTCGGCCACTACGCGCTATGCAATAATTATATTGACGTGAGCGTTGTTCTCTCGCGGTTCGTCTCGTGAAATTATCGTTGTAAAAACCGCGCGTATTGCAACCGACGTCGGTCCGGCTTGGGTTGAAATTTTCAAGGAGGCCCTTCTCCGTCGTTCTCGTTTTACGGCGATGCGCGTATCATTGAAAACCCCATTTTTCTCAACCGATTTTAATACTAGGAGAAATTTTTAAAAACGCGCATTTAACGAAACTTCAAAGAAGTCAAATTACGTTTTATCTTTTTTCAAAAAAAAAAAAAAAAAAAAAAAAAATGACATTTTCAATATCGTACAAAACCTGCGCGTTAATATGACTATAGTAAATACACCGATGAAAAATTAAACAAAAATTTGTTCCAATGTGTTTTTTATGTCATTTAATTCGTGAGACGAAGACCGCCGCCAAACCTGTCAATATTATTTAATTTATCGCGAATCGCCGGAATTGAGTTTACTCTCACGTATTACGCGTGTTTGTACAGAAAAAACGTGTTCGATTGACTCGAAACCTAAATTTGGTTTTTGAGAATTTTCATTTCGGAAAACATACGTTTTCGTACAGGACTGTTGTGCGCGAATCGTAAAATTCCCTACGCTACACATAAATAGCGAGCATTAAATTCGGACCGGGTTTTGTTGTCAGTTCGTACATCACTTGAACTGTACTGAACAGCAGTTGCGATTTTCAATATTCGTTTCGTATTTCTCTCCTCTTCGGCGTGTAAAAACGATTCGTTATTTTCATTAGACTAACGGAAAAATCGATCGGCGGTCATCTGCATCGTTCGAGAAATCGCGTTGTTGTTTTGCACAGTGCGCGCGACGAGAGTTCATAACTATTGGAAAACATCAGAATATCGAAAACGGTTTTCGTACTTTGATGGTAGTGGCGGTGGTCGTCGTCGTTGTCGTTTCCATTTTATGTAATGGAAATTGTGGAGAACGAATTTAAGGTGTATTACATACATTATTTATGTATAGCAATGGACGGTGAACTGTGATTGCGATTTGCAATTCGCAGCATCTTCCTGGCGCGTTACGCGCGCGCCAAATATAACGGCTGTGGCCGAGTAAAAAGAAAAAGAAAAAAATACTAGGACGAATTTCTACGACTTCTATTAAAAACCGTACGAAATCGACGGTTCACAATTATACGTAACAATTGTAAAAACAGCGGAATCGCGTTTATATCGTTCTATTATCGTCGTAGAATTTTTTCCGCCGGTTTCCTATATTATATACTGAAAAGTAACGCGTTTGCTCTCTGATCGATAAAAAGTTATTTTTTACCTTCTCTACAACAATAAAATTAATTTTCAATATTATTTTTACATCTAAATCCATAAAAAAAATCAATATCGACCTCACAATATTCTCTATGTTCGCCGACATCGTTTACTGCAGTTGTTATAAATTATTATAAATGCGCGCATAGCGTTAAAATTCCGTTATTATATACCTTTATAGTCGAAATTATGGAAAATTAAATGTTGATTTTTATAAAAATAATACTTTTGAAAAAAAAATTCAAAATTAATTTTAATACGATTATTAGAATAATTATAATATTAACCTGAGCGTATTAATATTTAATAAATCCGGTTTTGTTTCGTTGAAAGTTTGAAATACAAATTTCTATTTTCGATGATTTTTAAATGCTTTTTTTTCGAGTAAAACTCCAAATATCATTAATGAAAAATACATGTTTTAAATTTCAAAGGAAAAAATTACGTATTTCTTTTTGAAATTGTTTTACGAAATATTAAATGTTGAACACGGATCGAACAAACCAATGGTTTTTACAATGATTTTCTTTTGTTATATTTACGTAAGTAACGGCAAAATAATATTAACTAATTGTAGTTACTAATTTATTTTTACCCTTTGAATCATACGATTCATTACTAGTACAAATAGTTTTTTAAAACGATATGTTGTTAATAACGTATTTCTTTACTACAGATTTGTTGAAATAAAATAATAATAATAATGTACTCGTATAAGAACAATTTGTAAATAATAAAAACATTTGTAAATATTGCCAAAACGAAAATTTCGATATTGTATTTATCTATTTTTTTTTTTTAACTCATTAAATTCATCAACTCACGGAGTCAGTGGCGGATCATAACATTTGATCGACTCTAATCGCATATTGAAGACGATAAAAAATTAATATATGGCAAAGCTACGTAACATTATTATTATTATTATTATTATTATTAGCTATGCTCAAAGCAAAATTTACTGATATACATTTTTTTTTTAATCGTTATATAATTCAAACGAGGTTTTTCGTACAATAATATTTACAAGAATATCATTCTAATATTACGGTGATATACGTAACACGTATTTGCCGTAAATAAATAAAGATTTTGTGTACTGTCATTTATTATTTGGTGCCGATGGTAATACTGGATATGTGTATTATATGCTTTTCGTCACCGACTTTGGACGACCGGTATCGTGAGTCTGCAACGCGCGTTTTAATTCGCAGTAATTCCAACACGCAAATACAATTCGTTTCGAACGGATTGTTTTGGACGTGTAGATTTTTTTTTTATAGAGAACGGAAAGAGAAGTTTTACAAATAATAATAATAATAATAATAGTAGTGCGCGTTAGAAATGATTCGTTAATATTTTCTTTTCCGCTCACTTTTTCTTCGGTACACGACGTCTAATTTAAGCGTTTAATTCCGCCGAATAAGCGCAAACTAAAAGCGTCAGTCGAGTGTTATACACATACAAATGCGTGTACTGTGCGTATATAATACGAGAAAATTCTCCCTTAGAGCTGTCTAGAAAAAGGAGACCCCGGCACCAGCAGCCCGTTAATTAATCAAATGACGTCGTTTGGCGCGCAATTCATTTTTATTTTTTTTTAACAGCCTCCCGCCACAGTTCACGTCCCGTCCGTTTGCACCGCCGCCGTCATATCTCTCGCGGTTTATATAATATCCCCGTCCGAAGAAAAGAAAAGAAGAAGAGGAAAAAAAAACGAAATTAAATCCGGGCCACTCCAACGTTGTCGGTTCTGGAACGAGCCAGTATTAAGACGTCAGTTTTATATAACAAATATATGCACGTATAAACATATTTACGGCGATATTTCATTTCGGAAGCGAGTTTTCGTATGAACGCAGCACACACACACAGCAACCGATCGTGAAATTTCTGTTCCCGCATCGCGGACGCCGGCGGTTAAAAACGAGTTGAATTTTAAAGACGAGAGTAACAGCGTACGTTCCTCCGCGAAAAGAATTCACCAAAACCAAATCACTTTTAATCTTTTCCCCCCGGCAATTACACGTTACACTCGTAATAGTTTACACGCTAAAAATGTGATATTTTAAAAGTAAATATTACGTCTACGCGTTGATTTTAACTTTTTTTTTTTTTAGTGTTAAACGCTACAAAGGAATTAAAAATAAAAAATAAAAATTGTTAATAAACGATTTAACGTGTAACGCAATGCCGTGTTCGCGAAAAACAGAATTAATTATTTATTTACACGCCGTTTGGAGTAGTTTCAAACCGTTTTCACTGTCTAGACCGCGACAACCGACAATATACGTTTCACAACGATATTCCAGACTCCGTTATCAAATCATCACTGTGTGTCTTGCCCGATCGATGCATTCGATCTCGTAATTCAAATTGAAAAAATAAAAATTCGAAGAATTCGCAAAATTTTTTTCTATTACGATATTAATGCCGAGCAAATATGTTCGAGCGTGTTTTACAAAACGTCGATATTTACGCGCAGTATTCCATTGAAGTATTGAACTGAAAAAACGTTTGACATCGTATTGTACGCGCGGTCTAATTTATACGAATTATACATTTTGTGCGAAAACGCATATTTAAATAACACGATATTGGTGACAAAAAAATTATTTTACATACATTTTTTTTTTTTTAAATTTGTTCGGGGACATACTTCGTGGGAACGTGTACGACGCGGGACAGTATGTGAAAAAAATGAAATAGACGGCAAAAACAAAAAAAAAAAGCAACAAATAAAACCCCGCGACGGGCGCTTTATAAAACTCGTTTTATTTTTCTTTGTGGAGTTTCGAAAAATTGACGTCTCCGCAGCAACACGGACGATGCACAAGCCGTTCCGAAGGATTTCCGGGGATGGTACCGGAATCGAGACGTATAATTAGAGATAATTCCGAATACACACGTCGTACACGGAATAATTTACATAGGACACAATGGCGATTTCCACCGCAGCAACAGTGTTAAAACACTGTACACTTACATCCGAACGTGCGATTAGAGACGCTTAGAATATTACAATAACCTCGGTGATACGAGTGAGTTACACGCGCGTTTTAATTCTTTTTCTGTTTTTTTCTTTTTCCCCCGGCCCCAACGATGAGTTTAACGTGTTGAACGCAATAAATTTTAGGATTTTCAAACATACGTATACTTCGAACGCGACGAAGTGTCGAACATCGAATTGGACTTGTGCAAAGATATACAATTTTGTATGCTGGTATTGGCCTTAAATGTGATCGCTGATCGTTACGCGTACACTCATTGCATGCAAATCGTCATACGCGAAACGTACCATAAAGAACGAAAATAATAACGATTCTTGGGGAATCATCAGGTCGGTGAACACATCGAGAACGCGGACAAAATATATAATAATAATAATTAATAAACTCATTCGAGATTTTTTGAATTGAAAAAAACAATTTTTTTTTTTTTTTTTGACATCTGAAAATTTTATTTTATTTTTTCGAATCGCGAAACGCGCAAATAATATTATTTAATACTATATAATGCGCGCGCGCGCGTATGTGTGTGGTTCGATATCGAAACGATTTTTCAGTAATACTTTATATTCGTATTGAATGGATCACAAAATACGAGTATTATTATTATTATTATTATTCATATTTCCGATTTGAAACGAGTGGAAAGAAAAAAATTTTTTTTTGCACTCGGTTTACTTGAAATTAAAAAAAAAAAAAAACCATGGATTTACACGAGATAGAAGAGACTAAACAAGAAAATCGACGGATTTACCAGTGATGGCGCGCAGACGTTTTGATTAAAATTTTAATTTTTATTTTAGAACATAACGGAGTATTCGACTTTTCCATTGTCCCAGACTATTGATTTTCATGACCACACACACATTTACATCCCATAAAAGGGTAAGTACTTATTATGTATATATATATATGTGTAATGAGGGGTGCTTGAATTGTACACGTATAAAAAAAAAAAAGCACAAATTACGTGAAAAAAAGGGGTCGATACTAATTAAGGTGAGTGTTTGCCAGCAGTAAATAAATTACCGATTTTTATTGTACGCGTGTAACAAAAAAAAAAGAAAAAAAAGTTAAGATCACGTGAAATAATAATGAATTTGTAATAACGAATCGCCGTATAAAAACGGGATGGACTGCAGAGACGGACTTATTGGAAGTATTCTGAAAACGTATTATTTAAAAAATCAATTTGCATTTGAAACGGTAATCGCCGTAAGAATATCACCTGATTGATTAAGCGTAAAAATTAACAACGATTCGGAGAAAGAAATATCATAGGTAACTGCAACACCGACAGCGGTAGGTGTTCGACATCAATTACTCAATATCAATCTTAATCATTAAGAAAGAAATTTTATTATTATTATTATTATTATTTGTGCACGTTTAAGACATACACGTATTTTCATAATTATGATCCGACGTGTACGGGGTTGACTAATATCAAAGCATTCTATCGATTCGTTTCGTTTTTGGGCGATCCTATGTTTTTTTTTTTTTTTTTCCTAAACAATATAGTTTACTAAACATTTATATACATACGATCGAAAATACATAGTTTGACTTAGAAACATATCAACAGACTGTAAAGGGTTCACGAAAATCTCCAGGACGACGGTGGCACATTACTTTTTTACGAGGAAGGTAAAACGATACGCTTTTTATCCCGTTTTTTTTTTCTTAGAAAAGATCTTCTTTTTAGATTTTTTGTTGCTTATTGTTTTCAAACGAATCCGCGAACAGATTTCATGACGTACATTTAATCGCATTACGATGTGGAAAATCGGTGTCGTCATCTTTCTGCACGCACAACGTTTGAAAGAATATTTTTCGTATTGTCACTCTACGTACGTACAATTGATATCACAGAATTAGACACAACTGCGCGTAATTTTCGTTCTAAGAACGAGGGGATATGAAGTAATCGATAGTCTAAGAAAAAAAACTGTCAATTACAATAAAAACATACACTCATCGATTGTTATCGCGGGAATATAAATTTATAACGTTTAATTAATAAATCCACGAGTCATTTCCGAAATACGCGCGTTAATTAAAAATTTTCCGTTCGAAAGTTTTACGGAAGGAATGAAATGAAAAAAATAAAAAATAAGTATTCTTTTCCATAACGACCGCTATATTAATTTTTATTTTTACAAATGACTTTAGACGTACGCGGTAACGGTTTTTGAGTTATTGAGTTCTTATTTGAGTACTCCGTGTAGTGAAACGAGTCGTCTCAAATATAATCTATTATTAATAATAATCATTGATCGAATCGTCGGAAAACTCACGATGTATTCGTAACTCGTACAAAAAAAAAAAAAAAAAACTGTCTACGAAATAATGCGAAAAGCAAATTCGAAAAATTCGTCATTCTGTGTGAAACACGAGGACATTTCCCCCTTACATTTAAATTCCTTAAATCCCTTAAATATTTCGCGTTTATTGGTATTTCCTACAAAAATAAAAATAAATTGCCGTGTTTAGGAGCGGACGATCATCACTCGCGAATGTTTAAACAGGATTTCAGCTCGAATAATTCCCGTTTTTTAATATTTTTTAAATATATGTGTGTGTGTAGTAATAAAACTAATAATATAAACAATCGTGAAATGAGAGAGAGAAAGAAAAGTGACCACGTTTACGTAACCGGCATAAACACAATGGTACGCGGATAGTATAAATAGGTCGTACATAATATACAACCGACGGGCGTTTTTGCGGCCGGGCCTTAATTAATACACTGGGTGGTCCGCCGCGGCGAGCGTCACGACATGTCAACGTCGCAGTCGTCCTCCGGTGTGTGCTCGTACGATAATAATAATAATAATAATAATTTATATTTAATAGGCCAATTGTTACTTATGGAGGA
Source organism: Chaetogeoica ovagalla (assembly GCA_032441825.1). Classification (NCBI taxonomy): domain Eukaryota; kingdom Metazoa; phylum Arthropoda; class Insecta; order Hemiptera; family Aphididae; genus Chaetogeoica; species Chaetogeoica ovagalla. The sequence goes on along the minus strand of CM063723.1, from coordinate 16,021,276 downwards.
ACAGGCACGCGGTTGATGCGGAAAGCCGAAGAGAGCGGACTTAAAGGAAGATGCCGAGAAGAATTCTTAGACCTATGGAGGACAATGTGACCAACGTTTAGGGGATAAAAAAAAACAAACGAGGAATTATGTTCATCGAAATCCGAAAATCATCAAGACGATCAGACACAGAGCCGCTGTACAATATAGACTGCAGGGCACACGGTTAGAGAAAGCAAAAGCGGTGTTATAGAGATAAGAATCCAACAGGATTAAGGGCCCGTTGGAAATGCCGAGAGGAGTGAGGTAAAAAGTTGTAGTCAAACATGATGTGAAATGACCAGGTGAAATCGGACAACTTACCGCGCTGGACCATGAAGACCATGGGTGTGACTAGGATTGAATAGTTTAAAGCGCCTACTCCCAAAATACCTAAAAAGATACGAATAAGAGTCAATTAAACCGAATAACCCGCAGTTTCCCGTAATAAATTTGAAAATATATATTTTCGAGAAAGAAGAAATAGTTTAACGCGCCCGTATTTAGAAGCAAATTATATCAGTGCATGATCGTAATTTATATTGTTTGACAATATTTTCTTGTCTTATATATTTTAATATAGCTGAATCATTGAATCTGTTTTGTTTTTCTTCTTGCCGCATTAACAGTTTCATGATTGTTAAGATTCTATGAAAATTTTAAAATAAAAATAACTAAGGATTATATATATGAAATTAAAAACACAATTTAAAATATATTTATATTTTATAGCGCGACGGAGTTCGTGGTTCAATTTCAAACGCAAATATTTTATACCGTTTCGTGGTTTTACGGATAACCCGAAAAATGATATAATATAATAACTATGAGTCTTTTTATCGCAAACAATGAATTATATGATAAAAAATTGTTTGGACATTCGAAAGAATTTTGTATACATTTTATTTGGGATCTAGAAATATACCTCCCCACGAGTTAGAACGGTTTGGATGTATGATGAGATGATTCTAGAGACCACCAATATCGCCCTTACCAAAAAATAATAATAATAATAATAATAATATTTACATAACTAATGCCGTTTGATTTATTATTATTATGCGGATTTAACTGCCGTAAATAAAAGTGTCGAAAAATCCGTGTTCGCCACTATAACGTCGTTGACAAGAGTGGAAGGAAAATTTATATTTCGTTTAAAAAAAAAAAAAACAAGAAGATAAATCAGTTTATCGCGTATAATTTACGAAAATGTTCAATAACGATTAAAAAGAAGAAAAAACCGATGACGAAAAATAAGAAACGACTTGCGACGTGTATTAAAATCGTCTACGAATTAACGGCGTTTTAATCGTTTTCGATTTATTGATATTTCGTGTTCTCAACACGCTTTGTAATTTGTATCTGTGACGAAATGCAGTGAATTTTAGAATTTTTTTTCTCTTGCATTTTAACATAAACCAAGCCGGTACAAGTATATTACACGAGTGCGTCATAAACCGCGGTATTAAATAAGTCACTCGTGTGTGTACGCACGTCATACGTCGATGATATGTACTGAATATAATATGAGCAGTATATCGACTTTTGTGTGTGTGTGTGTGTAATAAAATATAAAACCTACGACGGAGTTTGTATAGGAAAAAATACGCGACAATTGCGCGGAACATAAAAAGAAAAAACCAAATGCAAATAAAAGTCATTTTTATTACACTCTCGTGCAGTATGGGTACAACGGGCTATGGGCTCGGCAAAACACGATACTGTTGTATACACCACGTGTGCCGTAAAAACGTTGAAAATTAAATAAAATCGTCTCAACTATAGCCGCTGATTATTATAAGTAATTGTTTTTTATAAACACTGGCGATTTCCAATCGTTCTCCTCCCAATTCCCATCACCGTGTCGTTCCGAATTCCGATGGGCCGTAGGTGCAAACGCGGACAAAAGTCTACAAAATATTAACACTAATAGTCGCGTCGATCGTTTTTTTCATTTCGAAAAATTCGTATAGACCGATGAACTCACGCTGCGTAATAATTAAAAAATATTTATACTCTTATAGGCTCCGAGACAGAACGGGCGGCTCAATATACTCCTATTGGACGCGGGTTTTCCTTTTTCATTTATTAACCACATATCATTGTAGTATATTCCGTTGACTTATTCCAGAAATTCGCCTGGAATACTGCGGCGAACAAGAAATATGAGGATCCTAATTGTTATTAGTATATACGTATGATAAGGGATTAATAGGTGTTAGAAAAATACATACGAAAAGAAAATACGTGTAGAGTGTTCACAAAACGTTTATAAAGCCAACGACTATTCGCACGTATGAATCATGTATTCGATCAGGCTAACACGCGTCATTCATGTCAGGTTGTAAATCGATGATAACTCGTGATCGAAAATAAAATGAAATACGTGTTACTCGTATAGGAATCGCGAAGAAATTACGCGTTAATTATTACGTTGCGCAAAATCGTTTTGCTCCCGGGTCTAATCCGTTATATCAAAACGTATACATTTACATATTATTATTATTATTATTATTATTATATATAATATCGATTATTTCTGTACGTATAGTATATAATATTATTCATATAGTAAATAACGCGGACGCGCATTCTGTACTAGTGGGGGAGAAAGACGAAGGGAGAGTGTCGCTCGACACTTTAGTTCTCGGTATAAATGCGGTTGTAAAATAAAGCTTTACGCAATTGAACGGGGTCAAATGGCGTCTTTTGGTTTTGGATCGTATGACGTACCGACGACGAGCACCGTTGGTCGTCACGACGGATACGATTTTTCGTTTTTCTAAGGCGGTAAATTGTTTTTGTTCTACCGGACAATTTCATATTATTGCAGTTTCTATGGAATGCAATAAATTCGTCGCGATATTAAATTGTCTGTTCCGCGTGAGCACGCGCCGAACGAAATAAGATTTCGAAATTTCAAATGACAATTTTTCTTTTTCAGTAGTGAAAAGCGTCTCGCGAACCATTCTGTGTTCGTTTCATTGATAGAACCAGTCGATAATTCAACGTTCGAATTCTTACAATATTACGCATTTTACGAATTTGTCCGTCATTTATACCGCCGCCTGATGTAACAGTTCACGCTGCCACAATCGATTTATTTAATAGGACACTACACTCCTGTAATTGATTCGTCGAATATGAAACAACGTAGCCATTATTTTTTTTTTTTTAAATCTTAAAAATTTATAAGTATTCATAAAGAAAAAAATTATAACGTTGTAATGTCTTAAGAATTAAATACACTTTTGAAAAAAACAAACAGCTCCGTAATTGCGTACGGATAATATTTTATCTGCAAATTTGTGTATTAAATACACAACCTTTATAGGGTTCCATCCCACGTGAAACGGTTTTTGTTCTTTTTCGAAAACATTTCGATATTTTCGAACGTCTTTTGCATTGCCTGGGTACACGTAACAGCGCACGTTCTCTCGTTTTCGTTTGTCTCTGTGCAGCGTTCTCTCAGAATAGAACGCCACACGCCATCGGTATCCACAAGAATATGCGAATAAGATATCATTTGAAACATTATCACCACATGCCATTAAAAAAAAAAACACACACACATGATTAGCAGATTAGCAGATGCTAACTGCAGTGGGTGAATTGTATTTCTAAACGAGCAATACCGTCCAGTGTTCATAGTTATTAATATTTTCGACGTATCGAACGGGTTTACATATTATTATAATCAATTGGATTGATTTTGAAATTTCGCCATAATTAATGCAATACAAATATATTACGTGAATGTGCGTGTGAGCATTGAACGCATTTCCGTATGCGTCATGCGTGAAATCGTAATGAAATCGAAATGTGAATTTGAACGTTTGTAACGAAATTAACAAACAATATAAACGATCGTCGTAACTCGTAAATCGGAAGAATTTATCAAGAAAAACGAATTTCTAAAAATTTTACGATAATACACACTCATTCGAATAATTAAATATTTCGAAAGCAGAGTTTTCAATTATTTATATCTCACGACCGAGATCGTTATTTACGTAGTAATAATATTGTGTTTGTTTATAACGCGGTTCGATGTAATTCGAACTGTTTTTTTTTTCGTCTTCTCTTTTTCGGTACAAAACAAATTTCCCGCGTTTTAATCGCCATAATTAAGAGTGCCAAACCAATAAATCCTCCTGTTAATTCGGCAATTTAAAACTATTAAAAAAAAAAAAAGAAAAATATATTTAAAACTAGCGTTTTAAATGTTTGTCAATCAATGGAAACACACACGAACAATACTATAGTTCTAATTGACTGCGTGAAGGTACGCGTTCAGCTAGTACGCGCAACATACCAGAACGCAATATATACAATGATATATTCGCCAATCGAAGTCCTACGGACATCGTTTAATGATAAATATTATTCACCTGCGATGTTCAACGACCCGAATTGGATTGAAAACCAGCTAATATACCTTATACGTTCCTATAATATCACTCTGCAGTTTTTTTTTTTTTTCTATGCGTGACAATACGTAATAATACCCACGCTTGGGCCGCATAAATCGGTCACACGAAACGTATATTGTCGTCGTAACTTTAATAACTCGAAATCGTATAAACAAAAAACAAAAAAAAAATGCTTCGAAATGTATTTTAATTATCAGCTTAATGCGGTTTACTTTTTATATAGTATTATTTAACAACGAAAATAAAATTATTCGTCAAAACGTATACACCGTTTATTTTTAATGGTCCGAACGGAATATTGTGTCACCTGATTGTAATTATTCGATTAAAACACATTATTAGAGTTGTGTTCAAACCGAAAATATATCAATTCGCGTCGTATATTACGTAGCATCGAAACAAACAAAAACTGAAACGATTTTACGATTAGTTACAGGTGTTTTGACTTGCACACCGTGGAACAAATGATAAGCGACAAAAGAACACCTTTTATATCACAGCGAAAATCAAAACAACGCGACATGAACTTTTAAAAGAAAATATCATACAAAATATCGGTCTCGTAATTCGATTATAAAAATATATAATTATATTCGACATCAATTAATGTATAATATGTGTGTGTGTCGTTTTTTTTTTAAATTCTGAGTCGAACGAAGAACGTATTAGTTTTACCAAGTTGGATTCCTCTTTTTTCGTGTCTGTACCCAAAACTTCTACCACGAGAAGTGTTCCGATCTTTACAGTCACGGCTTCTTTCTTATATCAAATCGCGTCTAATTAATATTATAAAGGGCGGTTATTTTTCGATTTTCTCAAAATCGCCTAGAAATATAACACGAAAACTATCGAAAAAATTACATAAAATCGGTAAAAACTTCGTAATATGGCAAATAATGGGTATAGTGAAACGTGAAACACGTAACGTTATATTATATTAGGGGAAAATATTTTCGAAAACTCTTTTATTTTACATTATATATATATATATATATATTGCAGTTATAGATTTTGGGGTATTTAATTCATAAAAACGGTTAGTTTTTGTATTACTCGTATATATCCAAAAATATAACACCAAACGGAATCGTTTTATCAAATCGTTTATAATTGCTTTCGAATGTATAAAATAATTACTCTAAATTCCTTACCTGAGTAATTCATTTAAGCGATATTCACAACAACTCGCGACTCGTTACCTCTTTTTCAAACATTAATTTACATGTTATATATGATTTTAACTTATTTATTCGTCTATATTTTCCTATTTCCTTTCCGAACAGTATTCGGGATGTCGTAAAAAAATTATAATTAAAAAACTATTTCGTTAAAAAATCAATATATATATATATATATATATATATATATATATATATATATATGAATTCTATAATATGTTTAGTAAAGTGAATTCTTTTTTCATTATATACGATTATTATTAATAAAACGATTTATTTAAAATGTAATTACAGAATTATTTTTATGTAGATAGGAATAAAAAATAGTTATATATGTATATAATAGAAATTATACGCGTCATTTGCATGCGTGTGTATGTGTTTTTATTAATACGCAATATTTCGATTAAAAAATGGTAATGCAAAACACACATGAAATGGTGCGTGAACGCGATTTTTTCCAAATAATAAATTTCGACTTTTCTCGAAATATCGTGTATAATAAAATACACAGCTCGACAATAATCGCCATTCATTACACTCGCGAATAATGTATGGTTTGGAGCGGTTGAAACCAAAAACACTGTACCATATTATATTATAAAATGAATTACATTAAACGCGTGTTTATTGAATTTTTACAAGTGCAGCGTGAACACGAATTTCAAAATAAATACGCATAACGAAATACATATTATACTTTCAATGGTTTGAATATCATTCAAAAGCTTTATTGTTCTTTACTACGCGTACTTTTTCAAATTGAAAATTCTTATTTAGTCTATTGCGATTACAACGTAATTTGTAATAAAATAAATAAATATTGAAATGCTTGTTTCTTAGCGAATCTAATGAATAATAACAAAAACGTCAAAAACTGATAATTATGGCTCCGTATTGAGTTCTTTAAACGAGCATTTGTTCCTTTTTTTTCTAAATATTACTTCGGTACTAATAAGTTTTTATATTTTGAAAAAAGCATTAATAATTTTATAATTTATTAGTTACAATACTTTTGAAAATATACCGTTACAATAACATGTTTTAAAATCAGAAAGTAATAAATTTTAAAATGTTAATAACATACAATACTGAAACTCAATATATAGGTTATATTGTTCATGCATCACGGAATCACGAAACCAAACCGAGTGTTTAAAACAGTCTTGGAATAATAATTTAACTATTGACCGTGAGCCTTTGATGAGAAAAGCTACTATTTGTTTTACGACCAACTATTATTACTTTCGAGTCATATTGGCCGTTTGTAAAAAAGGAATTATTCATATTAAAAAAAAACTTAATAAAGTCGTTTTAAACGTTCGCGTATAAATCCAAAAATGATATGTTTCACCGGATCGTCTTCAATATAATTATTGTTTTTTTTTTTTAATACGTATTATTTACAGAAATATTGTTAAAGAATTAATACTTTATAACATAACAAAGATGTGTCTTAATATCCAAATATTTAAATCGATTAAAAAATTTACATTAAATTACATACGCGTTGAGCATTTAAACTATTAAATAGTTTATACGCTCAATGCTTATGTAATTTACTATTGTATAATTTACAAATTTTGTAAATTATACGAATCTCGTCTGATATAACAATATAATTATATAGCCACTTATGATAATTATATAAGAATACATTTTTCCTTAGTATTCGTGTCAGTTGAAGGTTTAATGCAATGTACACACGTTGCGGTAATTAATTATAAAAAAATAATAATCTAAACACGTACAATTTTTGCTTCAGCTATGAATGATATCGGTTTACATTAATGGAATAGTGATTAAAAATACTGCGAATTCTAAATAATAATAATAATAGGAAGAAGAAGAAGAAGAAGAAGAAAACTGAATATCGACGTAATTAACTACTCGTAGCAGCTAGTGGTGGTAAACGTGTTAAATTCTTCGGATTTTTTTTAGATTAAATTCAAACACAAATGTATAAAAATATCGAATGATATTTGATTATTTATCTGTATCTCATTGGTGAATAATAATAATAATTATTATTAAATACTGCATACGCGTTTCTGTCTCTCGAATTCTATCTTTCCAAAAGAGAGAGAAGCGAATTATTTATTATTATTATTATTATTATTATTATTATACGTTTACGTAAACGCATCGTAACGTTTAAAGCGAATTAAATAGGAAATAAATGGGGTTTTTTTTTTAAAAACAAAATATTTCCAAATACCGAAAACGGCGTGGCGAACACGAGTGGTTTTGACTCGAAGTGTTTTCTAAAACGCTCTGAAACATTGTGCTTAAATCTCAAAGACAATGGGTTCTTGTCACTGTACATTAATCTTGAAATAAATAATGGTGTGTATGGTGGAGTATAGTGTAAAAACGCGTCCTGATACAACTCCGTTCGCACGCCACTGCCTATGCGTATTTCGCAATCATATTATAGTCACCTATTACGAATTAATATTCCATCGACCGATGAACGAATTAGAATTCGGACGGTCTTCGAGCGGGTTAGAAGCGAGTATACATCATGTCGACGAACTTATTTTCGCTCATCGACGAATCCCTTAAACAGAATACGCTCGAACGAAACACGTATGTCCTTCCATCACCATTCGAATACACATCATATTATGATACGTGTACAATGTACGTGTACGATACGCAGTAGCCAAACGCTTATATATATATATAGGCGTAAAATACAAGTGTATATTATAACACGCCGATTATATACCACTAGAACCATTAATCTACCGCATCAAACTATATTATAATATAATCTATTCATTAAAACAGTTTAGTGTATATATACTTTGCAAACACATATATAATATGTGTATATAGCTACATCATCGCTCATACATCGGACGCTACTGTACATTCGTTGTTGCACGAAGCAATTATTAGTACATCAAGTGTGGAATAAGTGTTATTATTATTATTATTATTATTATTCAGCCGTTAAACATTGATGACAGTAAAGTCATTGTTAACGTGTTGCTTTGGAAACACACTTATGTAATACGTAATACACTTTGTATATATATATATATATATTAAATTCGTAACAACTATATCGAAACAGTCGGTATAGGAGCCAGGTTAATATAACGCGTTACGTAGTGTTAGAAATAAAAATAAAAAAATTAAACGTGTATTACTTATATATATATATATGGTAACTTAAAAGCGTGCACGAAATAGTTTTTAAATGTCTTACTGTACAAGTATAATATGATTTATACGTGTTTTAGCCAATGCTTTATACAGCAATCATTGTGTGTGTGTGTGTAATATTAGTTCGAGATGACTTGACCTTTCCGGGTCAGTTGCTAATCGAGCGCCAGTGGGATCGTTACTCTCAATAATCTATCTGTAATGTATACAATATATAATATAATGATATTATATATATATTATATATATGCGAAAATTGCTTTCCATTCGTCAATAAATATAGAAATCATAATGTAATCAGCCTTGTTAACGTACGTCTATAACTGCGTAACAAAATAAATTAGGTACTTCGGTTTAAAAGAAAGAAAAAATCCTTCCTATATAAGGTATAATCGTGAAAGCTACACTAGAACTCATTATAATAACTTATATATATAGTTCACAATGAGCAATGGTTAACTCCAATGTCAATCGGTTTACTGCTTCCGCGTTTCCATTGACTAGGTCTAAGAACGCGTGAATAATGTCAAACCAATATACTGCAACGAGTGTAAAACTGTGTCTTACCTGATTATTCACGCTCTTCGTTTTCCCTGTGCGTATATATTACTGTATAACCGGTTAATAATATTTTCGGCGTGTTGAAGGAATAAAAAAAAAAAACAAATAAAAAGTATTTAAATTTCTATCATGCGCATACGCTGTATAAACACGGAGTTTCTAAAATTCGACGACGGAATATTTATCTGTGTTTGACACAATCGTTTATATTAACATCCATATGATGGATGAATTGTCTCGCCGATACGGCATTCCAACGTAGTCGTAGCTATTTAATTGACGACAACGATTGAAATAAAACTAAAATTCGTCCCATTTTCAGCCGTATGTGTTTTTCAATTGTGGGTTTGCTTTTGGCAATATGTCGCGTTTAAAAGTTCGACGTTATCGTTATGATTTATTTTTTTACCTAAATGACAAAATTATTTTTTACTCGTATTTATACGATTATACTACCTCTGCTCGGTTATAAGGCCCGAGAATAACAGCCGCAGTGTTATGAATAATATTTTATCCTAAAATTACGTAAGTCTTCGAGTTATATTTTAATATGTACCGACAGAGAAACAACAAGTTCACAACACAAGTGCAGAATTCAACACAACTTCATTTATAAGTATATAAGTTTTATGTATATATATATATATATGCGGTTTTGAATAAGTCATTGTTGTCCTTTAGAATTAATTGAATAAAATGGAAGTTAGAATTAACACGTTATGAACTGAAGAAAAACTGTTTATATTTAACGAAAACAATGTTAAAGATATTGATGGCCTCGATGAGGAAAATACTGACGGAGAACTCATGGAGTGTGAGGAAATAGAAAAAAAAAAACTATCTTATAAACATTTGATTGCTTTACAACGTCTTAGTTATTATTAATACACTGCACACCACTGTATGCAAATAAAGTTCGATATTGAATTGCTCAATAGAATACTTCTTTTTTTCTTATGATATAATAAAGTAAAAATTATCATTAAGATAATTTTTTTCAATTTTTTTTTTCGACCACTGCGTGTCGTCCATACGCTTGTTTTTATTTTACTCTGTACCCGAAAATTCTACCGGAAGAACTGTTCCGAACTTTACTGTTTTCCGGTAGAAGATTGCATGTCCAACCGGTATTGTCGAGAGTTCGTCTTTCGATTTATTCGAAATTTCTATTTGAGCGTCAGAAAGTGGTGTGAAAAAAAATCGACATGAAAAATGGTAAAAACGCGATTTCGACAAAAATCGATCGTCGCATTATTTCTTCGTAATATCAAATCTCACGGGAACCTGAAATTTCCATCAAATACGTGACTCCGTAATTTTCGAAAAAAAAAAAAAAAAACGTTTATAGATTTTCAGCTGTTTTGTAGCAATATTTAATTCGTAAAAGAAATAATTTTTTCGCGGTTTTTCAAGGGTTAAAAATTTAGAAAAAATATCGGACGTTCGTTACAAAACAATAATTGTCATATTATACAATCGTTAATTCACGTTTTTTTTTTTTTTTTTTTTTTTTTTTATAACCGTCATATTAATTCGACAAAATTGTATATTACGACCGCGAACCGTTTTATCATCCAACGCAATGATTCATCGAATTCGTAACGATAACGAAACTCTCGTGTAATTCGTTCAAACGACATTTACGACTCGTCGGCTCTTTTTTTGTCTAACCGACTCTGAAAATAGAAGAGTGTCTCGATTCTACTTGCCTGGCCGTTGTTTTGTTTTGTTTTGTTTTTTTGTAATGTTCGACGACCCGGGGGGGACGGGACGGGGACTGTCCACTCGGATTTTTCGTTTTTCTCATACGGAAGAGTATAATCAACAAACCTCTCGTCGTCTCGCGCGAGTATTCGACAAGTAATTCGGTTCGTTTGTCTCGTTTAATCGAAACGTATCACTTTCATCAGGTTCAATGTTAAACAATAAAACGATCGTGCAGCCCCACTGAGTACTACTACTAGTCGCGTTTATTTTTTTTTTTTGGCCTTATTCCCGCGAATCGCGCCGCGCGGGACCGGCCGAAGGTTTTTTGCCGCCCTAGGCAAATCTAATTTACGCTGCCCTATGCAATAGTTAATTTTTTCGAACAATGAACGTATACAATTCAGCATACTGTATTATATTATAATAATTAAATCACTTTGGTTCATTTGAAATTTGCCGCCCCCACACGAGTGCCGCCCTGGGCGGCTGCCTGTTTTGTTACCACATTGAGCCGGCCCTGATCGCGCGTCCTACCGTCGGGTTATCGTAGTACACGGAGGGGGGGGGGCGGGGGAATCGGCCCCGGGGTGAACATGCCCTTGTGGGAATATATATTCCCCCCCCCCCGTGTACCACCGGGCAAATTACAAAACGGACTCCGGTGCGCGTTGTTTGTAATATAATAGGTAGGTAGGTACACGCGCGGGCGAGCGCAGACGGAATGGCGTCACGTACGCCGGCGGCGCGCGCGGAATTCTCCGGCCACGGTAGTGTGTGTACGTGTCGAACGTGTGTATACGTTAAAGCGATCGGCGGGGTCCTCTTATTATTATTCGCGGTTGTCTTCCTGCCACTGCCGCCCCGACGCCGCCGCAATTTTCGTTTTCCACACGCGTATAATCGTTGTACGCAACGCAATAATAATAATAATAATCGTAATAATAATAATAATCGTAATAATAATAATAATCGTAATAACACGAGAAATTTATACCGCTCTGCTTTTATTGGTATGAGACCCGCGATATATGATCGGTCATATCCACACCGGTCGTGCGTATACCGCCGTGCGCTCGTAAAATCATATACAGAAACAATATTGAATTGCTTTATAATAAAACGAAATACGTCAAAAAAAAAGAAAAGAAAAAACGCGGTTATTATTATTATTATTTTTCTACTTTTTTTTTTTTTGTTTTTTAATTAAATCAAAACACGCGGCGCGTCTTATCCGGCGCGTACAACAATCGCCGCGCCACCGTCGAAATTACACATAATTAATACGCGCGCGCGCGCGCTCGCTGTCGTGTAACCGGTAATCATAGCGAGTGTGATAGGAAGAAGAAAAAAAACGCGTGCGCGTTTGTAACGACGCGGCCGCCTCGGAAGTTATTTTTATTTTTTAAATATACGATCTACACACGACGTAACTATTTATTTTTTTTTTTTTAATATACTCTGTCGCTCTGCGGTGAATATCGTACGCGCTACGGAACGCATCACGCAATACGCGATATCATTATTATCATTAATATTATTATTATTATTATTTCAGAGTATAACGCGCAATATGAACGCGTCGGCATTGCGACAGTATAGTCGTGTTGCGCGAACGAGCGGTACGACGGTGGTACGCGTATGAAACGCGGCCGGAGCGCGACCACGGTCTCGTTTTATGCGTCTCGAGAATTTCGAACACGAAAATTAGCGAACCGCTTGGGATTGTAAAATATATTTCACGCGAAATTCTTCGGCGTTTCTATATATCGTATTATATATATATATATATATATATAACGGAGGTTTTGTTGTGTTACAATTAATTCCAGGATTAATTTACACCGACTAATCCGGAACGGAACGTATTGGTTTTACAATGAACGTCCATCTTTTTCACTTCTTCCGTTTTTTTACCATTTCACTTTCGAATTTAACAAAACGAGCCGCGGACTGTTGTGAATGTCGCTTAAGCGAATTGGCGGTAATCACTCGGATAAACACGTTTTACAACGTATTTGTTACCGTTATAACCCTTTTGAAAGCGACGCGACGGATAAAACGATTCTGCAGATCGGAGAGCTTCGCGGGTTACAATACAATTTGTCGAAGAATTTTAAACGGTTACGAAAAATAAAAACCGTGACTTAACGATTTTTAAGGATTTTTTTTTTTTGGATCACAGTTGAAGTAACGTTCTGTCCGTCGTCGTTTGAAATTTTCAGGGCTCAAGTCGAAACAGTAAAACGTATGTCAAGCAGTTCAGATCGGAAACACGTCGAATGAAAATCTGTCAACAATTGTTCATCATTGAATTTGTGAATTTCGTCTGTGTTATATATTTTTTGCCGAGTGAAAACGTCGAATTTTGATCCGACCAAGCGCCTTTTTAGCAGAAATGTTTGCTTTTTACCTTCAATTTCAAAAAAAATCCGCGGCTGAAACGCGTCGAACGATTGTAGAAATTTACGGCCGGGCATCTGTTAGTGATAAAACGTGTCGAGCGAATGGTTTCAACGCTACAAAACTGATGGTTTTTACGTGAAAGATAAGAAGCGTCTCGGACAGGTTAGAAAGTTCGAAAACCTTTTATTACTGGATGAAGGCCCGTGTCAAACTCGACAAGAACCGGGTGCAACCATCACAGAAATTCGTTGCTGAACGCGACTAATGCGTATGAGCCGAGCGTATGCGTATGATTTTGCTACGAAAACTTTTAATTGAATTTTTTTCTTTTTGCCGTTTTTACGTAACTAATTACTTTTAGTGACGCATTAACGAAATAGTATTGGTAAAATCGAAAAATTAACTCTCTGGAATACCGAAAAGGCAAAATTGTCTACAGGATATTTATTAAGCACGTGAAAAGCACACTTCTTCTACTACGTATAATTAAAGAGATTGGATGACACCAGATGATTTTTTCACCTGTTTTTGATTATATAACATTCGTATATAAATTACCACTAAAATACAAAAGAATCTTAAGATTAACGTCAATAATTATAACGGGATATTAAATGTTTTTTTTTTTTTTGGGTTGTATAACACGGTATAACGCATGTAAATGATTATCAGTGTGAACGTATTGCGTGTACAAAACTATGTACTCTATACGTCTCGATAATCTCAAACAGTTATTAATAATTGTATGCGATCAACACTAGTACGATGATTTAAATATATATATATAAAAAACACACATAAAACTCAATCACTTATTAAAATGAAATATTTAGTTTCGGTACTAGAGATTTAAACTCTTCGTGTGCTCTTTTCCCTAGCGGTAATATAGATTTTCGTTTAAATATTTCAATTTCCTTTTTCAACGTACTGGAAAAATGTAATATTTGACTAGAATTAATCGAAAATCGACGTTTACACGTTAACTTAACAGCAATAGGTCATATAATTTCAAATAGGTTTTTTACCATTAAATTTAGTTCTCTTTAACAGATCTATTTGTTCTTACGCCCTTAAATAATATCGGTAAAATATTTTGGTACATTGAATAATTCTTAGTCGTGGAGTCATTAGGAAGGTAGATTTAAGTTTAAGCCACATCTACTGTAACGTATTATCAATAACGATTCGAAATATTGTTACTACTGTTGTTATTGTAGTTCGGATCGAGTGCTTTTCGGGCCGTAAGCAAATCATTTAGAGAGGTCGAATTGTTACGAAAAAATTAATAAATAACGGCTGAGTATGACACCACCAAGTGCCATTTAGTTTTTGTTAGCGATTTTTTTTTTTTTTGTTTGATCGCAATCGCAACGGTAAGCAGTCAAAGGGCGGATCGTAGCTATATATATTATTATAGTTAATAACGAGTTGTTTTTTTTATTTTCGAGGGGAGGTGGGCGAGTAATATTAATTTAAAAGATAAAAATTTAATCGGATTATAATAATTATCGTATATATAACAAGGTGTTTAAAACGAAATCGCGATTACTAAAATAAAAAATGAAATTGCCTCCGCAGCTGTCATCTATTTAACGATAAATATACGAAGCGAATTATATACACGCGTGTTTAAAGTCCATCTACCTGCAGTTACGACAAGACGAATTCCGCAGCCCACGGCGATAAATATATTGGACATTCTTAATAAAAATATTTTACGCAGGTTTTTTTTTTTTTTTTAGCTATAAAGTTTTATGTATATACGTATACACGTACGAAATAGTTTTATTTATATTAAAATTCTTGACACTTTTATATGTCTTTTTAGTTGGCGTTTATTACGCTAAGAAAATGAAAAAAAAAACAAAACTTATAAAACTTTCACTTTTGATAAAGGTGTATTATTATCGTCTTGGGAAAATTTGGCATTATTTATGATATATTATACGTATAAAACGACGATTTGAATTCAAGTATATGCAAGAAAAGGAGATACGAATTCGTATAACTCATATACAAAATAAATAATTATACGAATAATTACGCTTATATATATATATATATTTTACATATTTTGCGGTGGTAAATTTGGTTTTTATTACACATTCATTTCACTCGAACTTGAGTGTCTTTTTTATCACTTTTATTACGACGTATTCGTACAATACGCGTAACATGCGTCCATAACTGTAAACGTTAAAAAGTAACCGAAAAAAAATTAAAAAAACTCAATCGATTTAATAAATATTGTGAAATACGTTATTTTTATATAAATAACAAAATACTTTGATATATCCTGATGCACTGGACACTTATGCGTTACTCGATTAAATTTTATTAATAAAAATCTTAAACGTGTATAGATACATCAGTGGTGCAAGGAAGGAGTGAATCCAGGCCGGGATGTGGTGGTTTGCTTAGACTATCCATCATATATTTTACAATACAACACAAAGCAAAAAAAAAATTTTTTTTTTTCATTAGTTGTACAAACGAGTTTTCATAAAATGTATATAGTTTTTTATTTGTTTATTACTTACTATATAGTAGTATTTAATATCAAATATAAGTGAATAATATTTAATCCATCGCGATTCAGTCATGCTGACATTTTAACGTTCGTATACGTAGACAATTATTTTTACGTATATCTGTATGAAATCGTAAAAACAGGATTTTAAAAAACCGGCTTACTATTTTCTTACGCCGAGTCATCAGGACGCATAATATGATTCGGCGGGCCATCTGAAAAACTTGCATTTTTCATACCGACCGCAATCCGCCCCTGCCCGTGTGACACTTATATCATTTTTTTTTTTTTTTTTTTAAATGATTTAAACAAAAAAAAAAAAAAATGCTGAAAGGTTTAAAACTATACGAACATTAAAACGAGACGAGATAAAAAGATTAAAGAATAAACGTAACTCCTCGTCGTTCGTAAACATCGCGCTTTGTAGTTTGCGTGAACTGTTTACTCTTTTAAAGAGTGACAAATGTTTGCTTATAACGTCACCGGTAAGAACGATTCCAACTATGCGCATAGGTTTTGCAAATGTATGTGAATGCGTTTAGCAAACAGTCTGGACTACTCTATACTAGTGAATTTTTAATGGTAATATTTTGAATACAAAACATAGAAGCTTTGGCTATATCATATATATATATAATATAGCCGTATAATACTATACAGTAGACGCCGCTTATAAGACTCACTTTGGGACCAGCACAAAGTGAGTCCTATAACCGAATGAACCTTATAGGCGAAGTGGAGAAAAAAAATCAATTATTAGCACTCATGTTAACAACAAGAAAAGCACGCGTTGAAATTCGAATACCGACTGATCGTTCATTGTACAACAATTATACCGTTGACTGCAATGATAACTGAGTGTGTACATGTGCACGTGTTTATGTACCCGTAATTACGATAACTGTGCAGCCGCCACATAATCAGTACACTATAATAACGATAATCGTTGCGATAAATGTGAACTTTTATCTGCGATAAAAATTATTATACGTTATATAAGGTGCCAACAGAAACTAGAAATAATCAACACGAATATTGTTTAATTTTTCAATACCAATTTATTTCTAAATTATAACCAAAAAAAGTTTTTATTTTCTACTATTTATTTTACGAAATTTGAGTCTTATAACCGAAGTGTTGAGTCTTATAACCGATTTTTTTTTTTAATGTATTTGGATACTTCCGGACCGTTCCAGACGATTTTGAGTCTAATAAGCGACTGAACCTTATATCCGTGAGTCTACTGTATATACGTTTACATTTGGTACTATTGGGGGCACGAAGGGACGTATGTTTTTTTTTTTTTATTTTTTTTTCACTAGTGATCGTAGTGTGTGCTTTCGACTCGAGTCGAACGAAACGTTTATAGTATACACTCGCGTAACGTTTTATCAGGGTGAAAAATGAATCAAACGCGTTGCTTGTCGTACGGTAAATGAAATAAATATTTAATTATCGCGCGACGCGGACGACGTTGGTGGATTTTTTTTTTTTTTTACTCAATCGATTTTCTCAGATTACACGGGCGGTGGAAAAATATTACATTTTTTTTTTTTTTTCTGTTTAACGAGAAATGAGTAAAAAAATAGAACACCGCCCGAGGTCGGTTTTCGGACGAAAGTTTTCTCGCCAACGATTAATATTACGTCACCACCGCGGAGATTCATAATACACGTAACATAATATCGCGTATTATAACGCGTCCGTTCCACACGGATCGAGTTTATTATTATTATTTCCTGAAGGGTTATCCACGGCTTTGTCGAGGTATTTACACGACGGCAGCGCGCAGGAGGAGACGTACCACGGGCGAAACGCGATATCACTAGAAAATAGTATCGGGCGTTCGTGTCCGGCACGGGGATAGCTCGAGGACGTAATGACGACATTCGGTAAACGATACACTGGCGTATCCGTCACCGCCGCCGGCCACCGCGTCCGCATGCGCAGCGTGACGCGAATACGGTTTTCTTGGATTCGGGACCAAGAGCGGCATAACGCAGCCTCCGCCCTCTTGCAATGATCGATGTGCTCTCTCTCTCTCGGTATTTCTCCCGTTTCTCAACGCGCGTATAAGGAAAAACAAAACAAAAAAAACAATTCCATAACGGAAATAGTGCTGCGGCCCGACCGAACACGCGCAATCGCAATAACAATCGTTTTCATGCGGCAAATCTTATCCGGTCCGTACGTTTTCGTGCGCGCCGATCGTCTTTCTCAAAAATTATAATAATAATAATAAAAACCGAACGATAAAAACGCGATTTTTCTCCCCGGTGTGTGCCGACACGCAATAGTAGTCGTCCCCGTGAATAAAGGGATGAGGTGATCGGAGAACTCCGTGTCGGCTATCCCGTTACCACCGTCGATCGCACGGCACAACACCTGCGGTGTCCGTACGAATCGTTTGTCTTCTCAGACGTGTTTATTATGCACTGGCTTATTTTAATTGCCGCCGGCGCTCTCCAACGCACTGTTACGATTGTCCAGCGTACACATTTATGTCAATAACACGATCGGGTGACAATCGAACGGCTACCATTCGACTGCATCGAATCGGACCGTATAAATACCATTACGACCGTGATATCGTATAGTGTTACGATGAAATTCGTCGTTAGTAACCGAACAGGCCTAGTCAAACAGCGGACGGGGGGGAAAAAAAAAAGAATAAGATTAATGTTACAACGTTAATTTCGCCGTCACAGAGAAATGCGTATGGCCGATTTAATAATTACACCGCGATAACGATATAATCGCATGTACGTTACTCAGGAAAAAAATAATAAAATCGTATCCAAACACTGTACTGTAATACATTGCGCGTATCACGTGCACTTTTAGCTAATAAGTGTAATCGTATGACCCCGGCACAGTCGCGGTGGTAATATATTATTGTACGGTACAGGGATCCCGCGGGACGCACGAGCGAGTGATTATTTTCCACGAAATAATTTATTCCGCAATTCGTAAGTGTATACAACGCGGAACAGCTAATTTCTCTTCGGATACATTATGAAAAATATATCGTGCATTTCATAATAAATTTTACGAAAAAAAAAACATTTTATATTACACGAGCATACGAACGTTACCATTAACGAGAAATTTCGAATTGCTTTCGTAACGGAATTTCTCGGTGTCACTCGTAAATGTCCGTCACTTAAGTTCAGTCCGTACACGGATTCGGTTAATATATTTATTTGTGCCTAGAAGAAGAAAACAAATCGTCAGATAATCAAAAAAAAAAAATTGCGTTATATAAGAGAAAATATAAATAAGTACTTTTACTCCGTTACTTTTTACAAAATTTAACAACGCGATTTAAATTAATTTTATTACAGCTGTGTTCGAGTCTATACCGAATTATCCGTTATCGACCGAATTTTCATAAAAACGTTAACAACACGTTTTCACAAAACGTTAAATCAAATAGGTTTTTTTTTTTTTTTTTTTTTTAATTTTATATCAGACACGCGTTATATCTTAGTGTGAAATTTCTCTGCGTTTTATCAATATAAAATGTACTACAACTACATCGTAAATCGCAAGAAATTAAATTCATTAGAATTATTATTTAGAATTGGTTTTTTTATATATATATATATATATTTAATTTATTTGTTTAATAAAGTTATCATCAGTATTGAAAGCGATTTTGATATTATACGCATCGTTATTTCATATTTTAACGAATTTTCCTAATAATATGCTTTGATATTTAATACGTAAATAATT
Source organism: Chaetogeoica ovagalla (assembly GCA_032441825.1). NCBI lineage: Eukaryota > Metazoa > Arthropoda > Insecta > Hemiptera > Aphididae > Chaetogeoica > Chaetogeoica ovagalla. The sequence continues at coordinate 16,001,534 of CM063723.1, read as the reverse complement.
AATTACCTCGTTATTATTTATGTGTTTAGGTTTCCTAATTTTTCTATGTATTCTATCGATTGTATTCCAATTGATTTTCAATAACGATATCATGTATAAAATTAAAATGGGTTTTATAATTTTATACTTATTAAAACGAATGCACTAGAGAGTGTATAAAAAATAGAGTTATCAAAACGAAATGTTTTATGTGAAAGGATGATTGGAGTCGCAAGGAGTAATTAAGCCAGTTTGTGTTGGTTTCCTGTAAATATTTTAATCAGAATTTATTATCAACTATACTGACTGTGAGAAATTAATTTTATTAATAATTTAGGTTTTGATTGAAATATTTCTACATTTCTCTGTGTAATTTTGTTCGTTTTTTGTTCTATTGTTGCATTTTTATTTTTTACCTATATCCACATTAGATTCTGAACGAAGCTGGGAAATTATTAGTTTTATAATGATATTTTTTTTCTATGTACAAATTTTCGCCTAGAAGGAATATATGTGATTTAAAACGACCCGAAAATTGGAAGAATTTTACCGCAATGAATTATATCATTAATATCGAATTTATAATAGTAACCGAATTCTAAAAAAATCGTATGTGAGTAAAATTCACATAAACGAAATCCAAAAGCGCCACAACGATCTCGGCTCTTTTTTTATTTTCCTGTATACAAAATATGTCGTATGGACTTGAAAGAATATTATACTCGGACGATCCCGTCATGTGGTACGTTCTGGTAGCAAATTGTATCCATAATTGATAAAATTTATTTGAAACGTTTTTCGATTTTCTCAGTGATTTCTTTATGCGTAATTTAACCGAGAATTGGAAGAATTTTTCTAATTTCTCGATAGTTTCTATAAAAGCGATGCAAAGAGTCACGAAAAACAAAAAAATTACTCAATCGTAAATTATTTACTCCGTACGGGATTGTTAATAATAAATAACATTTCGCCGAAGCTCCGCTCGGAATCGTTTTCGTTTTGATTTTTATATGTGTGTACAGATTTATTATTACTTTGATAAATATAAAATACATTTATACCGAAATATGTACAATCGTATAATTCATATTATGGTATTTGATGCGTTCGTGTATAAGAATTACACGAGACTAATAATAATAATATTATTGTAAAAAATGATTAACAATCGTGATGAGATTCGTTACTGTATAATATATAAGATCTTAAACACAACGCGATGGAATTCATGTTGGTGTGTACCTCTCACTACACCGATCGATGTATGCGGCAATATCAATCGATTTCGTGCCAAACACGAATAAGGTGTTATACTTATAACAATAATAATAATAATAATAAAATTATACGGGAATGGAGTTGGGGCGCAATCGCACACGAATCTAACTGCGCGGATTGCGTCGTATGGCCACAATGACTTTAAATTGTGACCTGGTTACCACGACGTATATTATATTTCATTTCAATACGATCAGAGTAGATAGATCATGTTGGATTAGCCAACAATGCGGCTGTATGCGAGTTTTTATATATACGCATACCATTGCATTCCCATAATATACACGTAAATTACAAATAATTTAGTTAGGTCAAAATATAAATTATCCGTTTAGGACAATGTGTATAAATTGATGAACATGCCGCGCAACGATAAATTGCGACGGTTGTTAAATTGAAACCTATACACACGGGTCTAGGGCATTTTATAGACTTTATTAATTATTATCGAATTCGTTTATTGACATTTCACGAATCGATTGCAATTTGTGACATTTTCAATAAATATAACAAAAAATCTTGCACGCGTTAACATAATAACTGTGCCGTAACCAAGGAGGAGGGAGGGGGAGAGGAGCACTAAGAGCACGTTATTTATAATATTTTTGGTTTGTTGACGCTTTTCGTCATTTTTTTTTTTTTCGTTTTGGTCTGGTTCGTGTCACAGTCGCACTGGTCAACCGGAATCAATTTTTTCGCCACCAACTGATCGTCATTGCTGCCGTTGTACAACGTCTTCTTCATTCGAACTAATCGTAATCCGAGTATACGGCTGCACGTTACACTCTGGATATTTCAAGCTATAAATTTAAACTCGAAAATTTTAATCGTGTTTATATCGTGTATTATTTTACAGTGTAAACATTAGCGAAAACGTCACAATTTGTTTCCACGACAAAGCGTTTTAATAATAATCCAATAAAATGGTTTTTACACAAGCATATATTTAATAAATATACGCGAATTATGTTCGTAAATCCCCGCGTTTTCGCGTCGTGAAGTTCTCAAATAAACTATAGGGTTTGTGCTAATAAGAAAAAAAATATTATTATTGATTTCGAAAATATTTCGAATTAAAAAATACGCCCGATTCGTATACACGGACAGTAAATGTGACAAAATGTAAAATAAACGAATCTAAACGGTCCGCGAAGCGTCCGTCGCTCAAGCGAATTACGATCGCGGACGGAGATTTTAGAATAACCTATACGATAAAATCGAAATTAATGAAACGTGTTCGAAAAATTCGATTCTGAGCAGAGCTCCGTCGGTGCAGTTTACAAAATCAATGTCGTCGGTTTTAAAAATCGAAAAAATGTACGTCTCTAAAGCACTACAGCAATTGGACGAAATTCGCTATTTATCAACTGTGTGTGTGTGTAAAGGAACAGAGCATTATGAAATGTCTTATTCAAAAAATTATGCGAAAAAAAAAATACGATTGTAAAAACACGACTATCGCGAGTTTTTCCGTTCCGCTCAGAATCCGTAGAACAGTTAAAAACAGCAACTCCGTCACCTCGCGGTCGATATTATATACAATCGCCGAAATAACGGTTTTTAATTCGGTGGAAAAATTATCGTCGTTTTTGTAAAATAATTAAAATAAATAAACGAATAAAAAAAAAACAAAACAAATTCGATAATGGCGAATAGCGTTATTTTTGGAAATGTTTTTTTTTTTGTTTAACGATTATTAAGAATTTCGAAAACAGTCGTTCTGCGCGTTGCGAAAACGATGCGAGTACACACCTAACCGGAGTTTCGATAGCAATAACGTTCGTTTTCAGAACGTTTGCAAATGGCAAATCGAGTAAAGAATATTGAATTGTCCATACCTACTAAAAAAAAAAAAAAAAACCAAAATTACAGTAGCCGTTGAACGTGTAGATTTTGCTCCGATGAGAACAACGGAAGAATTCGAGTAAATAGATTGCATAAATATATTTAAAAAAAAAAAAACAAAAACCATATACCATCTGTATTGAAACGAACTCTTATGATAATCTGGAACCTCGCGAAGAAAATTTATTGAAAAACGAGTACGTATGCGGGGATCAACCGATCAATACCCCCCATCACGCGCTGCAGAAGCCGCGAAAAAACTTGCGTGATAAAAATTTCATTTTAAACCGCATTTACATTATGATTTATATGAAATCGTAATGAACAATTGCATTTCGTAATTTTCAATTACTACACTACGCATTGTACTCGTACGTGATTTACAACAATAAAAACCGGGTGATTATCAAATGATTAATTATCGTTTAATTTCCAGAGTAAAAAAAAAAAAGGAAAAAAATACGTACAGGATTTCGATAAATTCGATTCAGGTGATGCACGCGATCCGTTTCGTGTACGAAAATGGAATCTCGAAAATCGTTTGTCACAATTTTACTCAATAAACATTTCACGCGTTTCTCGATAAAGTGCGCGTTTTTTTTTTTGTGTGAGAAATTACGTTTGTTCAAAACTACAATGGATGGTCCTAGAGTATTGACATTTTTTTTTTTTTTTTGTTTTACCGAATACGCTTAACTTTCCATCATACACGTATATTAACCGGTGCTCGAATCGGGCGTAAAAGAGGGACTCATAAAGACTTTTAACAGAAAAAATTAGCGTCCTTTCAATGATCGAACTCAACCCGATTCAAAAGTCCCCCACACTCCCCAAACCATTCGTCTTCATCAAATTCGTCTTTATTTTTCCTTTTAACGCAACATAACTCTTCTTCGGCGGATATTTATCCAGTACAATATACACGGGATCCGCGGGTTCAGAATTTGTTGTACTGGTGGTCCAACACGATTCCATATTCTTTTTATGAATAATCAAAAAAAAAAATAATCCTTTAAATAGTTTTTATCGTCATATCGCGTTCAATGCAATTATCGAAATTTCAATATGACTTTAACAAAATAACACGTCCCGTCTCTCGGTTCTGTAACGAAAATAATTTGAAGTGGTGCTCTTATGTACAATACGAAAACATTGGAGAAGAGAACTTCGTCTCTCTGTAGCGCCCTCTCACCCACAAATTCAAGCTCTTCAATCGTTAACGATTAAACAATTCTTGAAATTTTTCTACTACCCGCGACGATTTATTGTAAGAAATTAGTTATATTAAAACTATGTACACTGTTAGATTAATCCCGTAAATTATACGTATATTTTCGCAGTGTTTACGAATGAACGACGTTCGTATTCTGCGAACATCGCTCGTTTTTTTTTTACTTTTCAAATAAAATGTTGTAAACGGCGTTAATAGTTTTAACGGACTCGAATGATTTTCAGTATTCATTTAAATGCCTGTCCAATATAAAATTATTCCTATTAAAACATAAAAATATAATACGAGTGGGTTTCCGTTGAACATGCCTCGATGAAATAACTAAAATTATAGTCTAACACGCAAAGTTATTAATGTTGAATTTTATAAGCGATTCATAAAATATATCTATTATTAATTAAAAAAAAAACAAAAAGAACGATTAAATGAACGCACATTTTTTTAGAGACCGTGATAACGTGTTTTTTTTACAAAAAAAAAAAAAAAAAAAAATACGAACGAATTGAATTTATAAATGAACTCATCACTGTGTATTATTAATAATAATAAAAAAAGAATGTACCGAAGCTTCTCTCCCCCCCTCCCGGTCACCATCGTTTTGTCGCGATGACTTGAATTCAATTGCTTTTAAATTTATTTATATAATAATAATAATAATAATAAAACCCCTCGAAATCGATTGTACTCTGTTTATATAATTACGAATATAATAATATATTACAATTAAATACCGTAACAATTAGAATTTGACAATATACAACGACGAATTACACTAACAATATATGAAAAAGAAAGAAAAGTAAAAAAAAAAAAAAAAGATTTCGAATTAAATTTATATACCTACGCGTATATAATACTATTCTCATTGCCATTTCTATTCGTCGCGAATAAAAGAAATAATATTTGAGATAAAATACGGGACGCGTTGTATAGGAAAAAAAAAAAAGAAAAAACTTCGGAATCCTTTTAACGTCATATACATTTACATATTATTTTGAAATTTCTATAGAACGTAAAATTATTACAAATGGCTCGTCAATTATTATTATTATTATTATTATTATTATTATTATTATTATTGTTATTATTATTATTATTATTTATTATTATTATTATTATTATTATTATTATTATTATTATTATTATGACGTATTATTATATTTAAAAACAGAAACGTACGAATCCTTTCTGTTCTATAAAACGGGCTTGAAATTGTTTTTTGTTTTTTTTTTTTTTTGGTACACGACGATTAATATCGCGTGAAACGGTACATGCGGTCCGCCGCGAGCCGTTTTTCTTCTTTCGTTTTCGATACCTGCGTGCGCTGCACCAGCAGGCGGCCAACGACGACGAATATAATAACAGGCGCGCGAAATGACGCGAGCTCCTTCGCCACGTCCGGGCGCGCGGTCGTCGGCCGCTACTACGCTCTACCGACCGGTCGACCGTGTTTCGCGGGTGAAGGGGGGAACAACTTTCGCCGGTAGAAGTGGCGCGCGCGCGCGCTCGTCGCGTTGTGTGTGTGTGTATGGGGGGGAGTACGTGCACCGTGGGAAGGGGGGGGGACTGACGGTTGGGCCGTGCCGGGGCGTGCGCGTATCGTCCCGGAGGTGAATACTCGGCCGCTGCAGTTGGCCGGCGTTCTCGGCGTGGGCGTCGACGGCGGTACGCCTCGGCCCGGGTCGCGCTCAGGCGGCGGTGAAATATGCGAGCGCGCGCGCATACGACGATTTAACTTGGCGCGTGTACGTGAGGGGTGGTGCTGCTGTTGACGGCAAAACGAATGCGGCGGAGAGGGGGATGAACGTTATGCGCGCACACGCTGACCGCATATATCCCCCCCTCCCCCGTCCTCCCGTACGCCTTTAGCTATATTTCGCGACCGTCGCCTAAGCGTGCGCGACTCCCCGCGCACCTCTCCGACAACAAATAGCGCTTTGATGCGCCGCCGCCGGTGGTGCCGTAACGCGGCGCGTCGTTTCTCATTCCGTTATATTTTCTCATTTTCTCATATTGTTCTTCTTCTTCTTACCCGTCGTCGTCGCGTTTCTTCTGCTGCGCGTTTTCCGCCGCCGCCGCCGCGCGGACGCGACGCCGCGCCGTCTACAACACATAACTACAACACACAATAACAGCGCGGTCGACCCCTGGATTATTATTATTGTTGTTGTTGTTGTTGTTATTATTGTTATTATTGTTATTTCGACGAGGAGCGCGAATTCGGTATTCCCCCCCCGGTCTTCCTCACCGCCGTTTAATCGAATGACAAATCTCCAAAAATTTTCGTGCACGAACGATACGTGGACGAATTTATTATTATTATTATTATTCGAGGGGGAAAAAAATTACATTCCGTCCAAAAAGAAAAAAATTCCGTTTTATTTTATGTCTTATAAATTCGAATTCATTTATTATTATATAAGATTCGTCGTCGTCTATTTTGTCTTCGGTTTTTCAAGTGAATTTTACTTGAACGAAATACATGTTAGACATTGCCGTCGTACATTTGACGACGATTGAATCGTCGCGTTCGCCAAAAAGAAATACGAAAAAAACGACGCTGCTCCGGTGCAGAGCGTGATATTATTTTCAATTATTATTAATGATACGGTGAATCGATAAAACGCGGTTAAGCATATACGCATGTTGCGAACGATGAGCGAACAAATCGACGATACGCTGCAATATTTGCGGAATGATTTGGAATTTGAAAGAAAAAAAAACCGCCCGTAATCGGCTATACGCGAAAACCAAACCCGGGGCGTACGTATGCACACGGGTTGGTTTTCCGTATAGTGTTCTCACGAGCAGTTCGAAGCACCGAATACCGTTATTTCGTGTAGTATATATAACGTTTACACGGAATAATAACGATCATTTCGGTTCGCCTCGTAGTATTCCGCACGACTCGTGATTACCACTGTGCAGCAGCTACTCACATAACTTATATAATATTTATTTACTACTCAGTCCGGTGATGTAACCGATTCTGGAATTTACGCATCTAACCGCATCCGAAAGACGATTAAAGGATTTCAAATTTTTTTTTTTTTTTTTTTTTTAGAATACTTATAAAGAACTGGAAAAGTAAATGGAATTAATATATATTTAATTCGTAGAACGAATTTAAATACGTACTCGAGTGTTGTTTAATATTATAAATCGCGAAACGCAATTGTTAAAAATAATCGTTAATTTTCTTCGTAATTTCGAAAATAATGACGAGACGAAATATTAAAACGAAAAATCGCTTTCGATTTTCAGACGTTTATAGGCAATTTGCAATACAGCAATTCGATTAATTCGCCGAAGAGGCCATTTTTCGGCGTTGTGGCTCGAAAACGATGTTAGACATTGTTATTCCAACTATATGTATTCAAAAAAAAAAAAAAAAATCTTGCAAATCGTTAAGTCACAATTTCTTTTTAAAAACGTTTCGAAATTTTCGACAGAGAGCGTGTATTGCGTCGAAGCTCCGCCGAAAATCGTTTTACCGTTATGCAATGATTTATCGCGTCGCTCGCAAATTTTTAGTATAATTGAAAAAAATCTAAAATCTTTTTCCATTCCAAATATTTCGCTCTAAAGCGTCGTCCACGACATCCCGCGGCTCGTAACCTTTTTTTTTTCATCATAACGCTACGAATATTATACGATTTGAATCAAAGGAAATCATCAAAGGAGGCGCCGTTTCTTTTCAAAAATAAACAAATGAAAGTACAAAAGTAATTATCGAACGGTTATTAACGAAAAGCAATTGTACAGTATCCGAATACGAGTGACAAAAATCGCACGAATCGCAAAATCATAATCCTAAACGACGCGTTCCATCTGCTGGAAGTACTGAACGTTATTAAATCCATCGATCACAGTAATACGCTGTACTAGACAATTCTCGTTCAATAAATAATATTGATATAAAAGCGAATCGAGCCGACACTTCGCAGTCTCGTTTTCGCTGAGCTCGTTTTTGAAAACCATCGGTCGTCACAAGTATGATGCGCTACGATGACTGCGGACACAAACAACGAAAACATTATACGTTCGTCTTGTTTGCGCGGAGGAAACCCGGTTTAACACAACGTCAAACACACGTCTTGTTAGAACATTCGCTTTGTAACTCGTTAAAACTTGGCGAATTCATTAATTAAACAATCTTATTTCAGAATCATATTTTACACGACAGATTGTAATTTCGTAAAGAAGGGATTCGCGATTTTCGATATATTCATTTCATCCGTTTTTACGATTGGCAAACTACGACGAACTATTTAGCCCGCCGAATCGTCCGACACGAAAGACAGTCGCCGGGACTAAACGATAACGCATTAGATTTTTGTAGATTCGTGTAAAATCGCTTTCCGTCCTAAATAACGGAACGAGCTTCCATATTTTATTCTCCTTTAAACATTTATCGATCGCTCCCCGGAAAATTTCGGTTTGAATTTCGTTTTCCAAGTAAACCGTACTATTTTGTGATTATATAGTAATCGGTTCGAATATTTCCGCCAATAATTACGAATGCGATTTTATAACGATTGTTCGTAAAATCATTCTGAATTGATATAACAGTAATACATTTAAACGTTTCAGGTGAGTTCAGTAGAAAATCGAAAATTAATTATAAACACGAATTTTATATTATAACGAAAAGAGAAAAAAAAACGAACGCGGTGTATTTTACTTATAAATCCAACGAAAAAATTATTTTCTAAGACAATCCCTCCGTATTTCGCGGTGTTCTCTGAAAAAAGTTCACTGAATTATTGTAATAAATCGTCGAAACTGCGGCTCTTTATGATAATTCACGCATTATTATTATTATTATTATTATTATTAAATCGTTCACTGAATATTATAATGTATTATAAATAGCCGAACTAATGGGATGAAAAATAATTACCTGCAGAATTCAACTGTGTGCGACTATTTTTATCATTTCGATTTAAACGTTAAAAATACATTTTAATTGGTACGAAAATACCGATTTATTTGCGTATCGTTTTATATTCATATTGATACATGCGTAGTCTTACAAATGTCGAATGTATTTTTTTATTATTATTATTATTTATATATGGCGTCCCTAGAGTATTATATATATATATATAAAATTGGACGAAGAATCATCGAAATACGTTTTTCAAATTATTATATAGGTACCAGCACCGCGTCGGTGCTCGAATGCCATTTTTGAAACAACGTTGTTTCGTTATGTATTTATAATCATTTTTTATCATAATGTCTTAACGGAGAACGTATTGATTTTTAAGGGGAAAATGTGTTATATTTATGCTGTATAAAGCGCATGAATGTGAACGAAACGAACTGTATAATATGTTATATATAGTTGTGTCTACACGAGCCAGATATACAACAACGTGGATCGCATAATTTTTACACGTTTTTTTTTTAAAAAAAAATAAATAAATTAGTTGTAAAATTTGTAATACTCTAACGTATATGATACGCGATTGACTTAGGATATGAGAAAATATTTTATTAAATAAAATAACATCAATATTATTGATATATTAATATTTTATATTTTATTAGCCGATAATGACCACCGAAATCGCCTATTATAATTAAATACACAATTGTTTATTTTACGAATTGGTAATTGCATAATATATTGTTGCCGATTGAATTTATACGGACGAATCTGTTGAGCACACTAATTGTTTTAATATTGTTTTTAGACATTTTTTTTTTTTTTTTTTTTGAAGTTCGGTTCGGGTTCGAATAAAGAAACAACTAATAAGTTCGGTTCGAGCTCGAAAATCTCGTCTCGCAACATCACTATCGATCGAATCGATAAACAATATCGTTATTTCGTGGAAAAAAAGAAAAGAAAAGAAGTAGTTGTATTAACTACTATTAATATGGCCCATTCGTCTGCGGAGACGATAAAAAAAGCTCCGCATAAATCTATTTTACCCCGTGGCACGTCGTCGTCGTCGTCGTCGTATTTACGCGTATACGTATTATTTTTCCCCGCGTGTGTCGATTCAAAGTTTTTTTTTTCCACTCTTATCGCGCATCTTTTATTTCGTATCGTTTTATTTTTATTTAATTTTCGTTTTTACTATTTTGTATCGATATATTTACTATTTTATATGATATATTATTATTAATGTTTTGTATTTAATAACGACGAGCGTTAAACAGCAGCGACGATACAGAGAATGCGAGGAGGTATTTATTTATTTATTTTTTTTTTATACACACAGTGCGTTGTGCGGTTAGATTTGTGATATCGCGTCGTCCGATATATATATATTATATATTATAATTTATATATATATAATATATATTTTATATATATATATATTATAATAACATTGTAGTCGAGCCGTTCGGCCGGCACCGCACCATTAATCTTCCGGTCCGTAGTGTTTCGCCTGACCGCCACCTGCACACACGCCTCGGCGCAGTTTTCGGGGCACTACCGGCCGGAGAAATTTGACACGCGAATACGTCATGAGACGTGCGTATCCCAGTCGTCGTAATGGTCATGTATTATTATTATTATTATTATTATTATTATTATTATTATTATTATTATTATTGATATATATATATATATATATATGGAGTTCGGAGGACGAAATACGAGGGAGTTCGATTTTGTATAATCTATAATCGTAAAACCACCGGCGTATATATTATTGTACAAACGGCTATTTGTCTTTCATCGTAAATGACAATATATTATAGAATACGTCAAACGCTCGTTGTCGAATTAATAATAATAATAAATAATAATAATAATAATAAAATGTCAATATAATATCGTGTTATTAATGTGTGAATACAAAAGAAGCTATGTATATAATAATACGTATACGAGCACAATACCTATTCTCTTTAGAACGTTATAAATAAATAAATACAATTACGACTGACTTTTGCCCGTCCAATTTTTTTTTTTCAACTCATTACGTTAAGTAATGACGATTCACTTACTACCACCCACAATACGCAATCGTAGTATATCCAACGTTATCAGTATTATAAATGTATTATACAAGCAGGGCCCGGGGCGCTTTAAGGCCCCAGACAGACGACCAGCGCAAGCCGGACATTTTTTTTTGTTTTCAATCAAAACAGTGGTCATCTATTCTAAATCCGATCACACTCCTAAATAGCAAAATATCGTGAAAATATTTTGAATAATTAAAAATCACTATATATACTTAAAGAAATAATAATAATAATAATAATACATTTATCGACAATTGTGTTCGAATAATTATTTTATCCAGAAAAATAAATTAAAGCAAAAAAAAAAATTAAAACTTAAGATTGTCAAAAAATAAAATTTTTTTTTTAAATATAATTTAAGCAAACTTAATAGGACTTACGTCGTGTAAAATGTGCAACCTTTATTATCAAAAATTACCTATTTATGACTCAAATAGCTCAATATCTAATAAATATTATAAAAATTGGAAGACGTTTTTTTGAAAATTTTCGTTAATTTGTTACTTATATATGCGTGTGTATATAGTGCAAAGTTCCATATATTGGCAATAAATTGCTACAACAAATCATCACGTTGTAGACGATTCAACTAATAAAATAAATAATCGCGCTACAATCACATTCGCTCATAATTTCCTCGGTGTTATACGTAAACGATCACTTTTTTGTTTCGATCAAACTGTTGCTTTAACTTGGCTTTAAATTATATTATACGGACAATCGCTTGGAAACATACTGAAACACTTCACGATCGACGGTATGTGGCGGAAAAAATTCCAATAAAATTTACGTATTTCGAATGAAATTCTTTTAAACGTTTTGATTTCATTATTATTTTTTTACTCTCACCTGAATATTGTAAATTGGATTACTGTATTTAATATTATCAATCGATTTACCTCTATGTATTTTATTTCGTGAACATTTCTTTTTCGAAATCTTTCTCGTAGAATTTTACAATAATATATATTATACCGTTTATATATGTATGTCTATATTTTGAAAACACTCGTTTTTACGATCGGAACAGAACTCGTCGTTAAACTGTTAATTGTTACGGTATCAACACGCTGTCGACCGCGTAATAATGAAAATAGATCAATGGAAATATGCCAAATATGAAAATAATACGACATTTAAACGGTATGACATTTACGTGTGTAAACTGTTGTTAAATCTTTTTTTCAATCTGTTCGGATCTATACGGTTGACGCGAAGAAAAATATAAACTATAACATTCACGACACGGACAGTTATTGCATTGTAACGCGATTTTTAATTCGCAGCGAAGTTTTGCGTCACGCGATTCTTATATTATTCCCGTTTAATAAAAGCCTAATAATTTCCCTTCGCTATCACCTGTGGACCGCGTGCCAATACCGTCCTTAAGCTACAATTCCCGCGAGTAAAAATTTAATAGAAAAAAAAGAATTCGCGTTATAATTTAATTTTAATTTTTTTTTGCGTCGCGTTAAACTCCAGTGTGTATTCTTGATCGCCGCGTAGAATTTCCCGAATGAACGGCTTAAAGTGCCACACACACAACACGCGATTCCGGTGCGTAATGTCTCGAACTTACTTAATGGTTTCACAGTTAAATGGGAAATGGAAATATTTCCCGGGACTTTATGTACATGTAATTCCGTCGCGGTCCACGTCCGTCATTGATACATCGTTTCTCGTGTGCAATTCAAATGATATTTCAATGAATACTGTTACGTTTTCTCCGTTATAATGCTTAACGTAATAATATTGGAAGTAATCACTGTAAAAACATATCATGTAAGATATACGCGTTCACATTATTTTATGCGTTCGTGCGGCAACGACGAGTCCATTTCGATGACAAGATTCTCGTTACATCACGTGTTTTTGTATCGAACAATACGTTTTTCGTTCGTGTATAACATCTCCTATTAATGTTATTAACTGAATAATAAAAATAATAATAAAATTATATTAAATTTCTTCGATAAACTATATACAATTTATACGCGTTGTTGTTCGAATTAGAGAAACCTATAAACAGTGATGTAATAAGGGAGGGGGATTTAAGAGTTCAAATCCCACCTCCCTGTGATGGTTTTTTTTTTTTTGCATAATAATTACAAGTATTATCAACGTTTTATTGATAACTGTTTTGTACAGCTATTGGATGTCATGACTTGAAATAATTTTTATTTTATTTTACATTAATAATATAATGTGTATAGGAGAAAGGTACGATTATCAGTATATGATTTAAATATATAATTTCTTAAAATATACCTATTAGGTATTACCTAAGTAGACAAAAGTGATTAATTATTTCAATTGTCATTTCCTACCAGAATAATATACTTTGTAGAAAAACTCGAGAAACTTAGGCTGTAAAACCAAAACTAATCACATTTATGAATTAAATACCACAAAAATTATAATTGTTATAAATAGGTCAAAATTAAAAAAAAAATGTCTAATATTGTTTTCGTTAATATATCCTAGTACAAAAATACATATATAATATAAAATTTAAAAACCTTGGGCCACTAATTTTAAAATAGCATAATTTTTCGAAAAAAATAAAATTTCACTTTGTTGAAAAACTTAAAATGATAACAAAATAAAATTGTGATTAACTATTTTAATGTTTTTTGAGTACAGTTGAAGCAATATACGTATGACATTGTTATAAATGTTTAGCCTTAAAAACAAATATTTTTTCTTTCGTGAATAAAACACCTCAAAACCTATAATTGTTATAAATGGCCTAAATTTGAAAGAAAATGTTTGAAAATTATTTTTTCCGAATATAACATAAAGTTACGTGTTTTTTTTTTTTAATATTTCAAGTTTCTATAACCATTAGTTTAAAAATTACAAATAAATAAAAATTATCGATTTCGACGAAATCGCATTTTTTTTGTTTTTATTGTTTTTACGTAATTTTTCGATAATTTTTGAACTTTTTTTTTTTTATTTTGAGGAAATCGAAAAATGACCTCTAGCTGAAATATCGACTAAATGAAATTTATTATCGAAAACGAACTATGACTGTAAAAATCAGAGCACTAATTCTGGTAGAATTTTTAGAATCAGACATAAAAAAAGCACATCGTTGTAAAACCAATGGATTGTTCGCTCCACTCAGAATATATAATTAAGAAATGTGCGAAAACAAATTTTAATTTTTTGTACTCGTCATTTCATATATAAAACAGATTTCTATCGCGGTCTGACAGGCCAGGTCTATTATAAATCGAGAGCATATACATTCGTTATTTTCCTTCTTTGACAAAGTGTATAACGTGTTGTGAGTTCGGTACACCGGTAAATTATATCGCATTTTTTTAATAACACTTTTCCCCGTTTTCACTAATTTTTGACTACGCCACTGCCCATATAGTCATGTTCCGCCGTCAAAAATGTAATTTACGCTCTTAACTCGCACGTTATAACGTTCCGTCTCTTTCCGAGACTAAAAAAGTTATTTCTTCTCGTAATTCACGAGCATATATTTATTTACCCGAGTGTTGTTTACTCGTATATTTTAACAAAAACATTGTTTTATTTACTCTCACTCTACTACACTCGAAGTTATTCGTTATTTTATTTATTTATTTTTTTTTAATTGAATTCAATTTCGCTCTTACTGCAGCGGTTTTTCACTGTATACAATGTAATACGGTAAATTGGATTTTCATTGCTCAAGGTGACGTTTTTAATTATATTGCGCTCAAAATCAACGTGCTCGCCATTTTCGACTTGTTATTATTATTATTATTATTATTATTATTATTATTATTATTATTATTATTGTTTGCAGGCTGTGTTATTGCGCGTACACCGTTTTATACACGAACGTATATAATTGTTGTTATTATTTAGTACATATAACACAACGTCAGAGATTTACCTACATTCAAAACAAGCCGAACAAGGGTTTGAAGCGGCAAATTTTCAGTCGGAACAATCGACTCTCAGAATCCGAACTGAAAAATTGTCAAACCTTAAAAGTCAAAGAAACTATTTTAATACTATTCGTGTGTTCAGTTATTTAATTATTTGTGTATTTTTAACGTTTTACGGGAAATAACGTTTTATACATTTTTGCAAATATCGAATTTAATTAACGATACGTTTTTTTTTTTTTTATTTTAATCGGATTTGAAATTGTTGTTCAAATTCGTATGACCGACGGGAAAGTCGAAATTTCACGTTTTAAAGCGATCGCGAGAAAAATCGCTTCAGAAACGTCACGTGTTGTATTATAGAGACGCGAGCACATCGCGATCTTTTTGCGAGTTCCTAATACGCGCTCACTGGACGGGTTGTCTTTTGCCTGACGTTGATTAATGCGCACCATCAGTAATGCAGAGGACTATAACGGACCGTCTACAATGAAACTAAGTCTCATCTTCTCGTTAGTGTCACGTCAACATCAACGGCTGTGTAATAATATGCGCTGGACACGCGCTGTACACGATTGTGTTTAAAATCGCGTTGAAGAAAATGTCTTAAAAATATAATTTTTTTTTTAGAAAAATACAGGCTTGGGAGGGGGCCGCGGCCCTTAGGGCTCCCCCCCCCCCGCCTCCTTGGAGCCGCGCCTGGTTCAACTCGGTATTTTACGACGACGACGCGAGGACGATACGGTTTTTCGCGTAGGCGTACCACAGGGGAAAAACGCGTGCGTGACGTCACGCCGCCGCCGCCGCCGCCGCTTGAGGAAAACCGCGCGGGCTTGCGTACGTGCTCGCACACACATAACACACGGGGGCGCGCTCTCGACGCGCAATGTGTGTGTGTGTGTGTGTGAAATACATTTTTGTATTCGCCGTGTATACTTTTCATACGTTCGTCGACACACACACACACACACTCCGCGGATATATAAAATACGCACACGCGTCGTCGTCGATTGGGCGTATTTATCGAATTCCGTCGGTGATGGGCGTGCGCGTTTCCCGTGACCGTGTGTGTGCTACGACGGTTCGCACAGTATGTGTGTGTATGACAAGCGGGGCGAGAAATGTGCGCGCGCAACGCCGAGACGACGTACGAGAAGAAGAGGCAAAAATAATAATAATAAATATAAAAAACGATTTTATTATATTTTTGTTCGTATCTTTCGCGTATATACGCGTATAAAATATATGTATATATCGGACTCGACGGTTTTCTCGTGTTGTACACGACGTAGGACGGGCGTTTCTCTTCTTATTTCACTTTTCCGCCGTGCTTTTGTAAAAAAAAAAACGACGACGGCGGCGGTGTTTTTACTTTTTCGCAGGGCGTCTTCTCCTCGACGCGCCGTACCACACAACCGTATTGCACCGGCGCGCCGCCGACGGCTAACGCGATTCGCACGTGCGAGAGTGTGCGTCGATCATCGTCGTCGTCGTCGTCCGCTTTTACTATCACACAATTATATTATTATTATTATTATTATTATTATCGTTATTATCGTTATTATTATTATTATTATTATTATCGTTATTATCTATGGAGTATATTTGTTGCCCAGTTTACACATTCATTTGTCGCTCCTCCCGCGCTCTGACCATCGCACTTATAACTGCGCGCAAAAAAAAAAAAAAACAAAAAATCATTACCGACTGATTTTCTAACGAATGCCGCACCCGTTTTCTTTTAAGACGTATCTTATGTAAATGCAATTACGAATAAATCGCGATATTGCGTTAATGTTTTCGATTTTCAGACAGGGCCGATCGAAATAATTGATTTATAAGCCGATTCAATATAATTTACCTGTATCGTATTACGTTTCATTTCGTCATTAACCTATGGGTCTTCGACGAACGTGTATTTAATACGTCCCCGTGATAACAATATAATAAAACATTATCGCAATGAGAACGGAATTTATCTTATAACCCCGGGCCGACCGTGTTTTTAGAATTATAAAAACTCGCAGTTTATTATAAACGGTGCCTACACGAAGGATTATTATTTATGAGACGAATTAGCGCCGACCGATACGGACGCACACGTCGGGATGACGTAAAAACATTTGTGATTTTTATTTCCCGTTTCCAAAGCCTGCAACGTTCTACCGATGTAATCTCACATTGTTGTCTGGAATGTCAAAAAAAAAAAAAAATAATTACTCCGATGATATTCCTTGGTAAAAACTTCTCGTACGTTGTACGTAAATACATTAAGGCGTGCATATCGTCCAGGCACATCGAATTTCAAAATAGACGTTCGAAATTCACCACTGTCTCGTACGTAAAAAAAAAAAAAAAATAAAGAAACGGTATTTTAGTAATAATACTCTTACGTAATGTATCGGACGAATTGAATCCAGTATTCGTTTAGAACACTGAATCGGACGGAATCATTCGTTTGTCCGAGGCGACCTCGGAAACCGATTTTCTTTTATACATTCGCTTTCGGCGTATTACACGTTTAATTTCACATTGCGTACAACGCTTTACGCACTAAACACCTTGTAAGAAAATCCCGACGCACCGGGTTTTATGAAACGAACTGTCCCGTTTAGGAACGTCGCGCGAGTCATTTGGTCCGCGTAAGAGTTCACGTTACTCGGCGATAAGTACAATAATTTTTTTTTTTTTAAACAAGGAAAACTCCATAATAAAGACTCGGATTCCGAATTCCGTATACGCTTGAGCGTAACAAACTAGATAAATTATGCGCGTTCGCGTCAGTGGCGGACGTGTTACGGGTGTAAATTTTTACTCGTGTTTTTTCATATGTCGAGAGACTCCATAAAAATATGCTTATATGTTCGGATTGCAATGTTGAGTTTGTAATTGTGTACGTTATTACGTTTAGCCGGTGTTCAATTTTCACGCGAGTGGATGGCGTTCGCGTCATTGACGGCGATTTAAACAAACACTTTTTTTTCATTACTAATTATTCGTGGCTTTTCAATGTAAATTCCTCTAGATTTTTGAAGAAATTTATACGAACGACACTATTTTTTTTTTTTTTTTTTTTTGATTTTAAGTAAAGTTTTTACGAAATATTATTTTCGGCGTATTACTTTGGATATTTAAACAAGTCGACCGAATATACTTTAGGGTATCCGATGGTCGAAGTGGCTCGAAATAAGTATGGGGACAAGTACGGTGCCATTATTTTAGATTTGGAACGAAGGGAGGCAAAGTTACTACTCATACTATTGAAGAATATAAGCAAAAAAAAAAAAAAGTATTTTTTTAATAACTTGAATTTTTCGACAAAGTATTATTATTTTGATACAAAACGACAATTGAAATCAAACATTTTTGTCTACATAGGTATATTTTAAGAAATTATATTAAAATGATTTACTAATAATCGTACTCATTCTTATACACACTATATTATCAATAAAAATTAATAAATTGTGTTACGCCGAAGTTCTCTTTAGAATCATTTAATCGAATTCAATGATCTATCATTGCTTTCAAATAAAAAAAATCGCAAAAATCATTATCTAAGTAATTCATTGAAACGACGTCCACAAAAACCCGCGGCTCGCTACACTTTTTCATTTAAAATATAAATGCATATATTTGGAAGAAAAACGATACTACTCTTACTAAATTTAAGACATATTATTATTAATATTATTATTGTTATTATTAATATTAAATTTATTTTCACCCATTTATTATTAACTCGTCGTACATTTTTTCGGCTAACCGCTGTTAATACTCAATTGATAATACGATTGTTTATCGATATTTCTTTTAATTTTATAACAGCTCAAAATACTATTACAGTTGTACAGAATTAATACATTATTTTTAATTATAAATAATTATTAATTATCTCGAATTTTATATATTATCAATTATTATTTAATGAATTGTTTAATAGTTTATTGAAATATGTTTTAATTTGATTTAACGTGAATATTTTTTTGCTTCTTCCCATGTTTTAATGCATATAATTCCGGGCCATACAGATAAACAATACAAACACACTGAGTAATGAGCACTAATAATAATTTACAAAACGCGTCAATTATTTTTAATTAGAAATTTTAGAATTTCAATTGTCATTAAAATCGTACCGAACACTCAAACCGTTTATTATATATATATATATATATAAATTATAATGTAATTATCTTATAATATAAAGACGAGTTAATAATGAATTTTTCAAATAAAAGCAGCACGTTTTTTTCCCCATTCTAACGAGTCATTTATAATTGAAAATCTAGTAATAAAATCATTTTCACTAAACTTTTTTATACAGATTATTAAAATCGCTCTTTAGAAACTTTTTTATTTGTTTTTTTTTTTTTTTTTTTTTTACAACACAAATAGTTTTACGAAACCGTGACAAAAGGATTGCAAGTATTAGCTATAAAATGAAAGTTTCTCAAAACAATTTAATAATAATAGAAAAGAAAATGTTAGTAGACAACCGCCGATCTCTATACACTATATAGTTAGTTTGACGAAGAAAAAGTTGCGAAAAAGTACATATTACGTTGGTACTATAAATAAAATTGTATCCAACAGCATACAGCAACATTTTCCTAAACTGAAATAATTCAAAAGATTCGTCTTGACACGGAACGACTTCACTGAAATCGATTCGATAAATATTTTATTTTAAATCTATACTACTGCTAATTAGCATTTATTAAAATGTAACATTTCATTTCTAACTTTGAGCATATTATAACATACATATTGTTAGTTTGTTTGGAGGATAAAAATGTACAGATAACTATTAACATAGGATTAAATTGACATTTGAATTATAAAAATTCACTACAATTAGACAATTATTAATAGTCGTAGTATTCCTTTTAAACAACCAAAAGCATTAGATATTGTTGACAAATAATCGATTATCTAAATCCCAAATTATTATTTAAAATAAAAATTATAAATGCATATAGAGGGACATACCGTAATATTCAATAAATCAAATTGAAATTAGTTGAATGTCAATTTTTGAAAACCTGGAAGTCAGAATTTCAATAAACATTAACGCATATGTTATAAAACACACGTCTGGACATTTCCGAGTTAAAGATTAAAATTAAGTTAATTAACGCGTTACTATTTTTTTTTTTAAATTTACTTGAAAAGTTTAACCCAGAAACTGACGTGCGTTGACTTTTTATAAAACACCCGAGTCAAGTTAAATTTTGTAATATTCGCCTATAGCTACGATAGTTTATTTATTCTATATAAATAAGATTATATAATATTTTTTTTTATTCTCTAAATAGATTTTGGCAGCTCTCTCGTTTTTTTTCTTTTTGTCGATACTCAGAAAATGTTTAACTTTTAACTATAAGTTAAGTTATTTTTATTCAAAGTCAACTTTTAACTTATAAATTTAACAGAAACAAATATCGTAATAATTTTAACTCGATTGAATATTTTAAATTAATTTGACGCGATGAGTTGAAAAGAAAAACTGTTAACACGCCCGGCATTGCTAAAAAAAACAAGAAAATTTACCAAATTGTTTTCGAAATTTATCGCACAATTTCGATATTGTTATTCGTTGTGCGAACTAAATTCATTTTTACGATTAAACGTTTTAAATGTTTGATTATTATACTCAAGGTAAAAAAAATGGAACGAACAATAACAAAAATAACAATAATAATAATAATAATAATAGGACAACCAGAACAATACGAGCATAAATATATGCGTATACGAAAATTTAACAACGGGCTCTTATTTTATTAGTCGCATTAATAAAACGTGTCGACGAAATATGGAAGAATAAAAAAATTATAATAATACCTCAACGAATTTAATCGTATTCCCTGTTGAAAAATAATAATAATAATAATTTTCAAGAAAAAAAAAAAAATAACGTAACGATTTTTATACGAAAACAACACTCTCGTCGTCGTGTATAAAATTAGATAATTTCTCGTCACACACAAAATATGCCGCCCGTCAATACACCGGTGGCGGAAACAGACAATCTTGAAAATTGTTATCCATGTAAAAGACGAGATGATGATGATGATGATGATGTTATAGGAGACGTAGGATAAAATAACGTTTTATAAATTGAGAAAATAATTATTGTATATATATATATGTATACGTGGATAGTGGTCAGCGGTGCGGGAAACTATACGTTTTTTTTTTTTTTTGCTTCGTCTATGATTGTCGGTTGGAAGGAGGTGGTAGGAAAAGAAGAAAAAAAATTACAAGTTACAAGGACCATTGTAATATCGTTATTGTGCAGTACGTTCAGCATTGGTATCACCGTGGTGGAAAATCGATGCCGCACAAGAGATTTATGAGCCAAGAAAATTACGCATGGTTAAAATCACTCATGCGGTGTTTGTAAATAGATTTGCGCGTTTTCCAAACCCGTTGTCGTGGCTCTTTTTTTGTTATTCTACCATATTTCAATATTAATACACTGCGCAACAATACAATATAATTATTTATTGTATAGGAAATTGATTTTAAACATTTTTTTTTTTTTTTTTATAAAGCATATTATTATAAAACGCGTTATTATTATTATTCTACGCGGTTTATTTTCGAGTTGATTTCGGTTTTCTTTTTTTCTTTTTTCTTTTACTAAACTTAAATTGTTACGTAAAATGTCGTTTCAACGATATTCGTATTACTATTTTCGCCGAAGTGTTCTTGTGAATTCGAATGAAAACGATAAATAAATAATCTAACCTGATTTAATTTTTAAACTTTTTTTTTTTAAAGTGTTATAATCGAAATACGTCATTTCAGATGTAAAAATCGTGAAAATAATTTCAGGGATAATAATCGTGCTTTATCGTCTTCTTTATTATTACTTTTTTTTTTTTAGTCTTTTCTTTCGGACTGTTAAAGTGAACAATAATAAACGTAATTATTATAATTAATAAATAATATTGTTATTATTATGAATACGGATATCGTTTCACGATTTTTTCCAACGAGTTGTTAAATGTAACAACCCATAAATTGTTGAAACGTAAAGCAAAAAAAAGAAAAGGAAACGAGTTTAATTATTACGTATCGCGATGAGGTACGTTTTTCTTAAACAACGTTGTCGCGTATAATTACAGAGAATAATGTTGATTTTTTTTTTTGAGAACAAAAAAGAATTACCAGATGATAAAAAGAAAAAATTTTTTTTATGGATAATGTGACGCGTATTGCAAAGGGATATAGAAGAAGAAAAAAATGATTTTAACGTTGTGCGTGCGCTATTATAAACTATAGTTTTCTTTAAACCGTCAATAAGATACGTCAATAAGTTCGAAAATTACCGCTGAGTATAGTGTCAGGAGGAAAGAAAACTATTACGAAATAATAAAAATATAATTGTCATATGCACTCGCGAATATGTGAAAAGTATTTTGGATTTAATGAAAAAAATACGCCGGACATACAAAATCTGTATATATATATAAGTATAACACAATGTGTAATAGTATTTTTTTTTTTTATATATATAATCGCTCGTTTCTAATAAAAATATGGAATGTGTCAACACGAGTTTTATTTCGTTCGCGGACCTACTATTAGGATTTTTCTTTTCTATCGCACTGATCGCACAATTTTGACGATACCATTAATAATTATTCACTATTTTAATCGAAATGTGATGAATAGTGTTTAGTTGAGATCCTACAGCAAGAGACCAGTGTATTTTTGTGAAAGCGTTTTTGTAAAACATACAATTGATAAACATGTTAGGCATGATATGAATTTTTTAATATTGTATAATAAGCCGGACCGCATCACGCCGACTCAGTCCGCTCGCGGTGTTGACCAATTAACCGTCGCCGGGCGCGCGCGCGTTGCGCAGACGTACGAAGACTATACGTACGAATAAAATTTAAAAAAAAAACCCCCTTAACCGATATATAATCGTCCGTTATTTATTCGCAAGCGTTTCGTTTATTGTTTTTTTTCGTGTTCGGCAACAGTACACTGAAAAATAAACGTGTTCTGAACACGATTAACGCGAAAAACGATTAAATTACAATTCAAGTGTCATAAGACAGGATAAAACTATAATAAAATATATATATATGTACGGACTACGATGTAATAAAATAGAAACAGCTATTTTTTTAAATTCTTTGGTTGTCTGAGTCTCCGCTATACTACGCAATGTTAAACGACATATTATGTCAATTATTATCATATGCAGTTTGACAAGGATCGGGCCATATCTAAAGCTTTTTGATTAGCCTCCGTGAGGTCCTTGTTATTGCAGGTGATTGGGATTGACACCTGCGACATTCCAATAAATGGCCCGTTGTCTGCTCCTCAAAGTACACCCGCATAAAACACTTGTAGTTTCGTCATATCGATTGAACGAAACAGTCCACTATATTAATCGAAATTCTGAAAATTATATAATTTTCTTTAAATTATAAAATCCGCACGTCGACCGGTGTCTGCGGACACCATACGGATTTAGAACGTTTCCGTTTGCTATTAAAAAAAAAATAAAAATAGAGACACCATATAATATAATATATATATATATATACGTTATAATGTAAAACATATTTTCTCACGTGAAACAATAATATGTTATTTTTACGTCGTTAACGTAGTTCTCATCGGATCGCTACAATACGCCGTGCATAATGCCAAAGAAAATATAACATTTCACAATATCGTCGGTACTGACACACGAGCGTATAAAAAACATAATATTAACGGGAACGTTTCATTGTTCGGATTTGAAAAAAAAAAAGAAAAAAGAAATCCAAACGTACCCACAGGCTCGCAGACGTGATACAAACGACGATAATAATAATAATAATAATATTAAAACCTCGCGTTAAATAGTATTTCAATCGGTACGCATCTCTGATCAATCGGCATGACACAATATCATAATAACCGCGCATGACTTCGAGTACGATAATTTATTACGTTGCACGAGGATAATTAGATTTTTATTCATTTATTTATTATCATATTTATTTTTTTTTTTCGTAACACGGACACAGAGATACCACTACTAATAACAGTATGCGCGATGGAAAATGGTTCGCACTGTGTGTGTATAAATCTTACACGTATTATTATTATTATTATTATTATTATTATTATTATTATTATTATTATTATTATTATTATGTGTACAGTGTTGTGGGTGGTGTGTACACGTCGTTACTTTTTCTTCTTCTTCGTGTAATCTGGGTCAATGGATATGCGGTTCGGATTATTTGTGTTATTATTGTAGTGCACGATCCTTACATGTATACCGAGAAGAACGGTTTTTTTTTTTTTTAAGTTTTTAAACGGACCGAATACTCCGTTTGTTTCGTTTTGTTTTTTTTTCCATCTCCTATAATCGCTCGTTTTTTTTTTTTTTTTTACTTTTTTCAAACGGTATACACGCGCGCGCAAACAGCATACGCGTCGCCGCCGTTTTATCCGGCGGTCGGTTCGTCATCAGCTGTGGTAGACGGACAAAACACGAATAACCGCGCGCGCGCGCGCGGAGATAACTACTACATATGATATATCCGTCCGTTCTAATGAGAGAAGAAAACAAAAAAAAATCGACCGCGACATTAAAAACTCGAATATTTATACTAATATTATTTATAATAATATAAGCGTATATTTTCGTACGTTTAAAACGTTTTTTTCTTTTCTCGCTACACCACGGCAATAAGTAACGGTGTGTGTTAACATCGCAGGGACGGATTTACCGTGCTATAGCTATTGCAATTTTTGTTTGTTTTGGGCGTCTAGGAGAGGAAAAATAACCCTTATTTTCGATTACATTTCAGTATACCGCAACGAACGACGATATTTTTTATATATATATAACTACACAAGAGTAAAAAAAAAAATGAAAAAAAATGACATTGTTAATGTTTACTCTGTAATTTTTGGTAATAATTTTAATATTTACGCGTTCTTGTTTTCTTTTCACAAATGCCTTAAGACTTTTTATATTATACCGATCTAAGAACTTCAACGAAATTCTTTTAGTTGTTCTATAAACTTCCTATCATTAAGAAGGAAACAACGAATCTCAACTTTTGCCACGGATTAAAATCTTTACAACACTCATCTGCACATTACGCGATTCCCCACATAAGGCGTGTATGGTACATCCATAAAAGTTGTCGACTTTTTCACAAATCGTTTGTATATCAATTATTATGTTTTCGCAATTAATATTCGAATTAAAAAAATTTTTTTTTTCGAAACCATCATAATTTGTTAGCAATTACTGTTTATTTTTTAAAGGTTTTATACTAATTTTAAATTGAATTTAAAATTTCAATATAACGTGCTTTCATGGGTTAACACTGTGAAAAGTCAATTTGAATTAGACAATTCAGCGGGTTTTTTTTTTTTTTTTTTTTTGCTGACTTAACGGAAATTGAAAGTGTAACACGCTCTAACGTCGAGATGGTCGACTTTTTTTTATTTGTTATTACTTTTCACAACTTCATTAATGAATGCGTAAGTACAAGCGTTTATTCACACTATTATGGCAGTGATTTTTTTTTTCATATTATTAGACATGAAATTATCGCGATTGTGGTCAAGTAATTTCATAAATCGTGAAAAATTATTGAATTTACATGATTTACTACAATTGCGAAAAAAAATCCTATAGCATCGTTCATAAGAAAATTCTAAATACGCGTCTGAATGTCAATATAACCGACTTGAAATATTATCGTTATGTACCGAAAATTATTATTAATATTATTCCTGACTAGTCATACTTACGTAACATATGAAAAATCGTATTTCATATTAATTCAAACGAGTACATCGAAAGAAATCCGAAATGAAATGCGTTCGACACGGCCGATACTTCGTTCAGAATCGCCTTTTGGTAGTAAAAAAAAAAAAAAAAAAAAACCGGCAAACGTCATTTTCTCCGCGTTCATTAATAAAATGGTATTTTTTTTCTCCGTCGTTTATATAACGTCGATTTTTCGACATTTACCAATAAAAATTCGTCGTTTTGAACGTACCACGTAGAAAGAATACACGGCGTAGGCATAGTTTTTCTTATTGTTACGTATACACCGAAACGACCGTCTCGCAATAACCGTCAGCGACGTTGTACAGTACGTAACCATCGAAAACACCACAAATGAATACTGCGCGGGAATTATTATTATTATTATTATTATTATTATTATAATGGGCACATCGCGACGACAATTCGCGGACGAATTTCTATAGGACATATTATCATTATTTTGATGGCTGCTGCGTTTGAGACGAACGGAAGTTTTTCTTTGCTGCTGCTGCTAATGCTACAGCAGCAGTGTGTATCGGCAAATGAAAAATTAACGGGAATCAGTTTCCCCTTCTCGGCTAAAAAGTTTCCTTATTTATGTGTCATAACGAATGCCAAAAATCGCACGTTTTAATTAAATCTTAAAAATGGCAATACGCTGCTGCTACTGCTGCTGCTGCTGCTGCTGTCTGCCCGCCGCGATCCTTTGCGCTCCAAATAATTAATGAGCCACTCTTATTTTTCACTGTCAACCGCCGCCGCCGCCGCCGCCGCCCGGCCGACGGCAATCTAATAAGTCGCCAGTCGCGTCGTAAAACGGCAGGAGAAACGCGAGCCGCGAAACGCCAGGCCGGGCCGTCGCGATGCACGCGCGGAAACGTCGGACGGGACGCGAGGGATGGCTGCGCAAAGAGAGAGAGAGAGAGAGAGAACGGCACACAATATATTGTAACGCTCATTCGTCGCAGCTCTTTTTCTCTCATATATAAAAGACGTATACACATATATATATATGTACGTGTATACGGAAATAAACTTTTATTCATTAACACGACTTTGCCATTAAAAAACGGACGCGAAAGTCGCAAAACCTCCCTCGGCACCTCATACCGCTCCCCCCTTATATATATATACGAGCTCGTCGGTTTTTTTTTTTTTTTTCGAAAAGAAATTCCTCTCTCTCTCTCTCTCTCTCTGCAGTTATTTCGTACGACGACTGCTATCCGCCCGACGCTGAGCGCGGGCGGTCTCCACGCCGCCGCTGTTTTGCATACGTGAGAGATATTATTTATGCGCGAGAGAGCTAAGAAAATGAATAAAGAAATTCCCGAGACAGTGGACGGTGGCGGCGGCGGCGGCGGCAGCGGCGGTGATGAGATAGTGCGCGCGCGTTCGTCGGCCGACGGGGGTCGGTGATGTTTTTTCTCCGTCCCCGGCGCGTTTTTCCATTTCCAAAACACCCCCAATAACTCATCAACCCCCCACGCTCCTCGTCCTTTTAATATCCGTCACACTCTCTCTCTCTCTCACACACGCGCGCGCGCGAACACACACGCACGTACGCGCGTATCCGCACAGTGTCTTTATCGTTTTCGTTTTCTCTGTTGCGCTAAGAGAGAAGGGTTTAAAAACTAACCCTTACCTCGTTCTTTTATTGTGTGTGTGTGTGTGTGTGTTTAAAGGCGTGTGTGTATGCGCGCGCGCGCGCGTCTTTTTTTTTTTAATTCTACTCCTTACACTGCCGCCGTCGCCGCCGCCGCCGCTTCTTTAAAATCGTTAAAATCTGGCCGACCGAAATGAAAGAGGAGGGTATGTATATATATATATATATGCGCGCATATAAATGAGAGGAAGAAAGCGAGAGAAAAACGAACGGGACGAGGAAGCGGACAGCGGGCGGAAGAATGTGTAAAAAACTGGGGTCCCTCCGAGCCCCGTCGCTCCGTTTTTTCCTTCCTCCTTCCGCCCGGCTCGCACACCCCACTCCACCACTCCCGACCGCCGTTCCTTATCACGCGTGCCTCTTCCTTCTTGATGCTAATTGCAAACCGTCTGATTAAAGCGAAATTAAAGGCAACCCCTTGGGTTCTTTTATACACGTATATACCGCTGTACAAAAAAAGAAAAAAACACGTCTTGGTTGCCATGGCGCTTCTTTTTTTTCTTTTTTTTTTTACTTTTTATTTCATTCCGTCTCTCTTCCCTTATTTTTTACACCCCACCATCTGTCTCGCCGCCCTACAGCGCACTCGCGTACTCGTTCACACACACATGTACGCCGACGCACGCGCGCGCCCGCACACACACACACACACACACTACAGCTCTCTGCCACAACCCCGTCTCAACGTTGCTGTTCTCTCTCTCCCACCCATTCTCTCTCTCTCCTACCCACTCTCTCTCTTATCCTTCCCTCGAATTTTATTACAACGCGCTCGGCGAATATTTACATACGCGTGTATGAGAGCGAAACGGGTACGCACGGGGCGGCGGCGGCGGACGGAGAAAAGAAGGAATAGCAGCAGAACGAATCGCCGCCTCCACCGCCGCCGCCGCCGCCGCCGTAGTCGCGGAGCGCTAAAACAAAAACCGGAGGTGGCGGCGAACGGCGCGTACCGGGCGCCGGAGGTGGGCGAGCGAGTGGAAAAAACAACCTCATCGGCTTTAAGAACTATTGATTTTCGCATTTTTTTTTTTAAAAGTTCAATTAATGGCTTCGGCGCGACGACCCCGCCGGGTTTTTAAAAGGTTTATTTCGTCGTTTACATATTATTATTATTATTATTATACACACGTTACGTACGCGCGCCGCCCGTTGCAGCGTTTTCTCACGACCGCCGTGCTCTTTGTGTTACAAAAAAAAAAAAAAGAAATAAATAAAACGTTTTGTTTATATAAATCGAAATCTCGCGGTTTGAATACGCCCGCGCAGCGACGTCGCGAAGTTGAAAACAAAAAAAAAAAAAAAAACTCCAAAACTCCAATCGCCAATGAACCGTCCGGCGATGGGTCACTTTTTCCAGGGCGCGCCGAAAAATGACCAAAATATATATATATTAGGGCAGGCGCGGACGCGGTCGCAGGGTAGAGTCACAATTCGACGAGGGTTATTATGGGCTCGCATAACGTCCGGCTCTCCACGCACACGAATACGTTACCTTTGTAAAAATAAAATCGTTTATTTAATCTCTTCGATCCGTTAGAACTGGTCGCGCCACTGAGTCTCATAGTGACCATTAATTTCGGAGAGTCGGTCACTCGGAGCAGGCACTCGTATTATTATATATGCGGAAAACGGTTTTGAAAAAATTCCTATCGATTTTCGGCCATTTATATAGTAATTACTATAAACGCTGAGTCGTGTGGGAAATAAAAAAGGATGTGATTTTTCGTCTTAACGACGGGAAACACGCAACGCAGGTCTTGCAGCTTTACTCCGTCTATAATCAAAAATATTCGGAAATCCTCAGTGGCAAATGTTTTTTTCATTATCGACCATTTTAAAAATTTCGACAAAGTGTATTTATTTCGATGGAAAACACTCCCCGCGATCATTGCACTCGTAAGCGTTTTCCGGTAAAGAATTTTATTATCGAATGATATTTTACGGCCGGGGGGTAATCTTTCGATTTTCTAAATGCGTTTTAAAATATGCATTGAAAATATGTTCTATTCGCGTATTTAATTCTATTTCGATGTTCGAGTAAACAATCAAAACGACCAGCTACTTACCCAGCTATGCCCGTGTGGAGTTTTAAACGGTAAAAAAATTCAAAAATATTTTTAATTATTTATTAAAAAATTATAAAAATATCTCGCCGAAAGACGAGAACATTTTGAATTCAATATGTACTTTCCCCTTCGTCGGGGAAAAAATGAAAAAATGCGGACACTCGGAGAAGCACACGGAACAATTCTGTGAAAAAAATCGTAAAATTATTGAAATCGTTTCTATATGTACTATATATATTTATTTATATAAATTGTGTTTGAAACTCAATAACGATTTAAATGGTCCACCATGGGAACCGTTAAACGCCTAGAATACAAAAAGCTCTCACCGCCGTTGGATCTACCGAGTCTAATTGTGAATCTAACGGACCCACTCAAACGTACACGAAAAATTCCGTCGAAATCGGTCTAGCCGTTTAGGAACACACACACACGGAAAATCGAAATTTATATATAAAAATAACATTGTAGCTGTTCCGACAAACGTTTTCCTGTCAGAATGTTAATGCATTTTTTTTTTTTTTTTTTTTATTGTTTTGTGGATCTATGAAAACTATTGGAAATGTGATTTAAATTTCAAATCGCAATGTTTTATTCACATTAATTCTACTTCGACGTTCGAGTAAACAATTAAAATGACCAGCTACGCCAGTGCGGAGTTTTGGACGGAAAATAATTCAAAAAAATGTTTAATTAAATATTTACAAAAAAAAAAAATATGAAATTTATTAAATTGTCTCGTCGAAAATTTAAATTCAATGTGTACTATCACTTCGTCGAACAAAAAATGAAAAAATGCGGACACTCGGAGAAGTATTTGGAACAATTCTGTGAGCAAAAAAAATTATAAAATTATTGTAAATTCTTACTCTATACGTATATAGTTTTTCACATACGGATTTCGTTTCAAACTCAATAACAATTTAAAATACGGTCATCGTGGTAACGCCTAGAATCCCAAAGATTTCCCGTATTAGCTACCGCCCTCGTTGGGTGGTCTAATCGTGAACCCAAACCGCCCGCGGACCCACTCAAACGCACACGAAAAATTCCATCGAAATCGGTCCGAACCATGTGAGGAAGAGTTCAGTGACAAACTCACGTATCTATACAGAAGAATTATATGTATACAAAAATATAAAGGAATATCGTTTTGATAACGGCACGCGACCGATTCCTGTGGTAATACTATCGCGAAATTTATATTTGATAAAAAAAAAAAAAACGGGTTAGGAAAACCAATTTTTTTTTTATATATATAAATATATTATAATCGATGGTAATTCGTAAACTATTACCGTTCTATACGAAACGAAACTTTCGAACAGAAAAAAAATAATAATAATAAAGCGATTAATACGCCCCGGCAACGTAAAAACTTTTTTTGTTACCTTAATAACACCACCGGTGTCAACCGGCAATTATCTAAAACTCTATAATTATTATCCTAACCGCTAATTGTTATTATTATTATTATTACTAACGTAATGGCAGTGTGTACACCGGCGCCTCGGAAATGCGTTTGTTTTGCTTAATTTTTTCTATTTTTTTCTTGTCGATCGACTCTTTTTGTTTTTTATGAAAACAACTTTTTTTTAAATAACGTTACAAACGAATATTGCGGTATACGGAAATCAATAGCCAATGCATATGCGGTTGTTTTTTTTTTTTTTTTATCCGCGTAACCCGACTTCCTTTTTTTCTTTAATTGTTTACTTTTACCATACGAGAGCGACGAACGAATGACATATTCCACACGTTAAATTAAAGCAAACTCCCTCGTAGATCATCTGTGCCACTGTCGCACTCGATAAAATCAAGTGTCGGTTACGACACTGCGCATTAGACACCGCGCGTGTTATTTACGCGATCAGTTCAATATATATATATATAACATGATATTAGAATCGGTTTCGGCGCGTTCTTCGTCATATTATGACGACGACCCACACATAGACGGCGGCGCCGCAAAACCCGCGCGCCAAACGTCGTGGGAAATCGGAGAATTCCGCCGTAGCCGCAGCAATCGCCGTGCTTACGCGTACGATGATAATAATAATAATAATAATAACGGTCGTTTGATTGGCAAATCAGACCGCGCGCCTTGTTTACATATGTATAGTGTAGAAAAAAAGAAAATTGAAAATATCGATCGGCGTGGAAAAGAATAATATTGCGCGTGCGTGTAAACGGACCGAGGCTGGTCGACGGGATAAGGTAGTTTTGTTTTTTTTTTTTCTTCCTTCTTCTCGCCCGAAACGAAATCGATCGTGGCCGGTTAGATCGGACATAATGTATACGTATAAACGAACAAACGGCCATACACAGCAAACACGATCACACACGATCTCGTGATCGCGAGCGCGCGCGGGGGACATCATCATCATCATCATCATACTCGTCGTAATAATATTGTATAAATAATTGCGTCTAATTGCGATGTTTAGTGGCCGCCGCGATCGAGTCACGACGATCCGCCCCGCAATTGTGGTGCTGACCGGTCTCGCTTTTAGATAGACAGATAGAGAGAAATAGTAAAAAAAAAAAATTATATATATAATACGTATTTACGATTGTATTAACTGTTATTATTATTATTATTATTATTATTACCGCGCGGTGCCGTGTGTGTTTTCTCGTCGCCCGATTCATCGATTCATCACACGAGACAGAGAGAGAGAGAGAGAGAGAAACAAAAAATAGCGCGTCAAACGTTCCAGTTTCGATTAACGGACTCGCACGTTTCTTTTTTTTTCTTTTATTCTTTTTTCATTCTTGCCTCTTCTATCCTCTCGTATAATTCGCCAGTGTTTTTTGTGTGTGCCGGTCGGTCAACGGTCCTCGTCGTCCTACGGAAAGGTTAACTTTTTTTTATTAATTCTTTTCTTTCTTACCGTTTTCATA
Source organism: Chaetogeoica ovagalla (assembly GCA_032441825.1). NCBI lineage: Eukaryota > Metazoa > Arthropoda > Insecta > Hemiptera > Aphididae > Chaetogeoica > Chaetogeoica ovagalla. The sequence goes on along the minus strand of CM063723.1, from coordinate 15,968,872 downwards.
TTATGCGCGCGCGCGCGTAGTAGTCCTCGCTGCGAAGAGTTTTCATTCGTTTTTTCGGTATTTTACAACAACTGCGGTTAAAATTCCAAGTGGCCTTAGCCAAAATTATAGACTAAATGTAACCTGTAAAAGCCTCGCTCTCTTCCCACCAACAACCCCATACATTAATTACAGTAATTACAAATCCACGTGACACTACACGAGATCGACGGTAGAAAATCGTTTCGTACACAACTTTATTTATTCATCAACAATATTTTTGTACAATAAAAAGTATTTTTCTATCTCGTTAACACTAGCGGAAAGTGTTTAACAATTTTTCGCTATTAATATATGAATAATAATAATCCGTGCGGTTTTTCTCCGCGTAAACGCTGGTCAATATTTGAAAACCGTGTTCATTCACACGATCATCGAGACCACGTTTTAATTCGTCTCGTCGTAGAAAAAGATCGTTAGCAAGTTCCACTAGCCTTGTTGGCAACGTAAATGCAACACCGAGGAGTTTGTATAAACTTGGATTAGTAGTCTGATATTACAAAATACATTTTTTGATTTGCATTTGGATCATCCGATATTTGATTAGGACACGTGTGAAAAGAATTTCTCGCAACAATCATCCCTCCGCCATCAGAGCATCAATTTGAAATAGATCAATATAAAATATTAACGGTAGATAATGACGAAGGAAAAAAAATTCTAGTTTTCCAGTAATCCGGTCACGCTTTCTTCGCGAACGAGTCGATTTAAAATTACATATAAAATCTTTATTGACTTTGAAATCTGAATTTCGAATAGTGTCTTTTATAAATAAAAAAAAAACTCCGGGAATCGAAAGGCAGCAGCCGCCTATACTCGCGGCCAACAAATTATTTCAAGAACGACAAAGAAACCAATAACATGACACATGGTTCGTCGCGTGTTTTATTAAAAACAACAATAATTTACAATTAACGACGCGAACGATATTTCGTGTATTTTAAACGTTTTTACAATAAATAAAAATTTCTCAACAATACGACGTCGTATATTATGTTGAGTTATGAAACGTCAACAGTACGAACGAAGCTGGACCATGAGCACCACGACGGATCGGAGAACGGCCACTGCTGATCCACACAGTTGTCGCTGCAGAACACCGTTGCACTACTAGAGATCCCGAAAATCCGAACAGTGTTAATAGCCGAATAACAGACGTTTACGAGACGATCTCTCACAGCTGCAGCGTCGCAATCATTGTTAAACTGTTTTTCCGTGTAAAATTTTATTTCGTATCGAATTACTCATAAAATATTTAAAAGAAAAACCACTGTAAAATACATGTGGAAAAACTATTGAAACATAAATTGAAGAGAAAAAAAGAAAACAACGTTTTCAAAACTATAGCGAGACGCGAGTGTTGTGTGTGTGTGTGTGTGTCGGACCGAACGAAACGTTCATAGACGGAGAGTACGTTTAAAACCGATTCTAAACCGCTCTAATTATTGAGCGTAATATGGAATTATACGGTCCGTATAATTATATGATTTTATTATAGCGATTCAATTCCCTACTATAAAAATCAAAAAGCATGTCGAGTAAAGTTTATATGCCTATTGTATACTATTATACTGAGTTTTTTTTTTTTGGTTTTTTAACTTCGATTCGACTAGAATGTTTTGCTTTTCGTTTCCTGAATTGTTTCATTCTAGCCAAAGCGGTAATTATTCGTATATTAGAATATGAGTGTAAAAGAAAAAAAACGTATTTTTCCGTTAGAAAATCTTATTGGAAAAAAATATTAATCGTTAAAAATATAATTTAAAAACCAAGAACCGTATAATAATTAAAATATTATTTTGTCAGTAAATATTTATTTTTTTTTTTTAAGAAAATATAAACCAAATAAACACGTAATAATATTTCTTTTACGTAATAAACGAAATTTTCATAAACCTTTAAGAAACGTAAATGCATTGCTTTTTGCGCGGCGAGGGACGCGTCGTCCATTACGCGCAAAACAGACGTAATTGTGTTCACGCGGATATCCCCTTCGGAACTGAGATCCCTTCACCTTTTGCGGGGAGTTTATTTGATGTCGGCAAACAAAAAATAAACAAAAAAAAAAAAAAAAAAAAATGAATGGTGTATAAACTTCATTGAAACGAGGGTGGACGACTCATCTTCGAAACGTACTTCAACAAACCCTTGTCCAGCGACGTAAGTTTAAATAACATTAAAGTTAATACGGCGCGAACGGTTAAGCATAAGTGTCGTTATAACGATCTATAATGGATTAAATTATGTACCTATTCATTTACGTCGCTGTTGTTTCACTAAAATATAATTCGATAATACTGTTATATTCATGTGGAAATTATAATATAAACGATAATGTACAATAAAAAAAAATTAAATAAACTGTTTTATTTATTTATTGTTTTTTTTACTTTAAAAGAAACAACGAATAAGAGAATTACAATCGCTTTCCGCTTGTCGGTCTCCGTAAAAGTTAAAAAAAATAATATAATGTTTAACTACTTCTTGACTAAACCCAATGGAGTTATTGACAGAATGATGTATTCCACTTATGTTTATATTTAAAAATAAATATAGAGTTAACGATAATAATAATAACAATTAAAGATTGTCGTATTTTCTCCACTGTACAAAAAATCCTTTGGTACGTTTTTAGAATTTGTAGAAAAATTAAACGGTTTTCCTATATTTTTATTTTTTCGATACAAAGTGTATTAGAAGGTACAACTGTCGTAAAAAACATCGTTTATCAAATAAAAATGGCCATAAACTTTTTTGGAATTATCCCTACCCCAAATTACACTACATGTTAATTATACATAATTATTTAATTAGTGTAAAAAAATAATTTATCTACTTCAATATTTCGTATACAATGCTAGCAAATTATATATTTATATCTGCATAAATAAATAGACGAATATCAATAACCCAGGTATTTTTTCTATGACTAGAAAGAGGGGTGTTTTTTCCCATCGATTTTACACGCTGATTTCAGAAATGAACTCAGTTTTTTGGTAAGAAGTACAGTTTTCTCACAAATCACGCCGATAAAATATTAGGACCATAATTGGAAAATATGCGGGGATTTCAAAGTAATTAGTTTGTCGCTTGGACAGCAAGCAGGTTACACAAAACTACCTTGTTTTCTGTGTGAATAAAACAGTTGAGCGAGAGAGAAATATTGGAAACTGAAACACTGGCCTCAAAGATCGAAGATTGTTCCAGGCACGAAAAACAACAAACATAACCTCCTTGTGGATCATCAAAAATACTCCTACCTCCATTACACATAAGAGTAGGACTGATGAAACAGATTGTAACAGCCTTACCTCTAGAAAGTGGGTGTTTTAAATACCTGGCAATAAAATTTCCTGCGATCACTACCGAAAAGATAAAAGCAGGCATTTTCATTGGCCCTCAAATTAATCAGCTCTTCCGGGATGAAAAGTTTTCAATGACTAAGTCAATGATAAACAAACAAACTGGCGTTGAAAACTTTTTGGGCAATTTTAAACATCCTGATTTCAAAAATATGGTGAGCAATATGCTGAAGAACTTTCAAGAACTAGGATGCATTATGAACGTGAAAGTCCACTTTTTACACTCACATATCGACTATTTCCCCGAGAATCTTGGTAACTTCAGCGAGGAGCACAGTGAATGATTTCACGACGACATAAGAGAAATGGAAAGGAGATACCAAGGAAACAGGAATTCGAGCATGATGGCACACTACTGTTGGATGTTGAAGTGAGACTACAAGGATGATGGGTCAACACGGAAAACCAAGGAAAGAAAATTCAAAAACTAACTTAAAAATACACTTGGTTACTTTATACATAATTATAAAAATGTATTTAGTCTATTTACATAGTAATATATTATATAGTTTATAAAGTGTTCCAACTTTCAATTAATAAATCTAAATGATGGGTTCGCGTTGATTACGGTAATAAAATTTGCTGTTACATTGAATTCGATTTGTCGAAAATTCTGACGTTGTAAAAAAGAACTGAAGTCATATTCAAAATCACCATTCAAAAACAATTAATACGATGAAATCATCGCTCAAAAAATTTTCATTTGCATACTGGTGTAATTACACCTAACCTAACCTAATTAATGTGTTATCGTGATTTTTAGAATTAAATTGTTTTTAGAAATTGTCATTTTATACAGAAAATGCATACACAATATTATGTAGTGCTGTAATTGTTTAAATACCTAATACACAACACTCGAATATAAAAATTTTGGCAATTGATTTCTAAACTCGAGTAGTCGATATTTTTACTTAAAAATGCATATTTATAAATTATAACAATTATATAAATTTATAATATTTATAAATATTATAATATTTATAAATATTATAATATATACAATATTTATAAATTTAACTGATCCCCGCTACTATATATTTTTTTTTTTTTAAACACACGTGTTATCAAACTTTTGTTATAATTATTTATAACGACGTCTATGGTTACGAGCACTATGAATTTTACCACAAGTCTTACGATATTGCGTTCACGTTTATTCCACACAACTGATATATACCAGAATCAGGGGCGTCTTCAAATCAGTTTTCTGAGAGGGATGAGGGAGAATCGAATTTTCTGATGGAAGTTAATACGTCAGAATTTCAGAAATTTCATGAATTTGACAAAATTACTGGTATCACGTGTATCGGATCCAAGTGATTCATAAAATGATTCATTATTTAAAAAACAAAAAAAAAAGGATATATTATTAAAAACTAATATGTGAAATATAATATAATATAAAATATTATTAACAAAGCAATAAAGAAATACTATACTGCACAATGTGGCGGCTGTTATATAAATATACAAACGTTGAAATGTCCATTATGTTAAAAATCAAGATAATTATTTTCTCTAACGCACAAAACCATTTAATAAAAATATACAGCGAAAATCCCGCGAGAACGGAACAAAAAAAACTTGAAATCAATTAAAAGCATTCTAATCGGGCTATACGTGTTAGCCATAATGTATTATGTAAAATTATAGAGTTATAGAGTAATGTAAAATTAACATTTACATGTGACGCCGTAAAAAAAAACCCCCCGATTAAATTCGAATAAATGATATCTTTTGACAAAATATTCGTCGAGTATAAGGAATGGAGAAGAATATTGGTATATATTTGAAAACATCTTATTAAATAATATTGTTTCGCTCGAATTTTAACTCGAATGTTCAAAGAAAAAAAAAAAAAAGAAAAAAAACGCAAAATTTGTATTTGAATAATTTACACCGGTAGGGAGAAAAAAAAAGTCAAACAAAATATATTTACAAATATCTGTGTAGTATCATCGATTCGACCGACGACAGTGTTTATTAATACGTCATTTTACTTTGCTCACTAATGTTTTAGATTGAAAATGTATTACGGTAATATAAAATTAAATACACAATTTTGTCCAGAAACCGAAATATATTATTTTTATATCGCGCATTATATTATATAATAATAATAATTATAATTTACGGCGTTGTAACGTCGACATGTAACGAAATGCGATACGAGAACAATGTACCACCTATACCATATATATATATATATATATATATATATTTGAAATTAATTTAAAAACATCAAATGAAACGAAACGCGTGCAAGTGTTTTGTGCTTTTGAAGGTATCCTGCAAATTAATTTGCCGCGAAGACCCTTGATTACAAAATATAATCGACATAATAATACGGTATTTTGAAGACGTGTAACGAGCGGTCTATAACGCTTCAGCACTGTTTTGTACTTTTATGGAATGCGGTTTAAAAATAATTATCGCGTTTACGATATTCAACAATAAACGCAAATCATAGAAGTACCTTGAATGCTGTACTAAATGCTGTACGACACTGAAAAGACTACGGCAGTAAAAACGGTCGACGGATTTTTTTGTACAGCATTATTTTTAGTTGATATTATTAAATGCGTTTATTTTTACGCGTTATACGGGGAAAATAAAAAGGACTTCACTTACATTATTACTCATTGTCATCACTTTATATAATATGTATATTTATGTATGATTATTTTGTAGGTGTGATATTTGTTCAGATAATGTCAGTCAAACGCCTTTGTAATAATTTTCGTAAATAAAATGTGATAATTAGTTCTTTAATCACGAGCATACAAAATATATATATATACATTATACATAGATATATAAACCGTGAGGAACAAAAATAATTTAAAACATAAGTAATAAATAAACAATTTTAAACGATTTCAAACGTTTCTTTTTTTTTTATAACTATTACTCAATAAGCAAAAAGAACATTAGGAAAGTTTTTAGAAAATATTATTTGTACGCGCTATTAAAAAAAAAACCAGCCGATTGAAGTCGTCAACACGGAATTACATGAAATGTCAAATATTTTCATTTATTTAAATAAATATAATATGTTTGTAAAATGTTATATTGTCCGCCGTTTAAAACGCGTTTCGCGTTTGATATTAATGGCTTTTGTCAAAATACGACAATTTCAACAGCAGTAAAATGCAATTACGGCGTATAAACGTTTGTAATGTAAATGATTTAGAAAAAAAAAAGATTTATTTATTTATTTATTATTTTTTTTTTTTTTTGTAAATAAAATACTCTTGTATTAAAATTGTAATATAATGAGGTCCTCGTTGTTAACAGGTGTCAATAAAAATAATTGCCTACACCACTCTAACTTATTATTATTATTATTAATAGAATACTTTTACAGTATTTATTCCTTAATTTAATATTTCGTATCCAAGCTGTACAAACGCGTATATAACTGTACAATCAAAAGGAACACGTGTCTCTTTTTTCGTGTTTTTATAACTATTTTTTACCCTTCTTTCAATTGTATCGTCGTCGTCAAACTGCGGTGTCGAATGTCTTTTAAAGTGGCATTTGTGCATTTTGACGTGTTTTACTGTGAACGCCAGGGGAAAGGAAATGTGTGTGTGTGTGTGTTAATAAGACTTCGTAATATTTAGATTTATGGGAAAACTTTTAGTCATTGATTATCTACGAAAAAACGTCATAATACCGTATGTAACGTTTACATTTATTTAATAAATCTATTTGAATAACTGTTCACAGATACATTGAACGCATCTACACTGTTATAAAGGAGCGCATGTTATCATAATACAAATAAAACTGTATAAGCTATTTACTCATCGTGAATGATTAAAAAAACCATTTTTTCAATTAAAATAATAAAATTCGTAAGGTAAACGTTTCGTTAAACAAATAATGAAATTCGCAAAATAATCTACGCAATAATATTTTACTAGTAAATTAAGAAAAAAAAAAACTGTAGAAATTTACGTGAATAGCTCTGAAACAGTCGAGTCCGTTTTAAACATATATTTATATTCCGTTAGAGATGTAACGAATTTCCGTTTAATAATAATCTTCTGTTTTACGATCAGAGAAACCGATGAGGAAATCGAAATTTTATTTATTTTTTTTTTTTTTTGTTATTGGAACTTAAATATAATATAATTAATTCCGTGTCACGGTAATCGTATTATAACTCGTATTTATAAAAATTGCGTTTTGTAACTAAATAGAATGAATAAAAAAAAAAAAATCTCCGAATGAACGCATCCTCCAATATGCGTAACGGTGTGCAAAGTCTTATCCAGTGTTTGAAGTGGAAAGGCCATATGGGGGGGGGGATTCCGTCAATTCATTTTCTTTAGTTACCATATTCCATATGCCATATTCCATACCCCAATTAATTTTGTTAATTCATCTCTCTCTCTCTCTCTCGGATTTTTAAAAATACATAATTTGTAGTCTTTATGTTGCTTATTATTTTTTTAAAAAATATTTTTGAATAATTTTTTTTATTTGTAAGAATTATATCGTTTTATAAACTGTTGGCATTCGGTAAATTCAACATAATAATCATAAAAAACAGAATTCATCATCGTGTTTTATAGTGTTTGTCTTAGAGCCCTATGTTAAAAAAATAATTTTTTTTTATTACTCATTTTTCAATATATGGATCGCTTACAACCCTCTTTTTAAAACTTGTAATGACGACACTGCTTCCATCCCCACACTTATTTCGATCCACTCCGATCACTGAGCCTTTATTCATCGATATACACGTAGATACATTAAATAAAATAATATTCGCGCGTTTACAAAATATTTGCGACAAAATAACGTGTTAAATGTGAGCGTAAGAATTCTATTTAAATACATATGCCGGAAAAATGGCAAATGTTACACAAACAATATTATATAGTGTTCGAACGGTGTTGCGTAAATGTGTGAGCACATATATTTTAAAAGTGAAACCTTTAAAAAAAAAAAAAAGAAACGTATTCGTTTTATTGAAAACAATTGTTTTTCCTCGTGTATTATTTTGTTCTCTTCGAGGAAAATTCAATATACGCAGAACAAAAGTTGTAAATTTATAATATAAACAGGCGCCAAATGATTTTACCGTATAAAACGTTCGCATTTTCTAGACAAAAAAATCCTACGAGCACGTGTGCGTGGATTTTAATTTTTCGCCAAAACATCCTTATCCACAATTAAAAAACTATCGAATGCGGACAACAATCTCGAGCCAGTATTACCGGATTTTCGTGAAGCAAACACGTAAATAAAACGATGAAAAAAATATCGGAAAATGTGGAAAAATAAATGTTACTATAGGAATAATATTAGAGAAAAATGATTTTTTCGTTGTAAGTACTTTAAAATATATGTTCGTTGCTATTTTTTTTTCGTATTATAATTTTTGCTCGGGTATATAAAACGTATTTGTTTGTAGCATTTGTATTAAAAAAAAAAATCACGTGCGTTGTCAAATTCTCCCTCCGACTCCGCCACCGCCCGAAATTGTGTTTTCTGTCACTTTAAAAAAGTGTTTTATCCGTGAAAATCCAGTCGTACTTAACACCGCGATTGTCACGTCTTCGTTATCTCTACAAGACTTTATTACGTCGTGTTTTATCATTTGCCCGATTCAACAACGACACTGACAAAAGTAGCACAAAATTTAAACAATGTAACGTGCGATTTTGTGCAAAAATAAAACTCTGTCGAAATTATAACCACCGCTATTGGTCTACATTGATTCGGATTCGAAAAATAATTAATCGTATTTCTGTGGATGAATTTGGAGGAATGTGCACAAATAAATCGATGCGGTTGCAACGACAATCCAGTGTCAAAAAGAATATATTTTCTATATTAATATCGTATACTGTGCAGAGAGACGGACTTGCTCCATTTAGAGCGTGGAACGGACACCAATAATAATCAGTACTGCAATGTCTTACAATTTTACATTTCGTATTTCCAATCACTTCGTAGTTTTCAACTTAGTCCTATCTAAAATATACTTACACGAAAATACTCTTAAACCATTGAATAAAATTTGAAAAATGTAAAAATAAGTATTTAAAAATGTCATCGATAAATTTCAACCGTATCGTATACAGTACCGTAATAAAACGAGTGTAGCGTGTGTGTAAAGCAACTGAACAGGTTGTAGTGCGTAAATTATTAAAATACATGGAAAATATGCCGGTTTTCTCATAGCCTTTTTCTGATAATATGAAATATGATATTTTTTTTTCTGTAATAAAATTCGAAATCGAATTATATTACCGGCGGTGTATTGTTTAGAAACGATAGCGCATAATAATAATAAAACAACGAAATGAATTACGCGTCGAAATAGCTGATGGAAAACGACAAATACTTTATATATGTATTGAAACAACCAGTAGGTCTGTATTGAAAATATTCATAATTTTTATACATCTAACTGTAATCAATTACACGTACGTATGCGAGGAGTTTAATTCCAAAATTGGAATCACTACTTGCCCTTAATCTAATATCTTATCGAACTAGGTGGCATGACTTTGGACGTTTGAGTCGTCTGACGACTTCTGGAATCGTCAAGTAATTGACACGTCGTTGGGTTGACGGTATCGTTCCAGTCTTAATATCGTATTTGAACTTGCTACTTTCTTCCACAATCGTAGAGAGCATCATATCACGGCGTCGTTCATTTTGCCGCTGTACCATTGGCGGCGTCAAAAAGCAAGCGCGCTAAAAACGTCTTTTTTTTCTGTGTGTATGTGTACAAGACGTAGTGGTAGAACGCCCGTTTCCAATCCCTTTAAAGACGGCCGTCGAAATGTGTCCCCCTATAGTTTAGCACTATTTAACCGTCCCGGTTTCACTATGACGATGTGAAATTTGATTTTTTTTTTTTTTGTTTTTTCTTAACTATTTTATCGATTCTCCGCGCCCGTACCTAACTACTGTGTACGTGTACGTGTGTATATGTATATATATATATACGGACAAGTGTTGTACACCCGTTTTTCGGCCGCACCATTAGTGTGAATGAACCGAATCGGCAGAGGTGAAAACACGACGACGACGTGTCTCGAACACATTTTCGTCTCGCTCATTTCGTATAATATACGAGAAGAGCCGCCGCGGTACAGACGTACGAGCGAGCGCGCGTTTCATCCGTTAATGAGAGTTTCCCATTGATTGGCCACGGACATTGCAATTAGTTCTATTTTCCCATCCGAAAACGCATACCGAGGACCGGCCAGAAAAAACGGAGCCTGTAATATATACACGCCGTTTACTCGTTTTTTTTTTTTTTTTTTTCACTCCCCCTTCGTTCCCCCGGACCATTCCGCGGACGACATGACATTCGTATTGGTTTTTTCTTTTTATTTTTTTTTTCACACCGTATAATTTTTGGTTTCGTGACATTCACTTCGCCCCGTCGTCTCGTCGCGTCTTGTACAAACACAAATACCGTCGGTCGTATACAGTCGTGTCATCTGCAGGTGTGCTTGCAGTCATTGGACGCGGGAAGAACAATTCGGAGGATTATTATTATTAAAAAAAAAAAAAAATCTACTGTACGCGCGACACACCTCTGAGCGACTAATAGGTACGACTCGTGTGAAAAGCGTGAAAAATAATTGCAGGAAAAATGTATTAAAAAAAAAAAAAAAAACGGTTCCCTAAACTGGCGTATTGAATTTCGGAAGGGATTTGTAAATATGTACCGCGAACGCAATATTTTCACTAAAATACGTTTTCGTTAAACATTGTATTATTTTTTTTTTTCTATTCCTTTTAAAACAAAGATTGTTAAGACGCGTGCAAACGTACGTGCTTATCCTATCCCGGTACTTCCGATAAGTCACTACAATATTCACGAACTTGTCGTTATCGAAATATTCTTCCGTCTGTAGCAGCGGCCGTCGTGACACAAACGGTGTTATCATCACCCAACGCCTTTGACATCAATACTAATATAATAAAACCGAGAAGTTTATTTGTTCAAACGCGCCATAGTCTCTGGAACTACCAGTCGGATTTGAAAAATCATTTTTACATTTTGAAAGCCCAATTCTTGAGAAAGCGTATGATGGGCCGTTTGAGATCGCGCTACGAAATTTAAGAGTCGAAGGAGCAGAAAAAAAAAATGTTAAAAAATAAAAAACACTAAGCGGAAAACGAAGTAATAGCGCGAGGGGCGGGCGACGCGACACACAGTGGCGATGTCAGTCAACAATCGAATGAGTTTCGAAAAGTCGGTGAAAAAAATTTATTATTGTTTTTATATTTTCTTCGTAGGAATTTCATAAAAACATTGAAATAAACGCAATAAGTGTGTTGAATTGTGCAAAATATAGTATTATTGTGTTGAAACACAAAATAAAACTTCAAGTTAAACTTAAATCTTTTCATTATTTTTTTTTTTTTAAGTTTTGATCATTCTGACACCGAGTATTGAATAACGAATTGAACAAAATTTGATTCGTAGAACAAGTAGCTGTTTTACGGGCAACGAAGTGCACGGACAATAAATATTATGATTTTGGTACTTCCCTCACATAACCCGCTAATATGATATGATCACATTGTCACGTGGACGATGGCCGGTGGAGCGTTTAGACGAATTTCTCAAAAATAATACATTCCAGTACACGTATCAATTTTTAACTTTTTGATTTCTTTTTAAATTTTCAAATTCAAAACGTAAACGCATTGACGTACGTAATATTCAACGAATGATTAATAGAATAATATGTGTCTATGAATACGCAGGAACACTCATCATTACTTAATCGGAAATTAATCGTGATTTTTTTGTATTTGCCCAATTAAACGAATTGAACATTACATCAATATTATAAACAAAAAAAATTCTTAACCGTTTTATAACACATAATATGTGGGAAGTGTAGTGATATAAGAAGTATTCCCTTTATCTATTATTGGCCCCGGAAAAACGTTTAGTACAGAGGCCATTAATTGTACGTAGAGATACGGAGCAGCAGCCTAATCATGGAACACAGAATGAAATTATCAATATCAATTGTTGCCATTCTTCAAATGAAACTTCTTGGTGGACTTAATGCAGACTTTAAGCGTTAAATAATAATTATATTTGCTATTATTTTACTATAAACATTTTACAATAAGAAAAACAGAGCATTATTTGCGAATTTATTGAAAATGCCTTGAAAGAGTATTATTCGTTTGGTTTTTTTCTTTTATTATTTTCTCATACGATTCTGGCGAAAACGTTCTATACAATTCCCATGACATGTTTTCCGCTATTTTTACAAATGAAAAACAATAAGAAAAAACTAAACAAACCATTTTTAATTCCGATAATCGTATCTATTCGGACGGATCCATTTATACGCGTATGATTTAACTGTTGCAGAAATCACTAGATTTCAAAACGATGATGTGGCAAATTACCATAATAACTGCGTTCCCATCGATGAAAGATTCGTATATTTAATACAATTGCGGTAAATACTTCGAATCAAAAATAAATAATAGGAAACCTCATTTGTATTTATTTTCATTTGTACATATATATTCATAAGAAAATAATGTGTTTTCATTGTAATTCGCGGAATGAAAGTTTTTGTAAATTATATGAATCGATAAACGAAAATATTAATGTTATTTCTTTGAGACGCTGCAGTGCACTATACTCGACATTAATTTACATATCGAATATAATATATACGAATATTATTCAAAACAATCGTTTGGAGAATAACTGATATCAAAATAATATAATAAGATGGTAGTTTTGATTTCTTCAAATGTCAGTTAATGCGGAAATAGAGCGTTTGGATAATACGATAAATTCCATCGAATTTATGTATACTCGTATAATGTACGATGATAACGTAGAAGAATATTTTATAGTAAAAAAGATAAATAATAATCCAAAATCAACCGTAACAATAAAAAAAAGAAAACAAGATGTTGTCGAGGACGCACATCATTTTTTGAGGACATTAATTAGACAACGAATTTAGAGTTTTTGTTATTTCTATAAATTAGAAAACATTGATTTAAGTAATTCAGTCAAATTAAAAAATTTTTTTTTTCTTAATATATGTTTTTATACAAAATGTAAAAAATATTTTTTTTAAACTCACAAAATTCAAATGTTCTACTAAAAAAAATCACATATTTTTTTATGATTGTGATTAAGTGACGTTTAGATTTAGACTGAACGTTAAAATTTTAGAAAATAATTTTCACAAAGACAAAAAAAAAATCGATTGTTTTTAAATATCCAAGAAGGATGAATATTTTTAAAGAGAATAATTGTGAGATGAAGAGATACGCTAACTATGAGGAGTGAGTGAATGTCATCCACCCACACCCAACTCGGACCACACTGCCGCACTGATATTAACTCGCGCTTTGCAAATCACGCTTTACAATAATATTATTGTAATAACACTCGTGTGCTTTTTAAATGTGCTCGAATTGAAAACGGAATTTAAATCGGTAAGTATAGAGTGTAGCAATATTGCAACAGAATATTGTACCGTTCGCTCGCCATAAATCACGCGACGGTTAACCGGGCGTTTAGAATAATTACAATAATTTATGGTAAATAACGTGGTGTAAAACGCGCGTATCTCAGCGGGTGGGTTATGCGTTAAGCCGACACGCTGATCGGTCTCGTGTGTCCGCGTGTGTAAATCAACTCGTTTAACGCGTCTCCGGCATCCATCGAGTCCGAATAAAATAAAATGAAACGTCCGACTGGTGTTTGAATAGTTCCCGCCGATTTCCCCGCGCGCGTTTTGAGCAAAAATAAACGTACACTGTTACACGCTTCACACTGCCGGACGGACAGGTACGCATTACCCTGCACATTTTATTACCCGAAGAATCGTGATCTGTTTATACTCGGCCAAGAATAAATACTACAGCTCACATTGAAAAAAAATGCCATTAAAATCCAAGAGAAAACATTTATTTTCATAATAACAGTATAGGCGCGCACACAATTTCACGCGTATAATCCTAAACGTCTGTATAAACCTAACCCGCAATATCTAATTCGAGTGCTTCAGTATATGAATTTATAGGTCAGCGTTTCCCAAACATCCCCGGCCAGACGTGTGGACTCGTGCGTTACTCGCGTGTAATAATTTTAATATAACAATTCGCGTAAATGCGGATTTATGTAAAAACTAATCGGTGTAAACCACTCTTATTAATATTTTCTTTAACTCGCTAAAGTATAAATGGTATTAATACATAAACAATTTGTTATTATGTATAAGTGTTTTTTTCAACGAAAATATGGTACAATACATTAAAAACCGCATAATACAATATTGAAAAACCATTATTCGGACGGTTTCAAAGTTTTCCGTTTTTGGATCAATTAAAATCAGATTTATACTTATAATAATTATTATTAATTGCATTACGTCACAATTTATGTATTTGCACTATAAATTAAAAATATACTCGGAAACGTTTTAGAAAAACTCAAGTTATAACGATTATAAGAACATAATGAGTTTTACTACGGATAACTTTTTAAATCTTACACTCACACATATTATTTGCGTTGAATTTTTACAGTGGTTTGTGTACGAAAAATGGGTTTTTTGTATGGGTTCTACAAAAAAATCATTACCCAATGGATACAAACCTTCAAGATCAAACACAGACGTACCAATAGAAAACAATATATATATTTTCTATATTAATTAGTGAATAATTAAACAATTGAACGTAAAATCGTGGTCACGGTAAATTTCAAAATTCTATATCGAATTTTTAAAATTATTAAACGTAATTTTTAAAGGTAAACGAAATTTTCGTCTTTCACTATGAAAATGTGAGTATAAATCCAGTATAATAATGGAAATATATTAAAATATATTTCTTAAAGTAAGAAACCGAGTAATTAAAAGTAGTTATTACTATTTCAACATTTGTCGGTTATTTCAGAATGAAAAATTAATGTTTTAATTTAGATTGACATTTTTGCTGTTAACTCATTCTATTGGTTCGACAAAAAGGAATTTGAAATTAAATTATTTATAATAATAATAATAATAATAAGCCAGACGACAGAGCACAATAATGCTGTAAAGTTAAAAAATTCAATTTACGTTATTTCGCCGAACTGAAAAGTTTGGTTGAGAAGTTATATTCAAAGATGTACGGTTAACTTGAGTAATTTAAATTCACAAAGATTCGTACATCACCTGTCATTGCTATAAATAATATTCAATTTTCAAATTGAAAACAATACAAGAACTCCGGATCAGAATAAAAAGTAATTTGTACTTACTCTAATTGAAATTTATACCATTTTATTCGTTTTATCCTGCTACAGGCCCGTAGTTAGACAATTGGAAAGGATATTTCGTTTTGCGTTGGTCAATTGTTTTACTTATTGCTCAGTATTTAATGTAATAATATCAACAACGAACATCTTTACTAGGTTGAAAAACGTTTACAAACAAATTAAAAAAAAACTCATTATAAAACTAATTTTCGCTTCGCCTAAAAACGTAAAATTCGAAAACGCATAAATTTCTTAATTACGATTATAAATAACACTGTATTTTGATGTTCCCGTGTGTTTAAAAAAATATTGAACACGCATATGCCTCGTGACACGTTTCTATTTCTAAATCCTATTCGTTTTATGAATAAAAGCCATAAATTTGTACAAAAGAAATAAAAACTAATTTTTTTAACAAAATTCGTATGGGTATTACTATATGTTTATAAAATTTTAAATTGCGTACCAATACGGTCGGATAAATCGTAAAATAATATGTATAAACAAAGAACTAAGAAAAATACAATAAATAGAATTCTCGTAAATAATAAAAAAAAACTATATACATATTACATATTTAACGAAACTAATGAATATTAAAAAAAAAATGTTTATATATTGTACGAAATTTGTTTATTTACTATCGACCAAAAAGTCATCGTTGGGTATAAAGTGAAAAATAATTTATTTTTATTATTAATAATTATTTAATTTAAAAAGAATTGTATTAATCTATAGTGCACTAAATAAGAAAAAAATAGAATAAACATTCTTAAAATATAATAACGAATAAAAAATTATTTATTTATTCCTAAATTCAAACATGTGTATCTAATATTTATAAATTCGATAGTTTATTTTTGTTTTCAGAAAAATTCAAAAAACGTGTAATATATTTTATGTTTTCATTCGAATTTAATTACGAAACAATATTAAGTTTTGGCTAGTTTTAGTAAAATATACACCGTGTCATCTTCAGACATGGACCTGAAGGACTATGACCCGGGATCCCAATTTATTTTTAAAAAACAATATATATATATATATATATATTAATTTTATTTTTTATTTAAATACGTATAGAAATAAATAAATCTCGAATGATAAAAAAAATATTTAAATTTTAAAATATTAATATTTTGAAATTATCATTATCATTACAATTAGATAACGGATATTTGAATGAAAATTGATATTTTAGTTTTTATAATATAATTTTTAATAGCTAATATAATATATTATGTATTGAAAAAAAATGTATATATATATATATTATAATTTAAGTATTTAAAGGGTTACACATATTTTTTTGGCCCATGGTCCTCACATAATCTTAAGACGGCTCTGGGCTTACACTATATTTTCGGCTGTAAAAAATAGTTTGGGAGCGAAAATAAAACGTTGTCTCGTGTACCAAACGATTTCTGTTCGAAATTGTCTTCTTTTTTTTTTTTTTAACAACATTAATATTCTACAAACGCATAATAATTAAAGTAAATCGATATCGTGTTTAAAGAGAGAAAAATGAAAAATGATTTGTAAACGCGGTTTGAAAAACGTGTAACGTTTCCGTACAATGTGAAACGCGACGAACAGTTTAACACGACGGGCTCGTATTTATATTCGTTTTTTTTCTTTTCTACCTATTTATAGGACGTAAAATGTTATGGAAAAAAAAATTCGTACTCGTCGAGAGTAACGCACTTGTCTTTTTACCAGTACAATATATAATAATAATAATAATAATAATAATAATAATAATGTAGCGATCGTGTTTATACAACACGCATGCGTGCCAGTCGATTTAATCGAAAACGTCACGATACAGCAAAATATGTGACATTCGGTCTTTGGTCTGTCAAACCGTCCGTGTATAAAACACACCGAGCTATTATTATTATAATAATTGCGCGAGTTCTTGTGTTATTTATGAAATCTCCTAATGATCTCGGGCACATATCATTCAGGTGGTTTCATTATACGTATGTTCTCGCTGACTTCGGACGTGCTGTATTATTATTGCGATAATTCACACGAACCGGCACCGGTTTTCCTGTGTGTAATCATTGTTGCACTGGGAGGTTAATCACGTACGAGTGACGAGCACAGTCGAGCAGAACAGTAAGAAAATACGTTTAGGAGTGGTTGATTATTTAATTATTATCGATTGTTGTCGGAATAGTGTAACGAGACGAGACGGGATACCCTGTAAGCAGGGATCGGCACTATTTTGGGTCCGCGGAAGAGAAATAACTGGACCGTCCAAATTTAATGCTGGTTTTCGCACATAATCGGATAATATAGATCTATTTTTTATAATATATAAAACTAAACGCGTTTATTCATATTTAAGTTTTTTCTGAATCTCGAAAAATGTTTTCGAATTGTCTGAACCTCCGTAGAAACTAATTGCCGACTCCTGCCCTATAGTTTTGACCGTACAAAATATTATATCATTTTTTTTCCTGTTGGTCTTACAAAGCTGTGTTTTTTTTTTCATATGTCTGTACCGAAAAATATTCTACCAAATGGAATGCTTTGATCTATACGGTCACGGTTTGTTTCCGGTAGTAAATTGCATCAAATTGGTACTTTTAGAGTGGTCATTTTTTTCTCAAAAGCGCCTAAAAATATTGTTCAATAACTACTCACCGAAGAATTACATAAAAAAAACAGTAAAATCGTAATTTTGTCGAAATCGATTATCGTAATTTTTTAAACTAACGAGTATAGAGACTTGAAATATGTACACATTATATTACAAAAAAATGTTCAAAAACTTTTTTTTAATTTTGGACTATTTATAGCAATTATAGGTTTTGAGGTATTTAATCCATATAAAGTGGTTAATTTTTGTTACACGCCTAAAATATTACACCGAAACTCCGCAAAAAATCGTTTTATCGGAGACAATGATTCATCATGGCTTTCAAATGTATAATGATAAAAATACACTCTAAAATCTTTATCCGAGTAATTTATTTAAGCGAAATTCACAACAGCCCACAGATCGTTAGACCTTTTATTATTATTATTATTATTATTATTAATATTATTATTATTATTATTATTATTATTATTATTATTATTATTATTATTATTATTATTATTATTATTATTATTATTATTATTATTATTATTATTATTATTGTTATTATTATTGTTATTATTATTATTATTATTATTATTATTATTATTATTATTATTATTATTATTATTATTATTATTATTATTATTATTATTATTATTATTATTATTATTATTATTATTATTATTATTATTATTATTATTATTATTATTATTATTATTATTATTATTATTATTATTGTTATTGTTATAATAGAATTGCGCTAGTTTTAACGGCAACAGGAAAAAGCGTTTTAAATACCGTTGACTTTTTCGTATACAGTCGTAGACTGTCTAAAAAAAAAGAAAGAAAAAATAATCATAAATTATTGACTGATTAAATACTTTCCGCGTAGTATGACGACGATAATTATGAGAATAATCGACCGAAATATACTTTTTCAAACGGTGTGATCAAAGTTAATTCTGTAAGTACATATTTTAGATGGAATTTAATTAAAAACGAGGTATTTTGAAATATGAAAAACACAATATTATAAGCCGTATTGTAATATTAATTAAATATTGAAAAACGAGTCCTAGGCAAACAGGAGATTTTACTACAAATTTTTACGGAACCGGAAATACAAATTATACGTCCGGTTTTATTTCATAATTATATATACGCAAAAATTGTTACCGGTCATCAAACCGAATGAACGAATGAATACGCGCGTGGAATGCACACAGGTGTGTGTGTGTTACGAGAAATTTTTAGTTCGAGTGTAATAATAATTTTATTGAATTTCAATCGTTTGTTACGGCGGATTGAACAGACGATTATAAAAGTTTTAAAAAGACGATAAACTTTGGCAATTGTATTCAACATGCATACTTAACGAAACGTTAACGAAAGACTCGGTTTTTAGATTCGCCTTCGAGATATTATATAAGGACGATTTCGTCGAAATAATTTTTTTTTTTTTGAAATTTCGAAACATTTTAAAGCATACACACGGATATATTTTATATTTTTACAAAAATAAATTAAACAAAAACTAATATCGCAATATATTGTAAATACAATATCGGTTTTATTCGTAAAAAATATTATCCTGTGGTTTCGTTTTTCGTTTCAAAAAAAATAAATAAATCACCCCTTTTTGAATTGAAGTAAAATACCCGAAATATAAGCTTTAGGTTTTATTTGGCCGACGATTTTATAATCTTGAAGGGTAAACATTTGACTTTCAAAAGGGGGAGTTGAAGTGGAAAAAATGTTAAATCGAATACCGTTTTCGTATAATAAAACCCGAACGTTTCTCGTCTATCGTTAATAATTAAAGGGACGGTGAAGCGGTGAGGGGGAAAATCTAATTCTTTTTCATTTCGACAAGCCGCAACTACAAATTTCGCATAATATTAATATGTACTCTGACTGTCCTATTCTACAATAATTATTTTGATATTACACTTAACGTATCATACACTTTACCGTAATTTATATTATAAATCGTTTTTAACACTTGTTTAGACAATACATATATATATATATATATTCAAACGCCATATTTACGAATATGTTTTCACGCCAAATGGAAAGCGTTATAAAAGTTCTATAAACGAATTTAATTTAATTGCGATTTCCGTTTCTATACTTAATTAGGATAACATAATTCGAAACCGTATTCGGTCGGCTGTACTTATTCTCGATAAGTGTCGAAAACATATTATATGTATATATATTTATTTCTTTAAACGTATCAATTCGCGTGCATTTATTTTATTCCAAATAAAAGTAAAAAAGACATTAGCGAAAGATACACTAAAAACGTTATACATTTATATTATGTTCGCCTATATTAAATATATTGATATATGTGTTACAATATAATGACAATAGTTATTGAAAACCATTTGTAAATCGTAATTCGATAAGGCGACATTATATGATAATTTTCGTTTTTTTTATGCAGACAATTACAGTATATGTGCACACACGTATTATTCTATATAAAATGTATTGATTTTTCTTTTACGAAAGTCGGTAGGCACCTGTATTGTTATTTTATACTCTCGCGATGATAATATTATAAGACATTCATAAAACATCACCTACAGTACATTTAAAACGAAAACGTCTATTGAAAAATTATTCTCAAAATAATCCCTGTTTTAAATATCCTAAAAAGAATTTCTCGCGTAGACAAATATTCGACAGTGAATTAAAATTTAAAAAAAAATAAATATTTAATAGCGTATTAAATTGTATTTATTTCAATAATACGTAAGATTTATGTTTGATTTCGGTCCGCGACCAACTTCGATCATACTTTATTATATTTTTATAATGATTTCGATTCGATTTTTCCGGCATAATACAAATAAAAAAAAAATCACACGGTTATTATGCTACAATGCGAGTGTGACAAGTTCTTTAAACGATGCGAAAATCAGAATCCTCTATTCAATCACATCGAATTCTATAAAAGCAGTGTGTAAATGCTAAAAAAAGTCTTATATCAAATTAACAATACGTGTTATCAAACATAACGAAAAAATACGACTTTTTGAAAAAAAAATGTATTTATTGAAAAACGCGGGGATTTATATTTATGCGTTTTTTCTAAATAATTCAATATCCTTGCGAAAATTGTTGAATTATGAGAAGAAAATTTTAGCGCCGAATTTCAAAATATTCGCTGAAATCGTAATACGCGAAAATAAACGGGAATTCATATCGCTCCGATAGGACGCTAATACACACGTGCGAACAAAACGGTACAACGCCGGAGAAAACGCGCGCCGCCGTACAAGAAAATAAAATAAAAATATTGACAGATGTTTACGAGAAAACTCGTTTTTACACGGGGAAAACGAACGTCCTGAATGCCAGGCAACAAATTTTTACACAAAATAAATTATACACAAATGATAAATATTACATTTAAAAATTGCGTTTAAAAAAAAAAAGCGTAGAACTATTTTAAACGTTTGGTGAGCGGCCATGTCGTCGTGCGCGTAACATTGTAATTCGTGCGAATATCCGATGTGCCTACACCAGTGGGTAACCATCAGAGTGGTTTCCCGCAGAGAAACGATTACGTTTTGATGAAATTCTCTCCTCTGAAGAACGGTGCGAGTGTTGCGTTTATTATAATCTACTATAATGCTGGAAAAATAATCGAAAACCGCGGTTATTCCGCAAATCATCCGTTTAAAACAACAGTCGCGCAGTGGCACACATAATTTATAATATAAATTACGTGGCGCACCTAGTGAAGAATTTGTGCCGTCCAGTTTATGGTATTAAAATAGATAAACCAATACGTTAATATCGTCAAAATGATGAAAATAAGATATCTCAGAAACGTAACAATTGTCATATTGGCCTAACACATACATTCGATGTCGGCCTAGCCTATGATTGTGCTATAATATGGTCCATGATATGTTGAATAGCCTCCCCCCCCCCGTTCTTATTTCACGGTAATGTACACATAAAGAAAGAAAATGTTTAGACTTGTTGCGCACTGGTGTGTTAGTGTATTTAAGAATATGTAACATATTTTTTTCGTAAATAAGTTGTGGACAAATGAGATTAGAAAGGAAAAAAAACACAACACATTATTATTTATAAGCGATTCATTTGTCGAAACTTTAAACAAGGCAAATTATATTTTAAAAATCCGTTAGAATTTCTTTGTAATCAAACAATATTATGATCTTATAGTAATTCTTGATTCGAAGACCTGAACTTGTCGATTATTTAATTTTCGTTAATTAACCGAATTAGGTTTTCTCCCAAATATATACTGCAGACACGATATATTTGATTGACAGAAGACTCAAAATCTTCAACTTAGAAAACGTACACGTTCTTGTGAAACTTGTGTACAAGGAATTATTAAAACGCATATTTCATCGCTACATAAAATGAGTTAAATAAGTTAGATTTTTAAAGTTAATTCGTATATAATCTACTCCAGGCAAACAATTATCGCAGGTTTTAATATTACATTCGTATTTCTCTCCTTCCGCGTCAAAAAACAATAATTTTGCTCTTTTGTTTTCATCGTTTTTTTCTTGTAAAAATATTTTAATTTTAATTTGCTGTTTGACGACAGACTTCTTCCATATAGCTGTAGCCCCCTACAAATGCCGGATAGCCGGGATGCGCTAGACCGACACTGGATATATGACACGAATATTAAAATGTCTAATCGTATATTTTATTAAATAATCTAAAACGTATAATACAAAAATCTAAAATGTATTGTCTTATATTAATTAATATAAATAATAACATTGAAATGCGTATGCAAATATAATTATAATATTATATGTAATACATTTTGGCGTATTACTGTCATTTACTATATTGTTTTTATTTCGAAATTTAGAAAATTACACACATCTAGAAAAAAAAAGTATCAGATTAAGTATTGTTTATTGTAATGCCTTAATCTGTTATTACGCAATACAATTACAACAGAAATAACAATAAAAATAATTGCTTTCAATTTATACTAGGCGGTCTCTTGAAATTAAACACGTTTTAAAAAAATTTAACATATTTTTAACTGCGAGTTATTAAGTTGTTGGATATTATAGTTGTAGAGTTAGTGAGTTAATTAACAACAAAGTTGGCGGTGAATGTGCCACACGCGTCGTATTATTATATTATTTTACAAGAATGACCAATATATATACAAACATATATAACGCCAAAAATAAAAGGGAAAAAAATTGAAAATTATTATAAAATATTCATTTTATAATACGAATACGTAAGGAATAATATCGTTTCTAAACGATACTGACTTGTAATTATTTTTTTTATAAAATAAAAGTAAAAAAAAAAAATTATAATTTCGAAATTCTGTTTAAGAAATTCAACATTTATTATTTTTTCTATAGCCCATCGCTATTTTAATTATTTATTATATGTACGAAGGATATTCAAATATAACCCGAAATTCAACTGTACACTTGTATTAAGTAAATACAAATGGAGTATCTTATTTTCTTACATAGTTCCCTTGATTACAAATACATTTATTCCATCGGATACGAAGCTTTTTATTGATTATATAACTGAAGAAAGAATGCGACTTCTCCATAAAACGGTTGCGCACGCAATGTTGTACCGCATCGTTGTCTTGAAATCGTCGCTCTCCTAATGCCTCATTCAATGGACCAAACTTATAATAATCACATGGGGCCAAATTTAGACTGTAAGATGAGTGTTGAAACGTATTCCAGGTGTAATTGGGTCAGTTTATCACGAGTTGCGGCTGCTGTTTGCGGTCATGCAGATGGACATCTTGATTTTCTTTGTCATTTGTTACGATTAGCCGCCATAACGTTATCTAACAGCTAGTTAGTAGTAGGCTGTATTCACCACTGACGCGATATCGACTACTGTAATGGGGCTCTCCATAATCTTACGAATTTCGGCTCGAATATTGTTTTCATTGGTGCTCGTTGCAAGACTATGGCCGTTTATGAACGTCATTTTACACATTATTTCGACTAAAGTGAAACTTTTGAGCCAAATCAAACACTTGGGTCTTACATAGAGTACAATCGCCAAACCGTGAGTCAAGTCTCCAGAGAATTTCACGTATACATTTAGGAGAAATGTACACGTTGTGAAAACAGAAAATCGCTCGGTCATACTGGAGAGGCGAAAAGTAAATGTTAGGGCTGTATGTGTGTCTGTAGGTAAACCCTCTCCGAGCTTCTAAATACTGATTTTCTCACGCGCTGCGCAACGCGTATAAGTCTGTCGTTAAAAAAAAAATTTCTGGTTTTATTCCAACGTTCAGTAAGTATTTAATAAATTGCAAATAATCCCTGGACGTATGACTAGATACGGGCGAGTAAAGAATTCGTTCAAAGTAGTCAATAAACCGAAAAGGCGCGTTGGCAGCTTAGTCCCTTTATACCCAACCCATCCGAGCCACCCAGTATTTTTTAAAGTATATGCTTCGAGAATATTCTAGCGTTTGATACTGTTACTCATAATCGTTCGCGCGCTCGACGTTGTAAATTTTTTTCTTTTTTTTTTTTTTTTTCGGGGACATTTGAATTTTATGAAAACGGCGCACGGTTTGGCGGCGACGCGATCGTCCCTTTAACGATTTCGACAATCGTTATGAGTACGAGAAGCGGTAGGGCGGACGAGCGATACGGCCGAGGGGATGGACAGGACGAAGAGACGGCCGTTGTTCTTCTACATAAAACAAAAAAAAAAAAGAAAACTCGAAACCGCTTGTTATCGTATTATTATTATTATTATTATTATTATATCCGTTGTATATAATATTCTCGCGCGCGGCCCGCAGGCTGCAAACGTTTCGTATAAAATAAGGAGACCAGGCGCAAAAACTTTTACCGCTGCGTTCATGTGAAGAAAATAAAACGAAATAAGAAGGAAAAAAAAAGTTCTAAATGAACCCTCCCCGCACACGGCGTTTATCCCTTCGGACCGCCACCGCCGCCCGCACTACCGTCCACCGCCGTCGCCAAGCATTACGAAATAATTTCCTCCCCAACACCGAGCCCTGCACTCCGCCAGGACGCGAGAGAAAATATCCCCTTTCCACTCATCCGCACCCACGGACGGGGCCGGGCTTCTTTTTTTTTTTTTTAATCGATTTCATTTGCGCGCATGTGAGCGGATTGCCGGAACGCGCGCGAGCGAGGGCCGTTGCCGATGCGGCGGCGGCGGCGGAGGTGGTGAACGCACAGTGGCGTAGGGTGTGCGGAACGCGAAAAAAACACGGGGCGCGGGTGGAGGAAACGCTCATCCAAGACGAGTATAATGAACGAAAGGAATTATGCGAGGAAATAAAAAGAAAAAGAAGACAAAAAAAAAAAAACGAGAGAGAGAGACGGAGAAGTTTTAAAAGCCGCACATGTCTCCGTCTATATATGTATAAAAAAAAATATATATACGGCCGGTGCTGCGACGGCGGTTCCGCGGGTATATACAGCCCGGTGCAGTGTACGAGGGGATTAGCCTATATTAACAATAATGTATGTAACGGACTCGTCCGGGGACCCCTTTTGTCTCAGCCCTACGCGGTACTTTTTCTTCTTCTTCTTCTTCTCCTTCTTCTTCCTCTCTTTCTCCTCTCATCTCTCTCTCTTTTTTTTTTTTTTTTTTTTTACACTCACTGCTTCCGTTTTATCTCGTCCACAGCACATACGCGCAGTATTAGTGTTTTTTTTTTTTTTTTTTTTTTTTAGCAACAGTAACGCTCCCCTGTTTTTTCTCCCTTTCCCCCACCCATTATCTTCTTCTCATTCGCACGGTTACCCGGTCACTCCTCGCCTCGCGTCACCGGTCCAATCATTATAAGGACCCGATGACAACGGGACGCGTGCAGGAACGTCAAAAGATCCCTTCAGACCCGTGGACCCGGTGTGTGTATAATACCAATATCGACCGAAATCGCTAAGGTGAAAACAACGAGAAAAGAAAAAAAAATGCGGCCAAAGGGATAAAAAAAAAAAAAAACAGATTGAAGACACGTCGCGATTATTCTTTCTATTTTCATTTTTATTATGAAACACGCACGTCGTCGTCGTCGTCGCGGCGTGTTTCGATATGAAAACCACTCGACACTTTCATCGCAAGTTTTGATACAACAACGGCGCGACAACGACAATAATTTGTTCGTCGGTCACTTTTCAAAACATTTCGTAAATTCCACGTTTTTTAGGAAGAGCTTCAAATTGAATAAAAGAATAAAAAACAGATTTAAAGAAAAATAATATTTTATATCGATGTTACATAAATAGAGATACATAGAGATATTCGTACATAGAGAGAAACATATATAGATATACATAGAGACATTCGTACATAGAGGTATATACATACATAGAAAGAAAAATACATAGAGGGAAATACAAACATAGAGTCATAAATACATAGAGAGAAATGTACATAGAGGTATATACATACATAGAAAGAAAAATACATAGAGAGAAAAGTACATAGAGACATTCATACATAGAAAGAAAAGTACATGGAGAGATACTACATAGATGTACATACATACATAGAGTGAGAGACATACATAGATGGAAATACAAACATAGAGGCATAAATACATAGAGAGACATAGAGACATTCATTCATTCATGCCTCTATGTTTGTATTTCCATCTATGTATGTCTCTCTCTATGTATATATGTACCTCTATGTACTAATGTCTCTATGTATGTCTATATATTCTCTCTCTATGTACATATGTACCTCTATGTGCGTATCTATCTATGTACTTTTTTTCTATGTATGTATGTACTTCTATGTATTTTTCACTATATGTGTATGTATGTATATACCTCTATGTATGAATGTCCCTATGTATCTCTATGTGCAGTTATTACTCTAGGCCATTACGTTGTTTTTTTTTGTATTTTTTGCTTTTGTAAAATAGTTTTGTCTGCGGGCGCCGGGCAACCCCTGCCCAATTTTTTTTTAATATTCTGAGTTAACTGAAGAAATTGTTTGTCCTAATATTCAGATATTATTTTAATTTTCTCTCTGTGCCACACTAAGAACACATAGCTAGTTACTTTGCAATCATAGGTACACTCGCAATGCTACAACTCACACAGGCACATACAAATAATGTGTCTAATCAGGGCCGGATTTAGGGGGGGCCAGGGAGGCCCCGGGCCCCGGGCCTCTACAAAATGAGGGCCTCCACTTAATGGGATTTTTTTGCAACCAAGTATAAAACACAATATAATATTTACAAAATAAATTTAAATCACAAATTGAATAAAATTGTTCGATCATTTATATGGTAAAATTAAAGTAATTTAAAATCGATTATTATGACTTGTAGAATAGGATAAGCGATAAGGTATGGTTTTCAATTTTGAGAAAAACAGTTATAAATAAACACATATAACTTGTATAGCAAGCCGCCTAACCGCTGTTGTAGATAAATACGTGTAAATGTTAATATATTATTAAATTAAATTAACTTATAATAATATATTAAATATATGTTATCGAAATATAATATATACTTTTAAGGTGGGCCCAGGGCCCCCACATTCCTAAATCCGGCCCTGCGTGTATATATAATATAGTATTATTTATATATATATTATAATGATATAAGGTTCCTTGCTTTTAAATAGAATATTTCTTATAACATAAATTCAACTACGAATTAATAATATTCCAAAATAAATGACGACGAAGTACAAAACTATCATTGATGCTGTCATTTTTTTTTTTTTTTTTTAGATATACCTAGTGATCAAATTACGTCAGCAACATATGTCTCGTATTTCACTTATCATAAGCCTATTGCATCTTTTGTAGAATTAATAACGCGTATTAACTCATAGATAATTACAAATTAAATTTTATTAACAAATGCAAACACAAGATTTGGTTCTTTATTTTACTTTAGCCGTCTTTTATTTTTAATTATTATTTTATTATCAAAATCTTTAATTTAACATAATATTACACAATTTCTATAACATCGAGTTCAATACCACACCACTTTGAAGTTTGTTATTATTATTATTATTATTATTTTAAATTGTTTTTTTTTTGTCGAAATATTCATAATTCTCTGTATGTAAAAATTTTTCATTTTTATTTCTTTATTTTGTTGTTTTATTTTGTATATAAATATATATATATACTTATATATATATATATATATATTTTTTTTGCTTAATACCGGATAATGATTTTTTTTCTATATCGAAACCGGTATTATAAATAAACAAATTTTAATACAACAACTCTTATATTTTTCCTTATTTTACATAATATTATTCACCTTTATTTACTCACACACACACAAATATATATATATATATATATATATATATATTTAAATTAATTTTAATATTGTAAAGCGTATACAGAGTTTATGAAAAAAAAAAACATTTTCCGCAAGACATTTCTGAACGTATAATATTTTTTAACGTTAAATCCAGAGTGACGTGACTGCGAAATACTCATACATATATTATGAAGTCTCGGGGTTTAATTAATTTTTTTTTTCTACTTGTTTGCAGAGAACGTCAGACATACACGAATTATTATAATGTTGATTTTTGTTCTCAATTTACGTTTTCGTTTAAATTTCATTATCAAATGATAACGCCTACTTCGTTCATCTAATAACTTTAATAATAAACGAGTACTTACGGTGCATATACTACAGTATTATCCTGTTGTCTATAACACAGAATATACCGAATACACGTTATCAATAAACTGCACGTTTTAACGAATGTTCGAATAAATTTTTGAAATTATTTCTTATAATTATGTCTTATAATCAGCCTAGTATTTTGATATTATTTTTTTAAATATTATTATACGTATCGTTCGTCGCGATTCGAAATATAATTTATATAGTCCAGTGACAACTATAACTCGAAACCACTGACGCAATAATCACGGCCAGTGATAAATATGTTTTTATGATTCTTATTTCGCATACTGCGAGATACGTCCACGAACCCGTAAAATAATACTTTTTTTTTTTGTTAATTATTATTATATTGCGTTACGCGAATTATCATTATTATATTTTTATAACGCAATACACAAGTACATCAGGAACGATTACGGATTAATTTTCTTATAAGAATCGAATGGAATTATTAAAAATTCGTTTTAATTTCACAGCGTACATTCGGACACCCGCGATTGGCTATTGATCAAACGAATGCAATGATACGAGATTCGTACATACTAATCGCTTACGCTTATTTTTTATGAAATTAAAAACGAAAGAAATGACGTTTTATTATGAAATAAAATTAAAAATACTTGACAATAATAATTAGTTCTTTGTTCGGCCGAAAACGAATGTACCCAATGAATAGACTACACTTTTATTTTAGTAACCCGCGGATCTAATCGGTCTGAAAACTAAAAAAAAATCACACGAAATGAAATCGTGTGACTATTACGAATGACGGATTTAAATGTTCAACACAGATTCATTTATTTTGTATTTCTTTTTTTTTTTTACCAGAGATGATTTTCGATATTCGACCATTCGAACGCTCAATTAACTGTTAAATAGTGTATACGATGCATGAAATTTTGCAAGTTAATAGTAATATGTTTTGCGCACTTCTGAACAAGAAAACCTTAAAATAAGCGTTGCGATAATTAAGAATTTATTAAAAATGTAATATTTACATTTGTAAGATGACAACCGCGATTTATGCTACTAAAGCTGCGACAATTTTTTTTTACAGATTGGCGTCTAAAATGTTAAAACGGTTGATTGAAAAAACATACGATGATATTCAAACAAAATACAATGTTTCGTCTATTCAATTCGGATAAATAATTACAAAATAATTCTTTTCTTTTTTCATTGAAACCTTGTATGGAACAATTAGTTCGACAATTATTTTGGCATATTACTAATAACATATTTAATACAAAAGAAAGAAGAAAAAAAATAATAATAAAAACAATAAGAAGAGACGATTACAAAATTAAAGGAGCAAACCGGAGTTGTGGAAAAAGGATAATATGACGAGGATGACAGTAGGAGATTGAGAAGAAAGAATGTGATGGACATTAAAAGGAATATTGAGGGAATTGAGTAAAGAATGGAACTGTGATCGCTCAAACGATAAATAAGGACAATCGAGAAGGATATGATTGACTTTACAGATGGCAGGATAGTCATAAAAAGTACAAAGCGGAGAATCATTAAGGGACGTTTTAAAAGAATGTGAATGAAGTAAGGCGTGAAACATAGTTCTTATACGGGAAAATCGAATAACTATACTCAAATAATATGTAATATTTAACTGTAAATACGCATATAGAAGCAAAGTTTTTTCTACGGAACAATAATATAAAAAAAGAACTTTGTATTTTCAATTTGTCAAAATTATCGTGTTTTTATGAGGGTTTTTTAGGACATTATAAGCATTATACGTGTTTATCAAACATTAAAGTACGCTTATATTTAAGAGCGTTAAAATGATTTTTCAAAACAATTCTCTACATTCATCATTAGGGAACGTATTTGCATGCAAATTATATTTTTTTCTGAATGTTCGGAAAACATTACTTTTCAAGCACAAAGTTCATTTCATACATCAAGGAATTAAAAAATGTAACTTTTATTTTGCATTTTTTTCTTACTTTATAATTTTTTGGAGCATTTTTTGTCATTTTTAGAGCATTATTATTTCTTTAATCTATGTTTATATAAGAACGGATAAAATTTTATAGAAATTTAGTTAAAATCCATCCTAAAAGAATAATATTGAATACGTTATTTATTTCGCCTTGTATTTTTATTATTATTATTATAATTTCTCTACTTAAGAAAATGAATTTCTTTTATGTAGAACTAAAACTGTATATCGTACAACGTACAACAAAAGAATAATCTATGTTAATTTTTCCAAATGAAAATTTAAATTTTCATTAAATCATAACTCACACGGTATAATATGTTCTTTTTACGTTTATTGCGTTATATTAAAAAAGAAAATAATATAAATATATATATACACTGAGTCGTACTATGTTGAACGCTACAGTATGATAAACTATTATTATACTTTTATAGTTTTT
The DNA here is from genome assembly GCA_032441825.1 of Chaetogeoica ovagalla. Classification (NCBI taxonomy): domain Eukaryota; kingdom Metazoa; phylum Arthropoda; class Insecta; order Hemiptera; family Aphididae; genus Chaetogeoica; species Chaetogeoica ovagalla. Next base: position 15,937,503 of record CM063723.1, on the reverse strand, counting down.
AACGTTACAGCGTGAATTGTATTTACTGAACAAGATTTTTATAACGAAAAACCCGTAATTATTACGTATAATAAACAAATTAAAATCCATTTTGCTCTAGGCCATTTTATTATTTATTTATTTATTTAATAAATAATCATATGTTAATCTTGGCCTAAAGAACAAAAATATTACCGCACTCACTCCATGATTCAATTAAATAACTTAAACGAAACATAACTATATCTATATGCGATGAACACCTAATTCGTAGACTATCATCTTACACCTTATCAGTCAAGGTATTTATTAATAAACCTTATATGATATTGATTATTTAATATATGTGTAATATGATCCATGTCCCCTCTCCTTATCTAGACTTCGAAAAAAATAGAAAAACCAATAAGAAAATTCGTCAAATAATAATAATAATAATATTAATAATCGATCGTAAATAGTGACGTTACAGACTATTGGGTTTTCAAGGCCTTAGAGTGTACAGTTCGGTTCGAAAATCGAACTCGGAATTGAAATTGTTCGAACTAAAGCACAAAACAGTTCGGTATTCGAACATTAACTGAAGGTATGAGATAATATTTTACGTTGTACCATTATTATTATCTAAATATCGCGAACAAATATTATTATTTTATGGTATCGTAATAATATTAATCATTAACTACTTTAATATTGTTTTTAAATCTATCGAGTACTTAGTTGTTTTAAAAAAACCCGTTCGGAATATTTAAATCCTTCAGACTTCTTTTTGAAGTCCGTTGCGATTCGAATATTTGAATTGTTTAATTCGGTCCGGTTCCGGGTTTGGAAAAAAAAAAATTGTATTTTCGGCTCGACCTCAAACATCCGCGTTTCTATAACGGTCACACTAATTCGTTTGGTCTGCCGAGATAACCGCGATTATCGTATCCAAAATTACGACGCATTTTGTAATATCCGAAGAATAAACTTTCTTTTCAACGTACTCCCTTTAGTGTTCGATTTTATTATACCGGTCTCCTCGCCCACCCCGCGTGTTAAATTTCCCGTGGACGCTCGTGATTACTACGGTACTGCCGTTGCAGATTCCATGTACATACGACGACCAACTACTGTTTTTTTTTTTTTATATATATATTCGACGTACTTATATAATATAGCAATTACACTTGTCGTGAAATGCAGTCCAAGTATAAAAATTGTTTTCCATTTTTTTTCTTTTTTTTTTTTTTTTATTATTATCTCCGTCGTCGCGTACAGCGGCCCCGTATAAGACGTTCGTTCTAAGGTCACTACAATAAAATAATTGTTAAACATTTTCGTAATACTTTTTACTCGTATAAACTGTATATATATATATATATATATATATATATATATATATATATATATATATATATACTGTACACGTTATACGTATTTCGCCAAAATTTAATAAAAAGTAATAAACAATTTGAACCGGTCATAATGATGAACGTACAGAGTTATATGATTAAAATACGTTTGTGTACATATACTGCAAGCTAAGTCGTTAGTGCTGCCACCACGTCGGTTCGACGTTTTGTGTATCGTGCAAGAAAAAGTAATTTTCGTTGAAATCGCGGTATATTATATAATTTAGAGATTATTATTATTATTATTTTAAATTTATTATTAAAAAAATCGTTTTATTATTATTAAAACGATATTGTTCGGTATCATCCGATACCCGCTGTCGATCGATAATAATTAATACCTAATAATAATAATTAGATTATAATTTATTATTACACGGCGAAAACACTTACGGCTAAAAATAATAATTCTCTCGAAAACCTTTTAAAAACTTTTTATCGCCTTAACCACAAACCTGCACCGCACCGTTTTCCAGCGATTAATGCCTTTTCGACGTCTATTATTGCTTAATCCCGTTCGTTTTCAACACTGATGACCACGGATTACGTCCATCTTTTACGCACCGAGCTTTAACGAGATTTCGCTATATAGTATAAAAAGCAGTAGCAACGATTACCGGAATAATATATAGAAACGAATCGGCATACAAATTTCGAGACACAAATCGTACAAAATAATAATAATAATAATAATTCAACGGGCATTATGTGTTCGAAGATTTATTGAACCCGTTATAATTTCGCAATACGCGTAACCTCAGCCCGTGAAATCGCAATGTCGCAATGTTTCGTCCACGTTTTATTGTTTTTAGTTTTTTCACAAAGAGTACGACGAGATAGTGAGAAGTCGATAAATTTCAAACAATCTGCATTTGTATAAACGTTTGACTCTTCCGTTTGTTGTGTATACGCATTTTTACTAGACCGTTGTACAACCACTAGAGCGTGCCGATTATAATAGTAACACGCATTTAATTCCCTAAAATAGATCTAAAGACGAACGAATTGTAATTAATAGAAAATAATTATATTTTTATAATACTTATTTATATTATATTTCATCATAATCTCCGTATCGAGTGATGCACATTTTACCAAACGAAGTGTGAAAACCGTTCGTATAATATATAGAACTCGATTTATTTACTCAATCTGGCAACCGAATCGAGACTGTGAATTGAACTTTTTCATCGAATACTCTTTTTTCAGCTCAGGAAAAAAGTCGAAATCATTTAGAGCTAGAATTTTATTCATTGTTTTATTATATTGTAGGTCGGTCAACTTGGATATTCGGTCAATCAATTTATTCGAATGTTTTTCGCCACAATGAAGTCTCGCGTTATCATAATAAAAAAGATCTACACGTGACAACGGAATGATGCGATGCGTCCAATGTGTGTTTTCTGAAAAGTGTTAAAATAGCTCTATGAATTAATAGTAATGCCTATTTGCATTAAATTCAGCGTACACGATTCCTTCAATTTCTTCGACGTCCCAAAATGCAGTAACCACGACCTTCTCCGCAGACGACTGAGTTATAATTTTTTTTTTTTTTATTTAGATTCGACTTTCAGAATCCACCGTCGAACATTATTGATATATCACCACCATAGACAGTGAACAAACGAATATGCATTTCCATTGGTTTACAATATTCCGCGTATAAATTGATTCAATTTCCGGGCGCGTTGTTTCAACGAGACAGAAGAAGTTTTTTCTCCATATTTGTCTTACCACAACGTTAATAAAAACGACCAAACAGTGGCGGACTGAGACCCTGAAGGCCCAAGTGGATAAGTTTTTAGGAGGCTCTAAACTAACGTAATCGATACAAACAAGAGACTTGATGTTGAAATTTGTTATTTTTAAATAAAATAAATAACTCGATAACTTATAACAAAATGTAAAAAAAAAAAAAAAAAATGTTTTTAATCTAACTTAGTTCAACGTAATGAGATGAAACAAATCACTTTAGTATCACAATATTTTAAACATTTTCCATGCAAATAAAATGCAATTATTTCAAAAACATAGTTAACGTTTTTAAATTTTACAAAATCCAAATTAATTATTGTAAAAAAAAAAGTAATAGATTACTTAATATTTCAGACTTGCAGCAGCCCAATCGAACGATTCTCCGATCAAATTAGATGAATGGATATTTAAGGATTCTAATTCTTCTTCTACGGCATCGTACAACGATTCTTCAGTACCAAATGTTGATTCTACCAAGAGAATCATTCTCCCATTGATAAACATATCTTTTACAAAAATACACAACCGATCCATAACCGATGTTCGTTGAGAAGAATCGACTTCTAATGAATATTGTTCCAACAACATTACTTTTTTAGTAATTTGTGTTTTTTTAAAAAACAAATATAAAAAATATTTTGAATCACCATTCGAAACATTTCTACAAAACTCAATCATCATCTCACACTGTTATAAAACGCCGAAATTGAAGGCATTATTTAACATAATATCAACGTGCCCTTATATTTTTTATTAAAATTACAAAAATTTAGTTTTTTCCCTATAAAAAAAAATTGTTGTACGATAAATATTCAAATGTACACTTAGAAAACATAAAACTTAATGGAATTATTTAATACGTGTAACTAAATTTGATCTCTGTTCGAATATAGTAAATTAAAACATATACGCGCAATACATTAAAACCAAATATCAATATAACAGTCGATATTCGACACCTTTTTAATATCATAAGAACATTTAAATTTAGTTTCGTTTTTTTCCCAACGTAAAATGAGTCTTATGGCGGAATCTAAAATAAAAAAAAAAATCGTCACGCGCAGTTTCTGACTCGAGAGCTTTACCCGCGTCGCCTAGGTAACAAATCCAATCGCTGTTATGTATTACAGAATACATAATATTATCATAGTGTTGTTATAAAAATATTTATAACTTCCTTAAAAAAAAAATAAATATATATTGTATAATAATAATAATATATATGTATGTAATATATTCACTAATATTCAATAGTGTATACACATTGAGTGTTTAAAATAGAATTAAACTATAAAACGTATTCGATGCCCACATTGCTTTCGTAAAAACAGATTTTCTTTTCTTCAAAAGAATTGTTAGCTGATGATGAAAGTATTGAATAATAACAGTGGAATTTCTTGTTCACTTAGTGAATATCGATGAATCGGTTTCGATTTATATATCAAAAATCTTTTCTTCTATTTTTCTGCAGAAATCCAGATTATCTGCGTATAACATAATTTAGTAAAACATTTTTCTGTATAAAATACAAATTTTTTTTGAAATTATTTTCTACCAAAAATGGTCTTTTAACAAAACTTTTTAGCCAACGTTGTTAAATGATTTTCGAATTCTCTCTTTCAACGTTATTTCATAATGAATATTTTACTTAAAATTATTAATAATTTTTTTTTTTTCATAAGACCTTCAATGAAATATGTTTGAACACATAACTATTAGAATCCTTCTTTCCCGTTGAAAAAAAAATTACCTACACTAAGACTATACTATTGTACCGTAATGCATTATAATATTCGCATTGAAATTGAATAATTGTCAATTAAATCGTTATATACAAAATCTTATCACTTAATACGTATTAACTTATATTTTTCTATGCAACTAATTAGTTAGTTATTTAGAAAGCTATGTCAAATAAACAACTGATATATTTATGTATTATACTCATACACAAAATATAGAAATTTTTTTAAAGAAAAAGAATGTTTCGCCGGAAACTGTAAATGTTTGAATTGAAAATGAAAATCAGCCGAGGTTTTTGTTGGAATAAGTACAAGATTTCTTCTGAAATCTACTGGAGTCCGGATTTCGGTTTTATGTTGTTTTAAAAATTTCCATTATTGTGAATGTCATTATAGAGAATATTTCTTTTTTTTTAATACGGATCGTGTAACACTGTAAAATGTCTATATTAAAAAGTATTTTTCATTCTAAAAATAAAAAATATTTTCACTAATTGAGAGTAAGAAGGGTTATGAATTGTAATTTTTTATTTAAACGGCATTCTGGTAGTTTTTCAATTATGTTACAAACAATTTTCGGAACGTGCAAGTGGCAAAAGCACTATTTTCCCGCTTTGTTTGTCTGTCTGATGATGACGATGACGCGAAGGTAAAACGAGAAATAACCTGTAACACAGGAAATCCTAAGCAAAACATGTGTGAAAAATTGTTTTGATAGTTTCTGAGTTTTGCGATTTACGTACGAGTTTTTTTTTATTCTTATTTTTATTTTTATTAAAATAACGGACTTTTATAACTTTTATGCGTTTTGTTTTTATTCAGTCATAAAAGTTAAAAAAGTGAAAAGTGTATTTTTCATCTACAAGATAAACTAACGTAATAGACTTTCGAATTTTAACGTTACACGTATGCAATATATAGCTGGATTTTTTTTTCAATTCATGTGTAAACGTAAACCGTTTTGTTAACAATTGTATTTCCGTATTAAACCATACGAATAAATCATAATGTGTTTGATAAAAAAAAAAATGAAAAACGATCGATCATTTTACACCTTGAGAACTTTAATTTATACATTCACGTGTATTCACGGAAATAGGATTTAATGTTCTGTGCAAGTTGAATGTATTTAATAAAGTAAAGTCACTTCGATCCTATGCATGTTGCCAAGTAAATAGATAGTTGCCACATATGATATCAAACCATCCCCGATCCATACGTCTTATAACAGTCGTTTCATTAACAGGTAAATCGCAAGAGGTAACGGCTGACGGCTGTTGTAATACTATAATTTTTTTTTTAAATATTCGATATCTTTCTAATGTAATTGTTGTATTTTACAGCGGTTTTAACAATACTTGTGTTTTCGCTATTTCGTGAACTCTGACATTTCCTATATTATCACTTGAAACTCGAGAATTTTTATAAACATATAGCAACACACAAATATCATTACTGCTTAACTGAGTATTACTAGCCGTACGCAGTTCCGACGCAAGGGGTGTGCAGACAGTGCACGTCGCGTTTTTTACGGAAATCAAATCAGCGAAATTAAAATATAATAAAAAAAAACCCCCCGTTTCAAAAATAGTTTATCAAAAATTAAATTGACTGCGGTTTGATTACCGTATGGATTGAGAGTGAAATCGCAGATTTTTAAACTCGCAGGACAATAGTTCGGATACAAGGGGACCACTCCACCCTTTCCAACACAAAACCCCCGTTGTATTATTTTATAACGATTTTATTCAATAATAATTACATATTATTACTTTATATTATAATAAACGACTGCGAGTGTTATAATTTATTTTATTATTTGTTTAACAATTTATATGTTTTGTTTTAAAAATATTTATGTACACACATCATGAGTACTGAATACGTTTATAAACTAAAAATCGATCAATAATAAAAAGGTTATATGTTTAACATAGAAGAACCAAATGAATGAACAACATTGTTTCCGATGCCATTGAGGGGAGGAGGATAAATTTTTTTACACGTAACGAAAAAAAACGTAGTTGTGTAAAAATTAATTTCGGAATATCGAAAAATGACTCGAAAATTTCAAATAATTCGATAAGTCTAGGAGAGAGTAAAGACTTCTCTAGCCAAATTGTATGTACAATATTCGAGATTTTTTTACTCATTTATCAGACTTGGTTTGTGTTCCGAATACAGTATTCGGAATACTGTTTTCATAATACTTTTTAAGTATTTTAAATACATTTTTGATACATTTTTCGAATAAAAGTATTTTGTGTTTGATCATTCGAACGAATGGTTAAAAGTCATTCGGATATTTGTCCATTCGAACATTTGTCAGTTCAAATATTATATATTAAACCCCTTGAATACATATTATTATTCATATTCGATTAAGTAATAATAATACAATTACTATATTTTATATTAGTATTATTGAAACTGAAAAGAAGTAAAAAAAAAAAAATTACGAGTATGTTCGGAATAATTTTTGTGAAGTGTTCAAAATACTCCGGGGTGGCGAGGGGAATATCGTTGTCACGAAATATTCGAATACGTATTTTAAATAATATTTTACGATGTTTTTCGAATATCTGTTCCAAATAATTTTCAAAAAGTATTTTACTCAAGTCTGCGATTTAAGTCTTGCACATAGCCTCGCAAAGCATAGCGCTCGACACCACTACAGCAACAATGCGTATCAATAATATGTAAGAAAAGTTTCTTGCATAATGATAAACAATAATCATAGCGTTAATTGTAGGCGATAAAAGACGTGAAACGCCAACGGAATGAGGTATATGTCGAGCACGAGAATGTGTTTTATACATTAAATGAAAAAACGAAGTATAATATGCGCACGTAAAACCGAAACAAATTAAAAAAGTTTTAAAAACATTTTTCCCCCTTTTTTTGTGTGTGTACCGTATTCTATAGCGAGCGTAAATTTAACGATCGATCATTTTCGATGCAAAAGCGTGTATGTGTATTCGAGCTTCTCGGGGGGTGAGGAGGGAATGATGAAAATGTTATTATTACTATAAGTGCGCAGTAAAACAAACGCGGTTCGAAGTGTAAAGTGGACTTGTGTAGTGAACTCGGGTTAATATAAACCGAATCTTCTTCTTCTGAGCGAAACGCACATTTTATTAGCGAAAAATTCCGAGTCATAGGAATAGACGCCGCGCAATTATACATACACGTTTGACGACTTTCGATCGGATCATTTAATATATTCGGGTGTATGTAAAAAAAAAAAAAAAGAAATTCATTCTACACTATCTCATAAATATAATTGGTTAATATAAATATGGGCTTAGAGTGTCACTATCGAATATTCAAAGCGTCATACATTCTATTATTATTATTATTTTAAAAAAGAAATTGTTAAACATTTGTCAGGCGAAACTTTACAAATCTGTTCAGAGAAAAGATTCTTATCGATTGTTATTCAATTTTTCACTACATAATTCCTAACAATTTGATTACAAAACAATTGATAAATCGTTTTTGAGAACACCGTTTATTTATTTATTTAGCGTATGGCTATATAGCAGTTGTACATGTGGACAAAACAGATAGAATAAAGTAATAGTAACAAATAATAATAACATAGATAAATATAAATATAAAAAGTAAATTACGACGACTTCATTATTTTTTTCGAGTTAACATTTTCTGGACTTATAATTCAAATGGTAGATTAATTAACCATTCCGTCTTCTAAATTGCGAAGCTTAACCGATCCGCCTTCAAATGAAAACAAGGGACATTCCTCTATTTTATGAGTCATCGTTTGGTTGAAACTTTCGCATTGACAGCTATTTGATGTCCCTAATCCCCATTTGCTCAAAAGGTACGCACGCCGTCCATGACTAAATCGAAATCTTTTAAAGAGTACCCTAGGAGATTGAATCCAAGCAAGCGATTGTTAGGGTCGTGAATTAAATGATTCTTTGTAGGTGGCTCTTCCTTCCATTTATCAATCAATTTATTTGCTACTTGGGACTCGTTCGTATTAATATTTGCAATTCCGTTCCATGCCGGGTTCTTCGATTTTAGTCTCATATGTAAAATTCATTATGTCATTATTAGTTACTTTGTGTTTATCACTACGCGACCAATACCTCGTTCTATCATTTCCATTTTTCTCCATTATTTCACATCGTTGTTATCAGTATCTGTACACCGCAGAGCGATTAATTGTAACGCATGAAGGATAACAGAAAAAACTATATTCATATTGAATTCGAGTAGTGGTACAATTGTATTTTGAGGTTGGTCTTTAGAGTTTTGGTGATTACACTCTTTGGTTTTTGCGTGCAATGCGTATTACCTGTAGTGTACGATTGAATGAATAGATTTTAACGGAGGAGTGCCAACCATTTTGCAATCGTCATATCAATGGGCATAACGTTAAAGTATATTCCAATAATAATCATTCAAAGCTGCGATATAATATGTTATTTGTAGCTGCACTAACGAATTACTGTAGCGAAAGGTATTTTTTAGCTTTTTGATAAAACAGTCAAGAGCTGTTTAAGGTCCACGCTATTATCGGCGATAGATCAAAAATATAGGAAAAAAATAAGACGTTTATAAAAAACGTATACTGTTATGATTAATAACTTTTCCGCCAATAAAGTAGGAAAAACGTTTTTTTCTTTTATTTCAAAATGATGAATTATTAAAGTTTTTCACGCGCCCAGTACCCAAGTACATTTTATTCCCTAAAAAGCATTTTTTTTTTTTTGCTCAACTCGATATTTTATTATAATGCGTAGATTAAATATTTTGTATATTTTCATTCAGACTTATTTTGTTATGTATACTAATGATGCACATGTACCTACGCGCGTTTAAAAAGAGAGCATGAGTGTCACCAGAAAATTTAGAGTAGTAGAGCGCAGATAACCCGTTGCTTTTAGTCGCGCGTTTCCCCTTAACCATGACGATTACTGATTATTATCAGTGGCGTATTTTATGCAGGAACGGTTTCGCGGATTATGACCACCCTCAGAACCGAAAACAAAAAAATATCTCATAAGAGTTTAAATTCCAACTAGCTTAATTTCAATATTTTTTATTAGACATAAATACGTAGTCGATCGGTTACTACCTAATCAGCCGATTTCACCAGCATTTGTTAAGGATTTTACTTATTATACTTAACAACAAATTAGTGAAAATTGTGTTTCACCGAGATTCGTCAGCATTATAAATGCCCGTTGTTAAAATGTTAATCCCCCGAAATAGGCTTGTTAAGATCGAATCGACAATTTAAAATGGCCATAGATCCCCACTATAGGTACTAAAATTTATAAAACAATATTATCACTTATCGGTTACCGTGATGAACAACGAGAATGTTAGAATTAAGGTAACAACCGTTTTGGTAACACGACAGACATTTTGTTAACTCAATAAATAGAACAGGATAACAACAACAACAATATAACGGTGTTGTAACTTACGTAATTTAACCGGATGTTTAATTCAAACGAATTGTTAACTAACACGGTGTTAAGAATGTGTTTAACAATAATCGGTGAAAACGGCTAAATATATATATATATTTTTTAACTGCTCCCACCACCCTGATTATACTTATAAGGTAGTATACCGTTTAATACGATTTCGGAATTTCGTTTATATGTCGTCAAACGAAGACGTTCGGCTAAATAATAGTGTAGGGCAAGTCACATGGTATTATGGAAGTCAATTTTGTACTCGGATAAGATTTCTTATAATAACTATATATATAAATTCGAAAGCAATTGCCATAAATCGTCGCATTCGCTATAAAACGATTCCGAGTGGAACTTCGCGGTGTTATTATTTATTATTATTATTATTAATAATTAATATATCGCGTGTATAGATTAATCTCGCGATTAACATTACAGAGTACGTCGTTTTATTTTCGTTACAAAAAACAAAACCTAAGGTTGCGGAAAAATCGTTTTCGTTACGATGGTACAGAATTCTACATATTTGATAAAAAAAAAAATATATATCAAAACTCTGCGCCGGTATAATTTCACGCCAAACGCGTGATTTCCATAAGAAAGGAAAAAGAGTACTTTTTCGAGAAATATTCGAAATGTTTATTAAAGGAAAATCGTGAGAAACGATATGTGTGGTCGAGCGTACGTCCGAAACCGCATTTAACTGTATTGAAACCGAGAATCACTTCTTTTACGAATGAAATACGTCAAAATCTGTAAACGGGCCGAAATGAAAATTGTTTTCCCCTCGCGCTTGATGTAAATTTCGAGTCGGTGCCGGAAATTACGGGAAAAAAGCGAAAAAACCCGTTGTTTTTTAATCGTTGATTTCTCGACAGTTATTGATGCTTTTTTTTTGTCGTGATAATCCGAAAACGACCTCGGTAAAATGTCGGTCAAATAGATCGCGGGTTGTCACAGAAAACCGGATGCGTTCGGACATTATTCCTTTTGGTAGAATTTTTCGGTACACGCGTGAAAAACCAATCATCGAATGTCTAAACAAAAAAAATTACGTGAAATAAAAAAATGAAATGTTAATTTTTTTTTTTTTTTTTTTTTGTAAGTAGGACACACACGCACAACGTGTCGGCCGGTGGGTGAGGAAGGGACAGAAAGGGACGGCGTGAAATAACGATCGATGGTAAAGTGCGCGCGCGTCGATGCGTGCACGCGTTGCTGCGATCTCACACAGCGCGCGGTGAGAGTGCGTTCCGACAACGTGCCCGCGCGCCAGAGTTTTGATAACACGACCGGCAGCAGCGACGGGGGCGGCGAGTGTTATTTTTCGTCGAGTCGTTTGTAATTTTTTTTTTTTTTTAGCATGACAGAGATCGAAAAAAAAACACACCCCCTTTGTTTGCAATACGCGCGCGCGTAAACGTTTTCTTGTCTCTACTTATTAAAACACTTCACATTTTTCAACCTCTCTCGCTCTCTCTCGCTCTCATCCGTCTCGGTGCTCTTACGCCGCGGTCTCGTATACCGCGCGCGCCTTTGGGGCTCTTCTTTGCTAATTCTTTCTCTTTTTCGCGCCGTTTCTCTCTCTCTCACTCACTCACTCACTCACCGTTCACCCGCGCTCGGTTGGCCCACTCGTGTCCGTCGTATTCCTCTCACTCGACAACGCGAGCGCGTCTCTTTCTTTCTTTCTTTCTTTCTTTCTTCCTTTCCTTCGCTCCGCCGTTCTCCAGATAATAAGATTCGTCCACCCGTCGTCCGACCGTCATCGTTGACGACTGCGCGGAACATTGCGGCGGCGGCGGCGGCGGCGGCGGCGAGCGGTGACGACCGGAGGCACGCGGACCCGTGCAGGAACGGAAGAAGAGAGGGCCGAGGGCCGCGCACTCATCAATATTCACGTCCCCTAACTTCCTCCACGTATGTCCCCTCCGCCGCCGCCGCCGTCGTCGTCCACGCGCGTATTTACGTATATTAAATATATATATATATATTTACTTTGTGTTTTTTAGTCTCTCCCGCGTCTTTTAAACACCCTCTGTCTGTTTCTTTTTCGCCCGGGTCCGCTATACTCATTAACTGTGCAAGACCTCCATCGATTTCTTTGATGATGACGGCAAACGAACGAAACTCTCCTATGCCGCTGCCGCCGCCGCGTACGCGCGCATTATACCTCCACTCCGTCGTCCACCCGGCCCCGCCACTCTTGCTGACACACACACACACACACACACGCGCGCGCGCGCCCGCCGCGCCTTACCGTCGACCACGCCCAACTAATTAGTTATTCTGCCCGTGAGCATTTTTTTTCTTTCCTTATCAACGTACCCCTCTTCCCTCCATCCCTACCGGCCGCGACCCGCGCCGTTTTGACTCGCGCCGAACGTCGCGCACGTGTGCTTGGTACCGTAATAATAATAATAATAACAATAATTTCTTTTTTTCTTTTAATACGTCGCGCGCGTTATATCGCATCGGTTTATGTGAAAATTTATATTAGACGCGCGTTAAAAGTGCCGTTTCGCGTTTGTCGGTTATTTTCCCGTAACGAAACCGAATACACGCCGCGACGACGGCGCAAAATGTTACCCCGCCGGTAAACGCCCGGCAAAAAATCGTATCGGTTATTCCGAAAACGCACTGAGCGCGGGCGCCTCGTATTTAACATTGAAATCGACTTGTACCGCTTGTAAACCGACGACGCGGTTTTTTTTATCATTTTGTTTTTTTTATCGAAACCTTGTGAGGAACAATCGGTTTCGAACGATTGTTACGACACATTACTAACAACGTATTAAATATATACAACAAAACGAATGGAAAGAGAACGGAAATAAGAAGGGACGGTTACGAAATTACAAAAGTTACCCGGAGTCGTGGAAAAAGGACAATGCGGCGAGGACGACAGTAGGAGATTGAGAAGAAAGGAATTTTGAGGGAATTGAGTAGAAAATGGAACCGTTATCGCTCAACGGGATAAATAGGGACAACAGGGGGAGGACGTGACTGATATCGCGGATGGCAGGAAAGTCGTTAAGGGACGTTTTAAAAGCATGAGAAGGAAATATGGTGTGACCAAAGCGAAGACGGGGAAAAGAAGTGATCGTTGAAAAAAACGCGGTTAAAAGCGCATAAACGATTGCGTGGACTTATTGATTTAATTCGCGAAACGATCTATAATGCCAGAACATCGCTAATGAAATCCATCGTAAAACGATAAATGGCGAAATGCCGATTCGATTTGTTTGCTCGTGTTTAAAACGTCCACAAATCATATCACTATAAAATTACAACGGTAACAGCGATTGTTGCGAGATAATATAAATATATAATATCGGTTTTTGTTTTTTTCACTATTTTGATTGTGTAGAAAACGCGAGAAAACCCCGTACGAGAAAATTCGATCGTATAAAACCCATTGGAATTGTATGAAAATTATAACGAAAAATGCACGATTGTAAATATATCATCGGTTCCAAAGGATTTGAATATTCAAAGATTTGAAAATTACAATTTTTTTTTCCACAAACACTTCAAACTACATTATCGGTAATTTTTATTTCCACAAATATATTAAAATTAGCAACCAAGACTACTGTGTCGACCTTTTCATCGTTACCTAAAAATATTCAACGTTTTAATTTTTATAATTATTTATTATTTATTTAAATGTATAGTAATTCAAATACGTATTCATTAATAAATGAATGTTTTAAATCCTCTTCACATATTGGTTTTGTACCACACTCTGTAAACAATTTTTCATTTTCTCATTCCCAGTATTTTTCATTAATTTTTAGTTTTTTATATTTACACTAAAAAACGTGTAAAAGTGCACTAGGTATGTATATCCAACCGGATCGGATATTTTTAATATTTTTTCATGAAACATTTTTGCAATTTATTATTAATTTCATCAATGTCATAATATGACATATGTATTCAAATACCTACAGATCATTGTGTATCAGAAAATAAATATTCTAAAAAATCGAAATAAAATAGCAGTAAATATTTAATAAAAAGAAATCGAATACTGTATTTCCGCATAACGAAACAACAAAATTAATAAAGATATACAAACCTGTAAAATTCAATATTCTTATAATTCAGTTATCTTCCTTGAAGTAAAGAAAAAAAAATTAAAACGTGAAAAATCTAATAATAAATATTAATACAAACAAAAACAATTTGAATTTAAACTGTCGGTGTGATTACGAAAGAAATTTTAATTATAAATCACATTCTACGGCCTTTTAAACAACACGTTTTTTTTTTAAATATTATGCAAATGTTAAATTTTATAGCTTTTAAATGTTTTTTGTTTTTGTTTTTTATGCCACCGATAAACGCGATATTATTAGCCATTACGACTACGTATAAAACATATTATATTATGTACTTTTAAAACGTATATAATTTTTACTGTTACAACATTTATTTTTATGCTTAACTCGAGATAATAGTAGATAGTTTAATCTGTTATTTTTTTAATTCATTCATTATTTGTACTTAAATTTCGTTTCAAGCCGATACTGCAGTTCTGTTGCGTTTCAAAAGAATAAAAGTACATATTTCTCATAACGTAAACAATATTTAAACACATAATTTACCATGTACATAATATTAACTGGTTAATGTTGGTGTCCAGCGATACTAATAATACGATCCGAACTAGCCGTACTTTGATGGCATACGTAATAAATAGTTAAAATGATTTTATACCTATAAAATGCGACTCACATTATACATATATATTTTCAATATTGAGTACTGCCTGGTCTTTGAAAAACAATGTTGATGTTATAGTAGCTAATTTCCAATTATTACTCTGGACAACGTGGACAACGTATAGAACAAAATTAACGATTTACTGGTGATTTTTCAAAAAAAAATTTGGATTGAAAAACGCAAAATGTTATTCAAAATACGGAATTTATATTAAATATTCTATAAATGACATTGCAAAACCGAGTTGTCTAATTGACACTTTTACTAAAATAATAAAATAAAACACATCTTAATACCGACGAACAGCTTTCGCCGTGAACTGAGTATACAGGACAAGATAATAAATTATATTAGTATAGAAGTAGAGTTATATGATATATAAATGTATAAACTACAAAACCGTAATGGAAGAATCCACGACAGTGATCGTATCGTATTGTAATGTCGCATTTTAAGCGTAAAAATAATTAATCGATAATTGAATACGTAGGCACATATGGTGAGCGAAATTCAAACCGAAAGACGCTGGATCTCGAGAACGAGTGTCGAAATCTAATGCAAAGATTTAATTACCGATATCAATATTGATAATATCGATTTTAAAATAACAATCCTTTATTTGACTGTTTATAGATTGTTTAGAAAAAAAGTGCTCATTTAATATTGTAATATTCCACCGATAAAGTTTACAAAAATTAAATTAAAAAAAAAAAAATACGTACAGAAACCGAGAATTCTATCGCGCCGCACAAAGCGAATATCCCCTCAACTCGTATTAACAAAGAAACACGAATATGAACAGACACGCAGACAACGCGATTCATAAACCGTCTTGTAATTTTGTGTTCGCCTATATCATCGCGTCAGATAAAATCGAATTCGTCGAATCTATTCCAAAACGAGTGGAATACGTCACCTGATAATATTCGTATTCGAAGCGAATTTGAATTAGACGAAATGTGTGTTTGTAAATATTACGACGTACAGTTTCGATTTCCCATCAAGAGCTGTTTGAGTCGATTGAAAAATAAAACAAAACGAAATACTGTTATTTGAATGTTGTAGTTGTGCAAAACAAAAAAAACACGAAACGCGTACGAGGTGCCGACGACGAGTATTATTACGAGACAAAACCATGTCACTAACGCAGGGGAGAAATGTAATTTTGTTGTTTGACTGTCGAATGTAACAACATAAGCACCCAGTTATTAGCCCGTGATAATTTAATATATAAAATTCAACTGTTTAATGGAAAACGTTAATGCGTTGAATTCCAACGCGATATATAAGTACTAAAAAAAAAAAAAAAAAAACAAACGAAAACGTCCGAAAATACTTTCGAATTAATTAAATTATTATTGCAATTGTTTTTAACGATATTTTGGATTTTGGTTTTTTAAGTTTTATTTCTATAAAACAAAGTGCCCGTGTCTAGTGTTGTTTTCAAACACGCGTAATACAATGTTTATGTCTTAATGATCTCGGCCATTAATAAAACTACGAATATATTTCTATGACACACGTACAATCTCTTATACGAAAAAAAGAAAACATTAAATAATACGCGCGTCGTATAGATGTGTAAAACATAAAAAAATAAAAATAAAAATTGTTACGTGTCACCGCGCGATTGCTGCGAGTAATTTATTGTCACGGAAGATGATTTTCCTCATACAAAACGTGTTTTTTTTTCTTATTCACATGCAAGTCTACAAAAAATATTTCTCAGTTATACATTCGTTTTTACACACACACACACACACACAAATAAAAACACGCCTACGTACTAATGTATACACGCGATATTTCACACAGGATCTACACCTATTTATATCGAAATTATTGTCGTTATTATTACATTTTCGACGAATGCGCGTTACACGACGATAGTACCGACACACACACAGCTAAAGACGTTCCAAAAGCAAACGCGTAGAAAATATATTTTAGATTCTGAGCGGAGCGATAAATATATATATATTGGTTTTACAATGATTTTTACTTTTTTTTTTTTTTTAATCTCTGCGCCCAAAAATTCTACCAGAAGGAGTGCTCCGGATCTTTATATTTACAGATTGTTTCCGGTAAAGCAAATCGCATCTAGTCAGCACTTTAGAAAGGTCATTTTTCAATTTCCTCAATACTTTTTTTCTCTAACCGTCAGAAAGAAAATACCGAACAATTACATAAAAACAGTTAAAACGCAATTTCATCAAAATCGATCATCGTTATTTCTCCGTCATTTCGAAACTAACCGTAGTAGAAACCTGAAATGTTCGCCAAATATATTTACATCGGACCGTATTTGACGAGAAAAATTTTTCTAAAAATTTCTTTTAATATTTGCCTATTTATACCAGTCGTAGACTTCGATGTATTCAATTCGTAAAAGAGGTAATTTTTAGTTTTAAGGTTTAGGAATTTAAAACAATGTCAGTCGTTTATTACTTTAAAATACAAAAAAAAAAATCTTTAAAATCGTCGAGTCAAAATATTTTTTTATAACCATTTAAAAATTTTTCGACAAATTGTATTAAACCGATGCTCCGCACAGAATCGTTTCGTCGAATGCAATGATTTATCGCATTGCTTACAAATTTACAGTGATGACAATACACCCCAAAATCTTTATTCGAGTAATCCACGTAAGCGATATTCACAACGCCTTGCGCGGCGGCTCCTGACGCCTTTTTTTTCCCATACGATTTAACAGCAATTAATAAATATTTAAATAATAACACACCTATAATCCTAAAGACGAACAATTTACATTAAAATATATTAAACACACATCGCGTATACTAAATTATAATAATAAAATATTTCTAGAAATAAATTACGGGTAAAACAGACGATACAATATGAGATTATTATTATTATTATTATTATTATTATTATTATTATTATTATTATTATAGGTATTCCTTCGGTGTGTGCGGCGGTTATGAAAGTTATTTCATTCTTCTGTCCGGTACAGTTTTATTAGTCGGTACCCAATTCGCCCCTTCAAATGACCATTCTATGTGTTAGCTCACAGCGCAGAATAAACCGTATAGATCAATTCCTGTGCACTATTAACACAATATCGCGGAGTTCGCGATTTAATGTAATCGCGTGGAATCTTAGGACTTTATCATATTATTACTATACTTAGTAGCAGTACGATATTACGACTTATTTTAATTTTCTTTTTTTTTACCATTGTTCCGTTCCCGCGAGTCGTAGCGTAATGGACCAGGGACTATTACATTGTCTGAATCCCAAGAAATCCGATGATGCGACTCTCATTCGACTGAGACCTGGAGTACTGTGCGCAAAAATGTAATAAACCTGCACACATATAATAATAACGGCAAAGCGCAAATGTCTTTTGATCGTGTTATTACGTTGTTTTAGACACGGTGCTGCTATACGGAACGTACGAGAGAATAAATCCATCGTGTCGGTACGATCATCGCCGGATTTTACATATAATATTTTGTTCGCGATTAACGCAGCACAACAGGTTTATTCAGTAGCGTATTTACCTCCAGAACCAAATGGTCAATTCGAAATATTATTGCGCGCATTGGCCAATTGATATTCACTGTATTTATCTTTTTTGAATCGTTACGGTCATTTCAGCCGGTGAACTCCATCACGGTTCAGCGCCGCTGTTTCTGACATCGTCTCCCGTGTGTATCTCATCGAAACCTCCTACGAGCAGTCACCGCGACGATCGTTTATTGCGTATAATAATAACGATAAAACGTATAATATGGTTTTGAACGTGTGTTTTGCGGTTCACCGAACCACTGGAAAATTTGCGATGGGCATAATAGGATAGGTAATAAAATAATCTCATAGTCATAGGTAAAATATGTAAATAAAAACAAATGTAATGCATCATTGAAATAATATAAACACAGTGTTATAACCGAAATGTCGTGTATCCAAAAGAATATTTATTCAATACCGTTGTATCCAAATAAATTATCTCCGGCGTCCTCGTCAAAATTATCCAACGTTTGGTCGGTTCTTGACATATATATTATCGAACACGTCGTCATAATATACATATTTAGTGAACAGCGAAGTAAGAACCAAAAATAAGTATTGATAAATTAAGTAAAAAACTTGTCATGCGACCGAGGCGATGGTCGGCGAACCACCAATTGAAAAATGTCTGACAGCCTCTGATAACAATAACAATAATAACAATAATAATAATGTGAACCGCGCATAGAAAAAAAGATACACCCCGGCCCGAAGGATTCCCGGGCCAGACTCCGCGCAAATGCAGCACCGGACCTCCGAAGATCGGATATGACAGTGTAGAGGCGGGTATATAGTATACACGTAAGAATCGACCTGGGACGGTCATGTACAAGCATTTAATTGCGTCGCATCCGGTCATTCGGGCCGGACGCGACTTATTCGGTATCCGTTCGCGGCGCGTCGTAAATATATTACATCCGCGTCGGAGAGAATGTGTACGGCAACGGAACGCGCGTTCGTCTCGACGACGCAACACAAAAGAACGGAGGCTGCGCGCACAACTTAAAAATACTCAAAAATCTCGCCCCGCGGCGGGACTGAGAGCCCATCCGTAATTATTACGTTATCGCTATAATTTTTGAGGGACGGAACAGGCGCGCCGTACCCATTTAGTCCACAACCCCGTTGACCGGTGGTCCATTGTTAATAATAAGGCCGTCCGCTCTCCTCTTCCTCCTTCGCCGTTCCCCTCCCACCCCCCCCCCCGCCATCGCGGCAAAAACCCGTTAAGTCTTTCGCGTTTCCTTATTCCGGTCTCGTAATTCCGCGGAATTCGCCGCGGACGGAACTCGCCCGCCCCGCAGCTCGCGCCACGACGCCGCCGCCGCCACCGCCGCCGCAAACCCACGCGGCTTTTGTACGGCCGTTTATTGTTTTGTCTCGAAAATCCGTTTTAACCGGCAACCGCGATATTCGGCTACGGCGATTATTATTTGGTTTCACAACGTTTTACTATAATATATCGTAATTTTCGTAATGGAAAAATAAAAGAATTCTTCCACACGAGTAAAGTAAATTCTCCGTCTCTGATTTATTTATAATAAATCGATTTTACTTCATTCGCAATAGGATTTGCGACACGTAATTTTTGTTTTTCAATTCATTACATTTTCGGCATTGCGATTTTCACATAAAATAATGGCTCGAAAAACGTTTATATACCGCGGGCCGAAATGGCGTTGAAAGCCTCTTGTATATTATTGTGATATAAATTATCGACTGAACGTTCGAACGACAAACGTGGTTTGAATGAAACCCCTCGCACAGCTCGTTGTGCGATTGGGCACGGCACGTTAAATGTCATATTTCCGATAAACGTCCGCCGGACTTCGTCGCCACTGAATTTTTTCCTACAGACGGTCAATAACACACGCACTACACTTTTCTTGCTGAAATGCCTACACCGGAGATATTACGAAAATAATATACATATATAAAACAATTTAATAATAATATTATGCATTTCCCCTAACGCAGAACGATGAAAAATAGAAAATACTGTGTAGAATTTATAAAAATCGCCTTGTTTTTTACTTTTTACTTTTTCTTTCGCCGTCGCGAGATATTATTTATAAGATATACTTTTCATATACTACTTATTCGCAGATTTTCTTTTCAAACTTTTTACACCGCGCTATATTATTCTTATGCGTACAATTGAAAAATAAATCAAAAATTTCAATTAAAATCACTGTAGTGTACACTTTTAGTATATATCACAAAACTATAAATATAAAAGGTATCATATATTTACGCCGTTTACGTAAGATTTCAAACGATATATATATACAATGACAATTTCAATCGAATAAATCGCATTTCAGTTAACGCTTATTAAACTCATTAAAACAAATTACGATTATAATTGGGCGTTATTACGTCATAGACATAGTATTATTATAATGTTAAACCCAAGACTTTCAAAAGTGGAAATTGACAACTTTTAAACGATATTATACGAATATAACGTATAACGCGGACGAGGCGTGAAAATATTTTTCTCTGAAGCAAAACGCGTACATGTGATTTATTTATTTTTTTTTATTTTACACGTTTTTTTCTCTTAAAAACAATATCGTCGTAGAGAATTTCAACTCATCCTCCTCGTTCATCAAACGTTTGCAACATCTGTATTCGTCATTTAACTGCGGCATAAAAGAATTACATTAACTTTTCCTCCACTCTACCCGCTATACTACGCGCGTATCGAGTACAATATTATTTTATACTTTCTAAACAAATTAATGTCAAACTCCAAATAAATAATCATTAATTGTACTACATATACTCGTGTGTATTATTTTTTAAACAATCCGAAACGGCGATGAATAAATTTTATTTACGAATTAAAAAAAACCTCACCTCACGTATTCATCATATTACGCATACAATTCTACAATTGTTTTTACTCTTTAAATTATTACGTTATTATACAATTGATATAAACTTAACAGTTAATTTTTTTTTTTTTTTTTTTTTAATCTGCAATTCGTTAGACATTATCTGTTTCTCCACTATACGCATAATATATACTTTTATAGTTTGAAAATGATACTTCATACATGTAGAAAAAAAAATATAACTTAATATTGTCGTACAATAAAATCATAAAGTTATTTCGGAGTTCGAAAACAATATTGACTGGTGTAAATATATAAAAACAAAAAAAAAAAAAAAAAAAAACGTCGATTTCAATTCTGAATACAAAATTGTTTAATCGAAACTTATTTTCTGGGGGAATAAAATCTTCTGGCAATAAATCGTTTTTTCAAAACTCGATATTTCGATATAGACGTCAAGTACAAACTTAAACCGTAAGTTAAACTCAAGTGACTGACTTATTTTATAGACACATGTTTGAGACAAATATACGATATTATAAAAATTATATATATACATCATTGTTCGAATTTTGAAATAACCGTAATACAACAGCGTGTTTTTTCAAATCGACACGCAAATATTGTAATATTTAAGTTGTATTTATTTATAACGCGCGTATTTATTATTCGTTCGGCGGCCACGCACCAATAACACGTCATATTACAATACAAGTAACAGCTAGCAGCTGGTCAATAGATGACTGTAGCTGCTGTTGGCGGTGCCGTTCCCAGTACGGTACAAATGATTAAAACAACAAAAAAAGAAAAAAAAGGAACGGTTCGCGAGAATGCCGCGTAGAATTACACGACGAACGACAACGACGTCCATAATAATAATAATACTGCGTTTGCAAATCAACGGGCGTACCTCATACTATATGATATATTATGTAGTTGCGTCGTGATAATTTATTTAATGTTTCTCTCTACTGCAGTGGACCGCGGAGAGAAGTAAATTACAGGTAATCGTCGTTTTTCTATGATTTCTATCCATATTATTATTATTATTATTATTATTATTATTATTATTATTATTGTTTTACGTTCAGACGGCAAAGAAAAACATTACTGGAATAACGCAAAAAGCATACCCCGCCGCGAGTGTATTATATTATGGGCTGTAATGTGCACTGTGGCGCCTACGGCCAGACCGCAATGTAATAATTATTATTACCGTCCGACTGACAACATATGATACTTTATACACAATTCGCAGTATAGAGACTGAAATTACTACTAGCACATAAAGTTCACTCGAGTTCATCGGCGGGATATAACTGAAATACATGCGTTTAAAATTGTTTTTTTTTTTTTTTTTTTTTTTTACGCGCGATACATTTGTATTTTGATGAAAATCTTATTACAGTGAGTAAGTAGTCGATTCATTCTGAATAACGAATGTAGTCGAAAACGTCCGGGATACGAAAAATTACAATGTATTATGCTCAAAAGACCACCGTATATTTTGTATTCTATTAATATTCAAAAACCATATATTATATGTTATATACATTTTTTTTTTTTTTTTAATAGCGTGTATAATTTAAACAAAAAACCCGTACTGTATAAAATAATGTGAAAAAAAAATCCTGAAAAGTATTTATAATAAATGTCTACTAAACTACGAAATAATCAATAATAATGGTAAATATATATTTATATTTTTTTTTAACGTGATAAAATAGTTTACAGAACATTTCTCTCTCTCTCTCTCTCTCTTTCTGGACATTTTTATGAAAACCGTTAAGGGGATTCTCTTATTGCCTTGCACACGCGAAACGTAATATAATAGACGTTCGCAAAGTAAGAATATCCTGTGAAAAACAGATTTGAACTCGACGTGAATTTTATTATCAATCGACTTTCCCACGTTTTTCATTTCATTTTTTTTTTTTTATTATTATTATTATTATCTTGAGATCTTCAAATATCGAATATTAGAATTTTTTTTTTTTTTTAGCTTAATTGATTCCAGAGGGCATTATTTATATTATTTGAAATTAAAAATATGGCACTGTCGATCTCGATTGTATATAACAATTTCATTGTATTGTAATTTATCTGTATCAAAAAAACATTCCGGTTCAGAATGTTTTACCGAAACAAATAATTGCCAGTAATACTGATATATCCGAACAATACCATTTTTGAAAAATGATCGTTTTCCTGTTTAATTTGTATTCCAAGTCGGATAATTTCATAAAAAAACGGTGGATCAGCCACTCTTCCAAAATACGGGGACTCGATTAATAAGCGAACGAACGACAAAACTGCTTTGCAATCGTTAAAACGCCGATAAATGTTGGAGCAAATAAATAATTTTATAAATTCAAGGTAAAAAAAAAAAACAATTATTATAAATAATCCTTTAGATTGTGATACGCGAGTCGCAACTAGTTGCCGCATTAAATCGTCACTATATAAAATCTCCGCACATAATAATTCTTGATTCTTTCGTGGCGCAACCAGTTTTTTCTTCTGATCTACCGTTTAAAACTATAGTGCAAGGATATCTAAACGCGAGCCGATTCCGGCTCGTCAAATCTATTGACCAAACTGACTGATTTTTTTAATATTAAATCGAAACGTCGACGAGTAAAACGACGAATTTCCAACGAATATCGACGTTGAAGTAGTAATAGAAGACGTAATTGAAGTAGTATCTGCAGCAAAAATCGTTTTAAAATATACACAGCAGAGCGCATTAGAATTTTCGATAATCCTTTCGCGATAGAAACTATGCCACCGGGAGCTCCACAGTAAGTATTATCGACCTTCACATCAAATACAACTAGCTCGAAGGGTGTTTAATGGAAACCGGAATAGAAAAATTATGTTGCCGAAAGGTTTTTTCGAAACATTTGCGCGCAAGACGATGTTTATATTTATCTATACCTACGCGAGGCAGACTTTTCGAGCGAAATCCAAGTATGAAACCGACTTGAATGACGGGCACATACGATAGTGACGCTATTGATTGGACTAGCTGAATTTGACGCGCAGAGTGCTGAGAAATTTCGTCACAATAGCAATTTCAAATTTCTCGTTAATACATTTGTTGGAGCGAAAAAAATTTTCTCCCTTTATAAGATTATCGCGAAATACGCGATACGTTTTTCACGGTGTTTTTTCTTCCCTCGATGTATGGCGACAAAAGTCAAAAGACGATTCGTCTTTCTTCAACCTCTTCTGACACTTCCCTACAAACGATTTTGGCCCGCGAAGTGAAAACGTATCTCAGATTCGGGTCTTTGTAAAAATAAAAACTATTGAAGGCTCTTGCTATAGCGTAGTTAAAAGAAGAAAAACTACGCGAGTCTAATATTATGCCTATAATTTGAAATAATTTTTTTTTTTTCAATTAATCATTTCATTTCGTGTGATAGCGTAGGAACTGCGGAGTCGTCCATATATGAGTATCTGACGCTTAAAAAAAAAAGAAAAATTGAGAAAATCGAAAAATGACCGCTGTAAAGTGCCCCGGACTAGACGCGATTTGCTTTGCCGGAAACAAGCTGTGACTGTAAAGATGATCGGAGCATTTTTTGTGATAAAACTTGTGAGTAGAGCCACAAAAAAAAAACACTGTTCTGTTAAACCAATAGATCCCTCGCTCGGCTCGGAATCTAAAAAACAGTAATGGCGCGGGCGCTTGTACGCATACGCGAGCCGGCCCGTGCGTATTTCGGCGTTACGCGTAATACGCGCACGGAAATCCGTTTTATTTCACGCGATTATACAAAAAACGAAGACCGATGAAGACGGAGAAATAAAAACCGTGTGTGCGTGTGTGTGTGTGAAAATTAAAATAAACCAAAAAAAAAAAAATACGTGTGAAGAGGCTGGGGGGGGAGGAGGAAAAAATTACGTATTCTTCCGGATAAAACGAGCGCGCGTGTGTTGGCGGTGACGGTTACGGCGACAGTGCGGCGGCGGCGGCGGCGGACACTCGTGTGAACATTCCGGTTCAAGGTTTCCTCCGGTCTGGAAATCTCGATAATCTCTAGACGGACGGGTCAGACGAAGCGGCGGGCCGAAGAGAAAACCTCTCGGCGCGTCCGTCACGGACGTTTTTTCTTCTTCTTCTTCTTCTTCTCCGTTTTTATCATCCGAAAAATATTTCCGACGTGATATTAAGAAAAAGTACTGTAGGAGTAGAAGTAAAAAAAAAAAAAAAAAAAAAAAGAAACACAAACGCGCATTATATTATAACACGAAATGTGTAATAATATCGCGTACAGGTGTATGTACAAAATCACGCGCGGTACCGGAGGGAAAGCGAGATGATCGTGAGTTTCATTCACAAAACGTATAGAATATATTATATTGTCGTCGCGTACGCATACGCGTGTACGTGTATATATATATATATATACGGTATTACGGTCGACAGCGTTTTCATTCATACGAGTATAAACAGGTGTGAATAAGTGAATACGGCCGTGTGGCGCGACGACGGTGAGAAGAAGAAGCGGAGACGGTGTGTGTGTGTAACAGTGAACGGAACGAATTTACGGAATCTCGTGTGTTGTGTGTGTGTGTGTGATGCTGTGGTATGTGGGCGTAGAGGGAAATGTGATGAAGAGAGTAAACGGGGTAGACGGCGGCAGACACAAAAAGGGAACAGACGGCGATGTGTGTGTGTGTGTGTGAGAATGTGCACGCGGAACGTGCGACGTGTGTACGGTGAGGGTGAGGAAGACGCATCGGGGTATCCCTACCGCCACCGCCGCTGCCCTCACATGAGCTTTTGCAGTGTTTTCGTCCCGCGCGCGCGTCCCTATGACGGTGCGGTATACGCACCACATACGCGGCCACGTTTTACCCCAACAAATCCCTCGTTGACTGCTCCGCCGACCGTCAAAACAAGTATCCCCGTAGCCGTAACACACACGCGAGTCATCCGTCGACTTCTTCTACCGCTGTCGTCGCTCTGCGTGTCGCGCGCGTGTGCCGTGTACACACACGTTGACCCCGCGCACGTAACGGACTCCGTTTGTTTTCTCTTATGTTTGTACCCGAAAATCCCACCGGAAAAGGAGGGCTACGATTTTTACGCTCATACTCGTTTCCCGGCATGCAGTCGGCTGCCGGCGAACGCGCTTATAAAAGAGATTATTTTCCCATTCTCTCGACACTTTTTTCGAGCGTTTTACAAAAAAAATTTGTGAAAAAAAAATTACTGCACGGAATTGGGATTCATTTCTTCGTGATTTCGAAACCAACGGGGCCGTATGCAGAGAGTTCAAATATTCGCCGAACGCACGCGACCCAACGCGTAATATTGGGGGAACGAAAAGTGTTTGAAAAGAATATCTCTCGATTTCGAACTATTTACAGCATTATTATAGATTTCGAAGTGTTTTATTCGTAAAAAAAAAAAAAATGTAATATCGTTGCTATTGAGGCTTAAGAATTTAACGCAATATCTCACGCGTACGCGTTATACTTCAACTATATATATATACGAAAACACTTTGAAAATCGTTTTCCTTAAGCGGCCCCGGTGCTAACTCATTTATTACGGAGCATAATATAGGCAATTTATTATTACGCGTTACCTCGTCACCAAAATGACTTCACGTGAAAAAAGGATAGCACACCGCGTAATTAGGAAATTTTAATAATTTTTCTTTTACTCGAAAGAGGATAAAATTCTATGGATGAGATTTTAACTTATTTTAAACATATTTCCAACTGTAAACTTAACACGAAAAATAATTACAAACGGGTGGAAAACTGCATATTTCGATAATCCGAGTTAAAGGCGACCTTTAGTTCTATTGTGTCCCCTTTGAGTTTAAAAAATCGGTTATTTTTAAAAGACGTGAGAGTTTTTCCTGTAAAGCCTAATTATTGAATATAAAAAATATGAGTGGAACCGGCACCCGGCCCTCTTGATAAGCATTTCAAATTTCTCGACAATGTGTCTCTGTATTTTTTACAGAAAATTACGTTTGTTCAAAACCAATAGTGTCCTATAGTGTCTTGAAAATATTCACAAAATACGTAACTTCCCATAGCGTGTTAGCGAAAAGGATTTTTGAAAACTAACTAGAAATTACATATTGAAACGATGTACTCTGTAAGGTTAATCGCGTAAATTGTACGTACTCTATACACGCGCCATATTATTATAAATAAATCATATTTACTGTAACTAAGCTTCATTCAGAATCGTTTTATCGCGAATGCAATGATTTATACAATTGTTTTCAAATTTGTACATAGTGATAACCAATCTTTATCCGAGTACGATATTCACTTAAGCGACATCGAAAACGCCCCGCGGCTCGCTATACCTTTTTCAAATTATTTCATACTTTATTTTATTTTCATTGTATTAGATGGTTAATCTAGACGATAGTCGAAAACTTTGTCTGAAACTTCACAGATGCGACAATACGTTATTAATCGGTAAAAAGGATAATATACGAATCCAGTCAGTTATGGCAAAATATCATGCACGCGTTAATATAGTATAAAAACAAAAAACATAGTAGGTAAATTCACAACCCTAACGTAATTTATTATAAAGACAAAAAAAACATTAACGTTTATTATAATTTCGACTTTCGATTATGTACGGAAAACAAACAACACAACAGTTTGCCACTTTCAAACTTTGTTCCGAAGTCGACAATGCATATGAATAATATTATTCCTAGAAATGTAAACGGTGACTTTGGGCGCGAAGCAATAGTTATTATTGATAAAGACGAAAATACAACTTTTTAATTAAACTCGTTTCACCTGTCTCACGGCATAACACAAAAATCTATAACGATTCGGTGTGGTATATTACGAATAACGAATACGCAGACCTGGGTAGTATTCTGAATTCAGTATTTTAAACACTTTTCAAAAGTATTCTGTATGCATTATTCCGAATAACTTTGAAAGACTAAATCATTTTTTTGAATAATACTTAAATAAAAATAATAAATTGTTACTTAAATCTAAATAGTAATTGTTTCGGGGGAAAAAAATATGAAAAAAAAATTACTTATCACTTATTTCGTTAATTTATAAACTCAGAATTAAAAAAGAAAAAAATTATTTTTAAAAATGCCTATTAACAATTTGATTCGTATAAACAAAACGTTGATTTAATTTCTCAATAATTATATCAATAGGGTACGAAAATAAATTTGTATTTAAAAATATTTTTCAATCTCGTAGTCTATTATATATTATACATTTATAATATAGTATAATTATAATAAAGTAAATATAAAATGTGTACACATACGATATTATATTTGTTCTACACGCAGATAATAATAATAATAATAATTACAAAATACTGTGGCCATTCGGTGTGTACATTTATTATATTTTTCAAAAATAAAAGTTTACAATTTTTATAACTTTGTCAAAACTTTTTGACATTTCAAAAATAATCGGAATTTTTCCAAATTTTTTATTATTATTTTTAATCGTAATTTTAAGCACGCAGTCGTGAATAATAATAAAAGATTTAACACGGACTTATAATGTTGGACAAACGAAAATTATTAGGATACGGAAACGAAAACATTTGGTACCTATTCCATTTCAATATTTCGTTCTGCCAACCACGGGTTAAGTCCATAACCGTTATATACAAACAAAGCGAACGCAAACGACGGAACCCAAGTAAAATCCTAGACGCTCTGTCAATAAATGTGTTCCGGTCCGACAGTGAATTTAACTTAATGAAAAGTCTACCGGTGTATTAATTCACAACTCGACGAAATTCCCTTGATTCGTTTACTAAAGATCTCATTGGTCTGGCAACGATAAACGAATGAAACTAAAATTACAAAATCGTAAAAACTCAATCGTACATTTACGGAATACATTGGGTACGTGTTGAACAATTATGATATTCTTTAGTTATCTTCCACTTTCACGTTGACTGTAATTCTATCTGTATTTTATAGTTTATGTTCATTATTGAACAACTGTTACTATAATATAATATCGTTTTCTACGTTAAAACGCATAAAAACGTATTCGAGGAGTACAGTGGGAGCAAATCGTTCAAATGGATTAGCGTTACTTAAT